>JAKRZM010000393.1:72099-125106 GCA_036379175.1 Heliconius cydno galanthus
ATCCTTATGAAAATAAATATAATAGTCACTTTTAGCATTTCATCTAGATTGAAATTATATTTCTATAGAAATTATATTCTTATATTTCAAGCAGGCGTAGCCGCGTCCGGGTCCGCTAGTATATATATATAGCTTGAAACTTGAAACTGCTTATTAAGAGCTTTGTTTTCAAGTACCTACATTTTGATTTATTGCAGCTATTCTATTATGAGAAACGAAAAGATGACTTTTCTTCTTTTCAACTGCAGTAAGGTATTCATCTTGATAAATTAAAAATGGTTTCATATTAAAATTTCCCTACTTCGTGAATTATTATGAGAAGTAACCTAGACAGCATGAACCTGTGCTAAAATGATCCAAATTATCCTAAAATTATTCTAAAATAAATCGTTTATTTGATAGAACGAGCTAATCTCCGGAACTAGTTCGAATTACATAGTTAATTTATTTAGAAACATATACTTATTACACTTATTAGATGGCGTTAATCGTTTCTAATTTAATTAACTGTACCTGCAGTAGATACGTCGGTCACTAAGAATCAGGATCATATAAAACTTTTAGTTATTTTAATTTTACCCGCTAAATTAGAAAATAACATTAATTAATGATAATATTATTGAAAAGTAATTAGCTCTTATATTTTACACTTACCCAAGCAACATTTGCTCAACTAGCACTTTGTAACAAGTGGCGGAAGGTAATTAATAATAGTGCGGCTCGTACCCAACCAACGCCAAAACTTAAGCCATCTTATAAATTATTCCCTTCCTGGTGAGATTAACGCCTACGGGTCTACATTTGAAATCTGAAATCCCAATTCGTAGGGAACGAACACTGTAATGCTGAAAAGTTCACAATTGTATATATTTTAACGTAAAGTCAACCTAGCTTAATTGGCTAGAGTTTGGATGGTGTCAAATGTAGCGGGCTCAAGTTTTGCTATGCTGTAATTTCTATATAGCATTTTTAATATCTTTCAATTATTTCTTCATTCAAAGGCGGTATTAGCAGGGTCGATTATTTCGATTCATTTTGTTAAGTAGAGAGGAGGGAACACGGACACTGAAAAAGTTGCGTGGCATTGAGTCCCCCCACTCAACGTGCAATGCCTCTAGCATTCAGCGGAAAGTAGGGAACGCTAGCGTCTTAATGGGAACAAGGTGTCTTAACACTATTTTCCCTCTGTCCTGCTTTATGCGGGATACTGCGTAAATCTAAAAAAAATCATCACAAATCCACATAATAGAATAATGTATTTGAAACCAGAGCATAACGACTTGAAACCAGAACTATTTATTTGGCAGCAAACCTCTAACTGCTTAGACGATAAAGCGATAAGAATGAAAATCACATTTATAACTCACTTACCTGTAATGTAATGGATTGCCGAGTAAATAATATATTAGTATGAAACAAGGCGATGTTTGTATTTACTAAGTATTGGCTCCAGGCCAGCGACGTACGGTCTAGATTGCTTTCTATAAAATAACTAGGTCCAGATTAGATTGCCTATTGATTGCTATTATATTACAAGGTGTATTATGATTTTTTTTTAAATTTTTTTTTTAGTAGTTTTTGGTATTTTCAGATTTCAGTTAGTATAATTTGTTCACCAATTTATAGTAACAATTTCTGTAAAAAGATATAGGAAAAGATATCCATTCAGATATTTAACTACGGCACAGTGATAATAAGTTAAATGCTTAATAATAAAAAGTAAATGTTTATTATTTTTTCAACAAATACTCTCCATGCTACTCCCTACTCTCCAGTAAGCACACAACGACACAAGATTTCGGTGGAAAGCGGAGAACGGAGGTGTTTTAATGAGAAACGGAGTGTCTTAACACTAGGCCAGGATGCTAGATTGAAAAAAAGATTTTACATACATATTCAATTTCATTCTGAATAGGCAATAGCCAGGTGCAACAAACTAGATGTGGAAACAAAAGCAGGTGGTAAATCTCCTTAAGCCGTGATTGCCTCTGCTGTTATTGTGATTTATGTTAACAGCACATTTTCCTTGCTTGCCTCTTATACTATAGGGGAATTACTTGGATGGTTATTATATTATTTTATTTTATTTTATTTTTATATTTTAGTTTCACGCTGTCTCCTGCACATAGTATGTTAGAGAGATGACTTAGTGTGAAACCACTGTTCTTCATGTTCCGTCCAGCATTTTCCACACAGTTAGTTAACTGAGTGAAACTAATGTTTAAGGAGTCTTTTCTCCGCTTAATATTTATCTTTTATCTTGTGAATATAGGTATATAGATATTTATACCAAAATTAAAGGTCGAATATTTTATGATTTACTAGCGGCCCGCTCGCGGTTTCACGCGCGTGAACTATGTTATTATTAATTTCTGTCTCCATGACTACGTCCTAGTGACGTTTATGCGAATTTGAGACTCCTAGCATTTGTAGTAACGAAGTTTCATACAAACTTTCAATCCCAAAAACAACCCCTTAGAAGTCGAATATTGCAAATTCCCGTCTTAGCGAGCACCTACGTCCTATAAGTAACTCCTATGCAAAATTTCAGATTCCTAACACATGTAGTTTCTGAGATTTCGTGATGAGTGAGTGACCTTTCGATTTTATATATATAGATAGATATAGATTAACTTAACGCAAAACTAAGGCCTAAGTATTTGATGGATTGGCATATTATTACTATTATTGAACACAATAAACTTATTATTCACGTATTTGTAACTACGAATATATGAAAGAAAATACATTCTTATAAACAATTTCAACCCGTTACATATTCAGCACTATGATCACCAACATACCACTAGTTACAAAAGATTTTCCTGATGACTTTATCACTTAAAATTTTTCCTCTCATATTTTCATTTCCATTTCTTTCCCGACATTCAAAGCGGAAAAGTAATTAATTTAGACTTTTGAGAGCATTTAATAAATAGAGAGCTCTGGGTGGTGACACGACTTGAATTAGAACAGGAAAAATGTTTGAAAATTTTACGCTGTATGAAAAATAAATGATTTTATAGTAGATGGTTGAAGCCTTTTCTCACCATTGTTTAGTAATTGCTTGGTTTTTTATATTATTTTTATCTTTGCATTGGAATTTCTTCATTTTGCGTGTTACGGAGAGGAAATCTAAATATTATTTCTCGTAAAGACATTAACTTTTCGTATTTCTAAAAGATATTAATTATAATCAAATCAGCCTATCGCCTTCTCTCATACAGCAGGGTAGACAGAGGGAATCTAGTGTTAAAACACTTCGTTCCCCACTTTCGGTCGCCGTTTTCTAGGCATTGTGTTTTGAGTGATCGAACTCAACGCCTTAGTGCCAAAGCGAAGAAATGAAAATATTAATAAATGATAATCAAGAAATGATAATAAGATCGAGAGAATATCTCAAGCGGAGATCGAACCCCCTTGTAGCCCTGCGCTTTACGTTCTTATCAGTTATGGATTTTGAACATTTGTTTTATATTATTTATCAAATTCTTTAATATACTTTATATAAATATTTTGTCTTGCATAAATATTAACTGTAATATCAAAATCGATAAATTCGTTACATCACTAACGCCATCTGCTTCAAGTTTCAACGGAACTGAGCGGAAACCACCTGCTGCGCCTACGCTTCCCGTTCGACCGTGACGCTCCCCTGTACATACTGTTGCTTAGTAAATTGTTACTTTATAATAATGTCTATTCATTTATTTTTTTTTATTTTTTTAGCTTCACTCTGTATCACGCACGCAGCAGGGTAGGCAGAGAAATCCTAGTTCTAAGAAACTCGGAAAAAAATACTTGTGTGGACAATATCCACAACCATATAGTCAGGCAATATCTAACTGCGCCACGACAGCCCATATAGGTTATATACTAAAGTATTTTTTATCAAATACTTCTAAATGTAAAGAAATGGAGAATAATATATATTAAATATTTTGAAAGTAAAAAATATATTTGTCGCAAAACACTTTTTCATTTAATCATACCAAAAACCACCTATCTCCCTCAGACTAACATGCTATGTAAGGGACAGGTGATCGGCTTCATTGGCTTCGTACAATTGTAGGGCGCTTTAGTGTTAGTTCAAATTAAGAGCGATAAGCAGTGTAAAGACAGTTAGTTGATTATTATATTAAAGTTGCACAGTGGTAGCCAGTTGTGTTCCATGGGATCGTTTTTGAGTATATTAGGTGTTAGTGTTTTGGATGATAGGTGAGTGTTAAAAAACTTTTATTTATGTTGTTCCTTAATAAAAATAAATAATAGAGTTTTTTTATTTTTCTTGTCCTAAAGAATATTTTTTGTATAGTCTGATAAGCTTATTACACCTTACATTTATTTTGTTTATTTCAAATTCACACCATGGACTTTTGTTTTTTTGAAAAGAACTTAACTTTATTTATCTTCTCTTTCATGTAAGTTAAATAACTTACATTCTCTATTACAGATCCCAATTTGTTTTTAGATAACATTAAATCTGTAATAAAGCAACAATTAATCATGAGTCAAAGTCGGATTCATATAATTGGCGGCCATATATCTCTCTCCTGATTTATTTCTTGTTATACCTACCTGTAATTTAAATTTGAATTATATAGTAACACTTGCTGCGTTAGGTTCCGTCACTCAACACGCAATGCCTACAGAATTCGGCGAGAAGTGGGAAACTGAAATTTTTTAATGAGAATCGAGTGGCCAGAATAGTGTCTGAGATACAGCATACATCTAAAAAAAGGAGAGAAACCTCAAAAAAAATAAACAGGAACTTATTACAAGCTGATTATTAATAATACGTGTAAAAGCTCACATCGTAAGAGATTTATGAGGAAAAATACTATAACAACTTGTCATATTTAATACTTTATTCCGGTTCCCGTCGCTCATACAATAGCGGGCTTGGTCAAAACAATATATAATATATCTGAAACATTTCCTAAAGCACTGCGGACATCCGGAACAGATGTAGGTACGGTACGTAATAGAGATGATGTATTACGTAAAAACACGCGAATCATCGTTACGAAGGGTTGAAATGTGGAATTTTGTATTTGTGTGACTTTTATGTATGTATATTGTAGTATTCTGTGTAAAATCATAATTGAAGCCAGCCGTGTTGTATGGGCACAAGCGTGTGACTTTAACGCGACATGTTATGAGTTCGATTCCCGCTCAAGTAAGTAATCTAATATTTTCATTTTCGTCGCTCTGGTGGCACTCAACGCCGCGCCCTGCCGCCAATTGGAATTAAAAGCTGCGCCACGACAGCCTCAAATGTTTTATTTTATTGTAAGAAGTAGTATAAAATCACAAAAAGTGATTTTAACAGTACAATTAGAGATCGGTATGCAAAAGATATGCCGAAAGCAAACTTATTTTTCAATATCACTATTACAACAGACAATTTAACTTAAGCCTTCATACTGTTTATTTCGTTGTACAAACAATTCCTAATGCCTCGCAAACAAATTCATATTTTCTCTTTCAAGCGAAAATAAACAACGAAGAAATTCCTTTCATTTTTAGTATCACATTTTCTAAAGGTTAGAATTTTCATTTTATACTATATTTTAATAGTGTTTACAGTGTCTGTATGCATAAGTCAAGATTTAGCGATACTGAAACAAAATTTGTACAAGGTAAAATGTAACACAATCCTAGGGTTGGGAATATTAGAGGTTTAAAAATTAATAAATGCAATAAAATTTACAATATAGCATTAAATCAAAACGAATTATCTTTTTTTTTATATGGCTTTCAGTTTCATAGAAATGTGGAGAAACGTACAAACATACATAAACTTCGATTAAAAATAAATCAATCAATGTAGTCTTTGTTTAATTTTTTTTGTCGACTGACTTTTACATAGGTTCTGTTAAAAGTCCTTCTTTCTATATCAGGAATTAAAAATTTATTTCATAAAATAAAATAGTTTCTAAATATACATTATGAAAATGTTTCGAATTGCAAACACGACCATTGTGAGTTCGATTCCACTCAGGGGAACGTGTACCGTGTACCTAGAAAAAAAGAATAAAGCTGTTGTGCAACTTGCGCCCGCTGAATTGAAATAATAATACTAAATCTCTTGAATATTGGAAAAAACAATCGACATTTGTTTTCGAGCTCCCAAGGCCGGCTGTAAAGCCTAAGAATAACAAATTTTATATCTATTTCTAATATTTCTTTCTATAAACAAAGTAATTTCTTACGTAGTCACTTAAGATGTAATCTTCAAAACAGATTCTTCATAGATTTCTGGTGTCATCATCTCCTTTTATATTATGGTGTTATCATTAAAAAGCTATTTAAACTTAACTCATGAGAGAGTCCACCAAGGTGATATTACGATATTTCTCAATAATATTATGAACTTTGTCATTTAATGATTCTTTTTTGACTTCCTGGAAGTGCTGTATTTTGCAGGGTTAGCAAAATAAACGTATATGTACATCACTATACTGTCTAGTTTCGTTTATATGTTTATATAGATAATTATATCTTTATGAAACTACTGGACTTACAAAATTGGACTTTGAACTTTGAACGAGGAAATGAAAATGTTATACATTTTATATACGCAGCGCTTCACCTCTACTTTTCTAATGCGAACAGCTAAGGAATGGAACTTCCTGCCTGCTGAACTGTTCCCCGACACGTATAACCTGGCCCTCTTTAAAGAACGAGTGAATAGGCACTACCTAGGCAAGCATGCTCCACCACCGTTCGCATCGTCACTTACCACCAGGTGAGATAGCGAGCAAATGCTTGCCTTTCAAAAATTGCCTTTCCAATAAAAAAAAATTCCGCCTATGGGAATCACATAGTCACACTCCTGAGCCCCTGCGCCACGACTGGCATCAATATTTAAGATTAGATTAATAATGTTTATTACCATATTGTTACGTCGAGTTTCTTGAGACACTCTAGATTACGAATACAGACAAAATTCAGACATCCTATGGCATAGAATTGAGCCTACAATTAGCACCAAATGACAGCAAATCATGTCTTTTATTTTACCTACTTTGCGTACTTATCTCTACCTTTTACTTCTCTACGTTAAGTTTACGCGAAAATATTCTCTGAACAAAATGGTTTTGGGAACAAAAACATTATTTCTTAAAGGCACCGCAGATTGTAATGAATTGTTCATATTTCATACCTAGAGAATATTTCTGGGTGGTTTTAACAGAAATTTTATCTAAACTGATTATAGTTCGCCAGCTTTTTATTAAAAGTTTGGATTGTCATGTCCAGTCGTGCTGCAAAATCGACTGGTCGTGGATTCGATCCTCACTTGAGGAAAGGTAATATTTATTTTAATTTATATTTTCATTCTTTTTTTTCGCTCTGGTGTCGAGACAAAGGTCGGCGTTGAGTTCCGTAACTCAACACGCAATGCCTCCAGAATTCGGCGGAAAGTGGGGAACGGAGTGTCTTAACACAAAGTTCAATATGCCTACCCTGCTGTGTGCGGGAAACAGAGTGAAGCTGATTTAATTGTTTTTATTAACAGTTTATCGGTAGAATTCTTATGCAAAAATCTTAATTTGTATGGAACTATATGGAGAAAAATAGAAATGACAAAAAAGAACGTAAAGCGCGGCTTACAGTTCCGCCACTCAACTCCGTTGGAACATGGGAACCTCTTGAGGCAATGCGTGGCGAAAATCAACGTTACGCTTTGCCTCCTTACCAAAGCAACGAAATGAATCCGTGTGGGAATCGAACCCACTAACGCCACGTTCACAGTTGCAAACTTGTGCTCTTATGCCACTAACTTCATAGTTATACATAAAAAATATATATGAGTTTTATAGCTTTTGCCGTGTAAATACGAGTAAGTCACCCTTGTCTTATTATTATTTCACACTCTGTCAAACCCGAAGTGGAATAAACAATTCCATTTAAAAAGGCTTTTTGAGTATTGGAATTGTTTTAGAAATAGGCTCGGCTTTATAGTCTCATGGGACGCCTAATCGTGTTATTTCAACATTATTATATATTTTCGCTTTTATGATCGTTTATCATAGAATATAATGTTGGGATGATATTCTAATGTAATGTTAAAATTAAATACTCATTAGTATGTATACGACATTGCTATTGAATATATAAATTGTGAAATATGTATAAATTTAATAATTTTTATTCTTAACCACTGTCGAAATAATTTCCCCCCGAGTGGGATTTGAACTCGCACGATTACAGTCAGACGTCGCGTCGTTCTGCTGCGCCATTATGGTCTTAGCCTGATTTCTGTAAATTGTAAATCTATTGTATATTTAAACCACAGCGAAATGCTTTAGTGCTTTACTGACTTTATTGTTTTACTTATACCCATTTGTTTATTTTACTGAACAGAATAACTTAAGTTATATTTGACAGAATTTTTAGATGTTAACTGATTTCACTTATAAAAGACGCGTTTTTACTTGTCACCGACGTCAAAAACTCGCTATCTTTGTACACAAGCAATTTGCTTTCGAATCGTTCTATTTTATTCCTACGTCATCATGTTTCATACAAACGTCGACAAAAATTATGCCGATATAAATTGGGACTAACAAACTGACAAGGCATGTTTCACACATGATTGAATGTCAAAGGGCGTTTAACTCCTGTATGCACGTATACTAAAATATATGTAAATGTATGTAATGGTCTAATGTATTCAATATTAACTATAATATACATAAATACAGCAAAAGTGCTTTAAAACGTCACGTATTTATATAAATGCGTACCAGTAGAATAAAACAAAATTATAATGCCATAAGAAAGAAGATTTCTGTGTATTTGATCTTTTCCCCTCAAAATATTCAGGAGCCTAAAGACTGCGGTCGCTAGAGAGAATTCAGGGATACGCTGTGTAAAAGGCGTAATTTTGCATGAATCGAAAAAGGACAGAGTTTTCTTAGATGTCTTATATATGATTGTATATTGAAATTGTGTAGATATTTGCTTTTATTTATTTATTTAATACTTTATTACACCATAATTGATATTAATTAACTAAAATCCAAAACGAAAAACAAACGTAAATTAACTTAAACAAACAACAGAAAAAAAAAGAAACAAATGTAAAATGGTGTAAAGGCGGCCTCATCATCCATAGGTGATCTCTACCAGGCAACCTTTAACTTAAAAAAAAAGTACTACTACTTTTAGTTGTACGTAAGATGTACCTACCTACAGACAGACCGATTTTCTTTTATATAACCGAAAAACCCACAAACTCACAAAATTTTTGCACAATTTGAGGCATTCGAGGCAAACGAAAAAAATACTATTTTTAAAACAGAAGCTTTTTTAAAAAAAATATGCTGAAAAAATCTACAACATTGTTAACAATAGACTCAAATTTCTAACTTTTATGAATAAAAATGTCACCAGTTATTGCATTATATTTTGAAACGTGTCGCGATTTAACGTTATTATTATAACGATATTTCACAGTGGAACACGAAGGAAATAACGGCGTTAACTTTAATAAACACTTAACGTTATTTATTCTACGCGGACGCAGTTCACTGAAATTCTAGTGGAAATAACTAATTATTTTCTCTTTAGATTTATTTCTTTGTTATTTAGTAATTTTGTAAGAATATTATAGTGCAGTGGAAATTATTTCATAGTCAAATTTCACAAAGAAAAAAAGCTCCGCTTACTATTTTTATTGTAATTAAGCGGTAACAGTGACTGTAGTATACATGAAATATAAATAATGCCAATTTATAAATATATAGAGGCCAGTCGTGGCGAAGGTACCCCTTGTGTACCCCGACTGTAAATGCAACTGGTTTTGGGTTCGATCCCCACTAAGGTCCCTCAGCCTCCTCTGCTACATGTGGAATACAGCGTAAAGCTGAAAAAAAGATAGTTGTTATTCAGTAAGGGAATTGTCTAGTCGAAACTAAATTTGCATATAAAAGAAGCCTTTACTTTTAGACTCGGGGTAACGCATTTGCAATGTAAATACCCGTATCGTTATATAGATATAATCTTTCCTTGTATTTTTCTTTGCACGTTTCTTTCTAATCTTGCTTCAACTTAAAAAATGCCAGGAATATTATCCGCAGAATCAAAGTTTCAACTACGTGTACAAATCTGACATATTCCAACTGGTCTGTCATGGCTTCTAATTGTATTAAAAACACCAACTTACCCCACTAACTCCATTATAATGATTAATTTCATAAAAAATACATAAGATATAATTAAGTTATTTAATCATAAATTTCATGTTATTTCAATTTGTGAGATTTCGTACTTCTTGATACTATTATTTATAACATTTTTATACAAATTTTATAAGAAAATATACACTAGAAGAAAGTGAGCTTCAGAAAAAGGTCGTTTGGTAAAATTATGTTGCTCGTGTGAAGTAACGACTGTCTTGTATACGAGTAGGTACTAGCTATAAGCGTTTGTTGATGCTGGCGAAAGTTACAAGTTGAATAGTTCGTTTTTTGTTATTTTTTACTGTCATTAGTGAAATACTTTGTTTTTTAATATCCCGCTTATAGCAGGGAGAGAACATAGTGTTAAGACATTTAGTTCCCCAGTTTTCTAAACATTGCGTGTTCTTTGATGGAAATGTCGATTTGTCTATTACGAGAGCGGGGTTTCATGTCCTATGAATTATTCCTCCCGGTGGAAATCTATCCAAGAACCGTCGCGTTAGGTTGCGCATTTGATATACTTAATTAAAAGTTAAGCCGAAGACAGGCGTAGACAGTAAATATTTTCTTTTTGTAAAAAAAAACTGTAGTTGTTCTAATTTTCGTAGCTCGAAAGTTAATTATTAAAGCACAATGTTGTACCTTAATGTTAATTATTATTGTTTTCTATTTACCCAAATAAAAAAAGTTTTTTTCACGTTATTTCACGCATAGCGCTGTAAGCAGGAAGAACCTAGTGTTACGACACTACGCCAAATGATGTAAAACGACAATTTCATTCTAACACTTGTACCAAACCGAATTATAACAACGCGTTTTTCATATCGCAGTTTTACTTTTGTACTGTTGAAGAAGACTTTAGCTCTAAGCCATAAGAGTTATACTATTCAGAGGGCGCGTGCTCCCTCCCTTATAAATATGAGATGTAGAGTCGTGAGGGCCGTTCCTTATCCGCTATTTTATTTCCTTCACGATAGTGTTAAAATGTTATGTAAGTTTTGCAGCTGAAAAGGGTTATATGATGAGGGTTATATATAGTCAACAGTTTTTTCTTAGTACTTTTATTGTCTTTACATTTTTTGTATGTTGATTTTGGAGTGATATGTCACTTGGTTAATGACTTTGGATTTGAGGTGTTTGTGTGGATTGAAGGGGAAGGTTAACGTTAGTTATTTTCTTATTTTGGTGATTACTTAAAAATATATTATTAGTCTTTTGGTATTGAATATTCATTTGGAATGAATATCGTCGTTACTGTAAACATGTTATGAAGATAATTTGAACAAGACTTAAAAATGTATGAGTTTAAAAATAAATAAATTGTTTAGTACAATTTTAAATATAGAAGTATTTTGATAATTTTAATATAATTGTGTGTAGATTGAGTATTCATTTAAAACAATAATATTTTTTTTAATTTTTCCAACCCAGACTTAAATGAATTACCCTGCTATACATACGAGTGATTCATGTATTTAAAATATATCTATACTTAGAAAGCGAAATATAGTTCACATTCTATATTATAGTAAAATTCCTGCTAACTTCAATACAAACAAATTAGAATGTTTATATATCCGAAACACGCCAAATTACGTGTTGTTTGCGGTATGCGGGTTAAGTAGCCGAGCAAACTAATTATTGCTCAGTCTCCTTTATAAACTCCGCACGCTGTTTTATTATACGTACCTACACGTACACTCTGAAAACCTAATTAACATTCAGTATTTATAATAGAACTAGCGGCCCGCTCGCGGCTTCGCCTGCGTGAAGTACTTTATTATTTATTTCTGTCTCCATGAGTACCTACGTCCTATAAGTGACGTCTATGCAAAATTTGAGACTCCTAGCATCTGTAGTAACGAAGTTTCATACAAATTTTCAACCCCGAAAACAACCCCTTAGAATTCGAATATTGCAAATTCCCATCTTAGCGAGCACCTAAGTCCTATAAGTAACTCCTATGCAAAATTTGAGCTTCCTAGCGCATGTAGTTTCTGAGATTCGGTGATGAGTGAGTGACCTTTCGATTTTATATAAAACTTTGTCTACGAGTATATTATGTATAAAGATCTTATATAAATTTAATATATATTGAGGGTAGGCAGAGGGAACCTAGTCTTAAGGTAGTCCGTTCCCCACTTTCCAACGTATTTTTCGAAGGATTGAGTGTTAAGTGGTGGAATTCAATTTGCTCCTGGCGAAGAAAATTAAAATCTTAATAAATAATAATTGATTACTCTAAGTGGGGTCGAACCGACAACTGTCGCGTTATAGGCACAGCCTTGAGCCTCTGTGCCACGACGATCTCAATTTAGCCTATAGCTATATCTATGACATACAGTGAAAAGATAGTATATTGAAAAAATGTATATTGAGAAATTACTATAATCTAACTTCAAGGTATTAAAGATAATCACATAAGAAATAACTATAAGTGCTCTGCAAAAGTATATAAGAACATATCTCCAAACAAGATATACAATCTAATACACGAACTTGCACAGGATATAGATTCTACGAAACGATCACATATTCATACGTGCACTGCAGATGGAAAACGAACTAATTGAGTTTGTGAATGGGAAATATGTTACGTACGGAATTCTGCGATATTAAATGTCAGCAACATAAGTTTAGCTTTTCTGTAATTATGTTATTTATAGTTTAGATTTTAATTTAAAATTTTATTTTTTGGTATTGGAATCGATTTTGTGTAAAAAAGCTGGAACGGGGCACTAGGTTCTTTTTATCGAATAGAAACTTGTAGGACACTAGAAATCTTTTATGTAATTAAGTTTCTGTTTATAAGATGGTATATATAATTTTTCATTGCGATTTTTTAGGTAATAATCAATTAGAAAAAAAAACAATGTACTTAATTGTTACAAATCTTAAAGGAATGTAGTACAAGAATATTGCTGGTGAAAATACTTATCTCGGAATTAAATTAATAAACCTACTTACATTTTTTTAGGAAGTAAATAAATTATTCAAATAAAAACGTCTCTTGCCGCTGAATACTGCGTATTTAGGATTTTAAATTAATAGAGAAGGAAGCGGGACAATTTTAATTAAAAATTTCATATTTATACAGAAAAGTTTTGAAATTTTGTATATACATTAGAAAATTATAATTGCTTATTTACAAATAGTAACTTTTTCCCATTTCCTTTATCCGCAGTCGGAGTGAGTCTGCTTTAAACAGCCCAACGGAGCCAGATATCTCTCTTGCCGCCTCCCTCACTGACCCGCTGGAGGCGCACACCCTTGAAGAGGCTCGAAGGACCATCAGGTAAATTAACACTATAAAACTTATTAATAAAATCATATTTTGGTCAAGCTTCAGAGATATTATGATTATATACTTTAAGTAAATGGTGTTTATATATTTTTAGTAAATCAAATTACGAATAAATCAATATATTGTAAAAATTTACAGAGACCTGAGAATGAAATATCGGGCACAGGCTCACCAACTCTTAACATGGCGTCGGGCGCATCGAACTCAAGAAGAACTAGTATCACGCCTTCAGCGAGAGAAGGCAGAACAACTCAAATCTTTATCAAGTCAACTCCTCTTATTCGAATCTCGATTGGTTCGCAAACAGAAGGAGATCACAAACATGCTTGCTCTTCGGGAAACGATTATAATGAAGCAGCAAAAAGTCATCGAAACCCTGCAAGCTAAATTACTCGACAATGGTATAGACACATCACAAACCATTCCAGATTTTAGAGATATGTTGCAAGATACACATATAACAGGCGATTTCGATTCTCTCAACGATTCCGATTCTGCTGTTATTATGGAGGATGTAGATTCTGACTGTAGTAACCTGCCTCATGTGCCAAGATTTAGGTCAGCTAATCCAGATAGCGTTACGATAGTGCGATCGATTTCAGATGCAATAGATCCGAATCTTAAATACAGTATCGTTCGACGTTCTAACGGATTTCTAAGGAGGCCAGAGATTTTGGAGACTGTTTACAGCGTTGAGGAGGAAGCTGATGGTGATTCAACAAAAGGTCTAAGTGCACAAAACAGCACGGAAAAAGAACTGAAAGACGCAAATAAAACAGACGAACAGAAATATAAGGAGACTAGTCTTCTAGCCCAGCGACGGGATAATTTTCGAATGAGAAGTGTCGTTTTAACAGCTGAAGTGAAGAGTATAGACAACGATAAGGAAATTAAACCGAAAAGCAACGAAGTGTGGTCCTATAGCTATGTGCCAAAANCCTGTATGCACGTATACTAAATTGTATGTAAATGTATGTAATGTCTAATGTATTCAATATTAACTATAATATAAATAAATACAGCAAAAGTGCTTTAAAACGTCACGTATTTATATAAATGCGTACCAGTAGAATAAAACAAAATTATAATGCCATAAGAAAGAAGATTTCTGTGTATTTGATCTTTTCCCCTCAAAATATTCAGGAGCCTAAAGACTGCGGTCGCTAGAGAGAATTCAGGGGTACGCTGCGTAAAAGGTGTAATTTTGCATGAATCGAAAAAGGACAAAGTTTTCTAAGATGTCTTATATTACGATTGTATATTTAAGTTGTGTAGATATTTGCTTTTATTTATTTATTAATTTTAATACTTTATTACACTATAATTGACATAATAATATTAATTAACTAAAACACAAAACGAAAAACAAACGTAAATTAACTTAAACAAAAAACAGAAAGAAAAGGAACAAATGAAAAATGGTGTAAAGGCGGCTACATCACCCACAGATGATCTCTACCAGGCAACATTTAACTTAAAAAAAAAGAACTACTACTTTTAGTTGTACGTAAGATGTATCTACCTACAGACAGACCGATTTTCTTTTATATAGCCGAAAAACCCACAAACCCACAAAATGTTTGCACGATTTGAGGCATTCGAGGCAAACGAAAAAAATACAATTTTTAAAACTGAAGCTTTTTTAAAAAAAAATATGCAGAAAATAAAATCTACAACGTTGTTAACAATAGACTCAAATTTCTAACTTTTATGAATAAAAATGCCACCAGTTATTGCATTATATTTTGAAACGTGTCGCGATTTAACGTTATTATTATAACGATATTTCACAGTGAAACACGAAGGAAATAACGGCGTTAACTTTAATAAACACTTAACGTTATTTATTCTACGCGGACGCAGTCCACTGAAATTGTAGTGGAAATAACTAATTATTTTCTCTTTAGATTTATTTGTTTGTTATTTAGTAATTTTGTAAGAATATTATAGTGCAGTGGATTTATTTCATAATCAAATTTCACAAAGAAAAAAAGCTCCGCTTATATTACTTTACTATTTTTATTGTAATTAAGCGGTGACGGTGACTGTAGTATAGATAAAATATAAATAATGCCAATTTATAAATATATAGAGGCCAGTCGTGGCGCAGAGGCACGAGTGTGTGTGTGTTTTGGGTTCGATCCCCACTAAGGTCCCTCAGCCTACCCCTAAATACAGCGTGAAGCTGAAAAAAAGGTAAGGGATTTGTCTAGTCGAAACTAAATTTGCATATAAAAGAAACCTTAACTTTTAGACTCGGGGTAACGCATTTGCAATGTAAATACCCGTATCGTTATATAGATATAATCTTTCCTCGTATTTTTCTTTGCACGTTTCTTTCTAATCTTGCTTCAACCTGGAAAATGCCAGGAACATTATCCGCAGAATCAAAGTTTCAACTACGTGTACAAATCCGACATATTCCAACTGGTCTGTCATGGCTTCTAATTGTATTAAAAACACCAACTTACCTCACTAACTCCATTTTAATGATTAATTTCATAAAAAAGACATAAGATATAATTGAGTTATTTAATCATAATTTTCATGTTATTTCAATTTGTGAGATTTCGTACTTCTTGATACTGTTATTTATAACATTTTTATACAAATTTTATAAGAAAATATACACTAGAAGAAAGTGAGCTTCAGAAAAAGGTCGTTTGGTAAAATTATGTTGCTCGCGTGAAGTAACGACTGTCTTGTATACGAGTAGGTACTAGCTATAAGCGTTTGTTGATGCTGGCGAAAGTTACAAGTTGAATAGTTTGTTTTTTGTTATTTTTTACTGCCATTAGTAAAATACTTTGTTTTTTTTAATTTGAGGTACATATATCCCGCTTATAGCAAGAAGGGAACATAGTGTTAAGACATTTAGTTCCCCACGAAACATTGCGTGTTGATTGATGGAAATATGCGATCTGTCTGAAAGTCGTCAAGGGCAAAAGGCAGGCGTAAATAGTAAATATTTTCTTTTTGTAAAAAAACTGGAGTTGTTCTAATTTTCGTAGCTCGAAAGCTAATTATTAAAGCACAATGTTGTACCTTAATGAAAATTATTATTGTTTTCTATTACCCCAAATACAAAAAGTGTCTTTCACGGTATTTCACGCATAGCGCTGTAAGCAGGAAGGACCTAGTGTTATGGCACTACACCAAATGATGTAAAACGACAATTTCATTCTAACACTTGTACCAAACCGAATTATAACAACGCGTTTTTCATATCGCAGTTTTACTTTTGTACTGTTGAAGAAGACTTTAGCTCTAAGCCATAAGAGTTATACTATTCAGAGGGCGCGTGCTCCCTCCCTTATAAATATGAGATGTAGAGTCGTGAGGGCCGTTCCTTATCCGCTATTTTATTTCCTTCACGATAGTGTTAAAATGTTATGTAAGTTTTGCAGCTGAAAAGGGTTATATGATGAGGGTTATATATAGTCAACAGTTTTTTC
This sequence comes from Heliconius cydno galanthus, assembly GCA_036379175.1. Lineage (NCBI taxonomy): Eukaryota > Metazoa > Arthropoda > Insecta > Lepidoptera > Nymphalidae > Heliconius > Heliconius cydno. The sequence goes on from JAKRZM010000393.1 coordinate 89,049, forward strand.
TTAGTACTTTTATTGTCTTTACATTTTTTGTATGTTGATTTTGGAGTGATATGTCACTTGGTTAATGACTTTGGATTTGAGGTGTTTGTGTGGATTGGAGGGGAAGATTAACGTTAGTTATTTTCTTATTTTGGTGATTACTTCTTTCTGGTATTGACTATTGATTTGGAATTAATATCGTCGTTACTGTAAACATGTTATGAAGATAATTTGAACAAGACTTAAAAATGTATGAGTTTAAAAATAAAAAATAAATGTTTAATACAATTTTATATATAGAATTATTTTGATAATTTTAATATAATTGTGTGTAGATTGAGTATTCATTTAAAACAATAATATTTTTTTAATTTTTCCAACCCACACTTAAATGAATTACCCTGCTATACATACGAGTGATTCATGTATTTAAAACATATCTATACTTAGAAAGCGAAATATAGTTGACATTCTATATAATGGTAAAATTCTTGCTAACTTCAATACAAACCAATTATAATGTTTATATATCCGAAACACGCCAAATTACGTGTTGTTTGCGGTATGCGGGTTAAGTAGCCGAGCTAACTAATTATTGCTCAGTCTCCTTTATAAACTCCGCACGCTGTTATATTATACGTACCTACACGTACTCTCTGAAAACCTAATTAACATTCAGTATTTATAATAGAATGAACCAAACTTTGTCTACGAGTATATAATTTATAAAGATCTTATATAAATCTAATATATATTGAGGGTAGGCAGAGGGAACCTAGTCTTAAGACAGTCCGTTCCCCACTTTCCGACGTATTTTTCCAAGGATTGCGTGTTTAGTGATGGAACTCAATTTGCTCCGGGCGAAGAAAATTAAAATCTTAATAAATAATAATTGATTACCCTGCTTGGGGAATCGAATCCACAACCGTTGCGTTATAGTCACACCCTTATGCCCCTTATACCCCTCAATTTAACTTATATCTATTACATAATGAAAAGATAGTATAGTGAATTTTGTATATGATAAATTTAAAAATATTTATACGTATATTGAAAAATTACTATAATCTAACTTCAAGGTATTTAAAGATAATCACATAAGAAATAACTGCAAGTGCTCTGCAAAAGTATATAAGAACATATCTCCAAACAAGATATACAATCTAATACACGGACTTGCACAGGATATAGATTCTACGAAACGATCACAAATTCATACGTGCACTGCAGATGGAAAACGAACTAATTGAGTTTGTGAATAGGAAATATGTTACGTGGAATTCTGTGATATTAAATGTCAGCTACACGAGTTTAGCTTTTCTGTAATTATGTTATTTATAATTGAAATTTTAGTTTAAAATTTTATTTTTTAGTGTTTGAATCGATTTTGTGTAAAAGGCTCGAACGGGGCATTAGGTCCTTTTTATCGAATAGAAACTTGTAAGAAATTAGAAATCTTTTGTGTAATTAAGTTTCTGTTTATAAGAAGATATATATAATTTTATATTGTGATTTTTTAGGTAATAATCAATAAGAAAAAAACATAGTGTACTTCATTGTTGCAAATCATAAAGAAATATAGTACAAGAATATTGCTGGTTAAAATACTTATCTCGAAATTAAATTAATAAACCTACTTACAATTTTTTAGGAAGTAAATAAATTATTCAAATAAAAACGTCTCTTGCCGCTGAATACTCCGTATTTGGGATTTTAACGTAGTACAGAAGGAAGCGGGACAATTTTAATTAAAATTTTCATATTTATGCAGAAAAGTTTTGAAATTTTGTAATTACATTTGAAAATTATAATTGCTTATTTACAAATAGTAACTTTTTCCCATTTCCTTTATCCGCAGTCGGAGTGAGTCTGCTTTAAACAGCCCAACGGAGCCAGATATCTCTCTTGCCGCCTCCCTCACTGACCCGCTGGAGGCGCACACCCTTGAAGAGGCTCGAAGGACCATCAGGTAAATTAACACTATAAAACTTATTAATAAAATCATATTTTGGTCAAGCTTCAGAGATATTATGATTGTGTACTTTAAGTAAATGGTGTATATATATTTTTAGTAAATCAAATTACGAATAAATCAATATATTGTAAAAATTTACAGAGACCTGAGAATGAAATATCGGGCACAGGCTCACCAACTCTTAACATGGCGTCGGGCGCATCGAACTCAAGAAGAACTAGTATCACGCCTTCAGCGAGAGAAGGCAGAACAACTCAAATCTTTATCAAGTCAACTCCTCTTATTCGAATCTCGATTGGTTCGCAAACAGAAGGAGATCACAAACATGCTTGCTCTTCGGGAAACGATTATAATGAAGCAGCAAAAAGTCATCGAAACCCTGCAAGCTAAATTACTCGACAATGGTATAGACACATCACAAACCATTCCAGATTTTAGAGATATGTTGCAAGATACACATATAACAGGCGATTTCGATTCTCTCAACGATTCCGATTCTGCTGTTATTATGGAGGATGTAGATTCTGACTGTAGTAACCTGCCTCATGTGCCAAGATTTAGGTCAGCTAATCCAGATAGCGTTACGATAGTGCGATCGATTTCGGATGCAATAGATCCGAATCTTAAATACAGTATCGTTCGGCGTTCTAACGGATTTCTAAGGAGGCCAGAGATTTTGGAGACTGTTTACAGCGTTGAGGAGGAAGCTGATGGTGATTCAACAAAAGGTCTAAGTGCACAAAACAGCACGGAAAAAGAACTGAAAGACGCAAATAAAACAGACGAACAGAAATATAAGGAGACTAGTCTTCTAGCCCAGCGACGGGATAATTTTCGAATGAGAAGTGTCGTTTTAACAGCTGAAGTGAAGAGTATAGACAACGATAAGGAAATTAAACCGAAAAGCAACGAAGTGTGGTCCTATAGCTATGTGCCAAAAAGAATGATGCCACCCAACGATTCTGATGAAGAAGAAGCCACATCTAACCCAGAGAGTGACGAAGGAGAGGTTGAGAACAAATCAAACCATGTAGTGACGTATAACAGGGTCATGTCGAACCACAGAAACGTGACGAAACCTAAAGATGTCAAGTACAAAAGGATAAACAAAGCCAAATCGAAAAGTTTAGAGGAATTACGTGGGAGATTAAAGAATTGGGTGGAGAAGGGAAACAAATTCTCAGACATACCGCTGGAACACGCACAGAGTTATGCCTAAATTTTGCCAAGTTCCTTAATATACGTTTGAATCTCAACCAGCTTGCATTAGTGGCTTTAAATTGAGGTATCCAGTGACTATTTTCTTCATGAATGCGCATTTATGAATAGAAGTTTTAAAATAAAGATTTTTCGTCTCTCGCATAAAATGTATGAACGAGTGAGATATAACATTAGATGCCAAATTGTTTGAAAAGTTGCTTTTTGGTGTTTTTAAATTCAAAAGTATTAGTAGTGTTAACGCATTGGAAGTCTCGCTTTAATTATGACAATTATTAGATTCATATCATATATTTTTAAATAAATGTCCTATTTTTGAAATAATTTCTACATCCTCATAAGTAAATTACATTATTTTACAAAAAAATAATTTCTTTTTAAAAGTAGGTTAATGTATTAGCAGAAATTATAAGTGTTAATATTAGTATTGAATATTTCTTAGCGACTGTATGGTATATATTTTTAAATCTGTCAAGATACGATATCCGCTTCATAAATAAAAGAGGAACATGGGGATAATCTGCACTATTACATTGTTATTTCTTTAAAAAACTTGACATTAAAAACGTTTTTTTTAATGCTTTGGCTAAAATATAATAAAGAATATTTAAAAGAAAACCTGTCATTTCTCAAAAACCAGATCTAAAAGAAGTATATATAAAATTAGGGAGATAAAAAAATATATAATATACAATTGTTAATAAGAGAACTATAAATAAGGATATTCGATGCACTATTCTTGATACTTACTGTTGTACAAATATTTCTATACGAATTAAAATGTTGTGCAAACTTAGATATTTTCCATGCAATTTTTAATATATAAGGCTGTCTAATAATATATATATAATTGGTGTTTCTCTTATATATCACATTATCACGAGCTTTATAATGATCATCACAATTTTATGATAATGGAAATGGGTGATTGTGAATCGATGTTTAGTTGAAGAAAATTATTCGATTAGGTTCGTCATTCGATATAATAGATTCTATTATAAACTTGTCAAAAATTTATATTATTTATAATCACCTGTTCCTATTTAATCAGGTAGTTAGTCTTATAAAATTTATGTCAAATATGTGTCTAAACGTATAATCTTGCATATATTTGTAAATGTCGAAAGTTTTAAATAATTAATTGTTTTGGTTAAACATTAACATTTTTTTTTTATTAAAATTATTATTATTTTATAATTATTTTGTTTTGTTTATCAAAAATAATTTTACCTTTTTATAGCAGTAAAAATCAAATATTTTTATGTATATGTAATTCAATTACTTTTCTTATATATAACATAAAAATATGTTTACATTGTTTATCTACAAATCAAGATTGCTTTAAGCTCGACTGATTTTACAATTATCACGTTGCTTCATTTGGAATTGAACCTGTGATTAAGTCATTTTACGTATATCACTCTACATATACTATATAGATAGGTGTATTTTATTAGAATAACTAAGGATATGTGGAAATTTGTTCAAGAACTATTTATTGTATCATTGGTGCCAACTGTTAGATATATTCGAAGTAATTATGTATGTCCAACTTCAGTTTATATAAAAAAACGTAATGTACGTAGAAATATCAAGTTTTGAAAAAAAAAATAATTTTAATTTTTGTTTCCGTCAAAGTATGTGTTATCGTTAAAAATGACATTACTTATATAAAAATGCATAATTTTCAAATTAAATTGATAAATATTTTTGTGAAACTTACTATTGTTTGAATTAACTAAATTTAGTCAATTCTATTCATTGTATTTTTTTTATTTATTCGTATTATTGTTCTAGGGAGTCAATATTTTAAAATATTATTATATGTTTTAATATTTTTGTCACATTTATTTTTCGGACATACATTCATTATTAATGAACGTCAATTTATTTTCCGTATAAAACAGTTGTATGTATCATTATTATTTTATAAATTATAATACTGATAAATCATATACATATATAATATATTTTACTATTTTAAAGCTGTTTTGGATTTCGAAAGTGTATTGAGAATATTGTAAATATAACATATCACGTTGCATTACGAAAGCTTTGATTATAATTTACTATACTACGGTACCTAATGTTTAACTCCGATTATATTTCAATGCTGAATAAACAATTGATGAATATCTATTCTTTTATTTTTCATTTTATAATTCCTATAAATAACATTTTTCATTTCATAATTAATATATGAAAAATGCGAGTTTATGTTATTGAGTTTTTTGAATGCAAAGAAATAAATTTTAAAGTAAACAACAAGACAAAAATCCCGACTGCATAAATTAATTATTGAAAATCATTTCACTGGTTTAACAGTTACAAAGGGAACAAACATACACAACACATTTAAAGAAATAGTTTCAATCAAAAAAATATGTGTCCGAAGAGTTTACGTTTTTTAAATAATTTTTTTTAAATTTCAGTTCATATTATTACGCTAATAGTAGAAATAATGTATTAAAAATAACAAGTAAATTTGAGTGGCAAATTTAACGTATAAATCTAAAATTTGACACATAAAAAACCTTTCTAAAAGCAAAGAAAACCTTCGAATACTGGCAAAAAGTAAAAAGCTATTAATAAACGAGCTAAATTTTACAATGAGGCTAGTCGCGGCACAGGGACACAAACGTGACTGTTGTGGGTTCGATTCCCACTCGACAAAATGAAATATTTAATAGTTTTTGCCGTTGACTTTCGCCACTACACACGCAATACGTCCAGAATTCAGTAGAAACTGGATATCGAAAGTGTCTTAACGGTAACGGACGTTCCCAAGTTTCCTCTGCTTACCCTGCTTTTTGCGTATATAGCGTGAATCTAAAAATATGTTATAATATTTTCAAAATTACTCAAAGCCTTAATGAAATATTAAAAGGTCTGTACACGAACATTAATTTTATATTGACATTTTATTCACTCAACCGTTCTAAAACTCCCCATTTCCCTTCAATGGACGATGAAAACAAAATTTCACTCAACCTTCTAAATATACTTTATAGGTAATTCAATTTCGTAACTTTATTATACACATATAAACGTTGTATGTCGTAAAGAAATCTATTAATTCAAATTTTAGGTGAACATTTTTGGTCTTTAGTGCAAAAGTGGCGTAACTGAAAAACATTAAAAAGATGTCCATCTTTTAGTAATTATTACGAACTAATTTCTTTTGATAATGAATTGAGTATATTGATGGACGTTATTCTTCCAGAATTCGGCGAAAAGAGAGGAGAGGCAGGAAAGGAGTGTCTTAACATTAGATTTCCAGATGCCCTCTGCCTACCTTAATAAAAATTTGAACCAAAAAACCAACGTACTCTGGTTTAGACCACTTTGACTCATACCGTCTTATTTCAAATAATCACAACTTCATAGCGCTCCAAAGTTTTAAGATCAACATTAAAATATTTATACATACATTATATTGCTCTGATACTTGAAACAAACTTATCCTATAAATTTTTGGATTCAGAAGAAGAATGTCGACTTGCTATGTATATTATAGTTATTTTAGTTTTCCTAAAGAATATATAAAATAAACATACGTGGTGCCGGTATCCAAGTTAACTATGACCTGTAAAGACTGTAAAGTAGAGACTGTAGGGTAGAGTTCCGCCAAAAAAAACTGTCAATAATATTTTCTATGTTTTTTTTCAGCTTCAAATTGTATCTCGCATATAGCTTTGCTGTGTTACCACAGCGAAGAAATCAAATTATTTATGAATAATAATAATTCATTCCCCTGAGTGGATATCGAAACCAGAACCATAGCATTTACACACGCTTGTGCCACTGCGCCACGGACGGACGGAATGTCTCAGAAATCTAACATCGATTACTGAAATTATCCGACTTCACTGACTATTATGTTTGGATAATTTCAGTTCATTTTATATCTGTACGAGGAACGAACGAACCCGATACCGATATAGTATTTTTTCTATATCCTTGTCCGCATCTTGAAATATCTAGAAAAACGAGCGGATAGTTGAGAACGGAGAGTTCTAACACTAGCTTGCCTTCCACAAATCTGATTAGAAAAAACCAACCAAAAGTACAATTACAAAGTAATTTCTATTATTTAATAAGTGTATATTTAATCAACTTACACTAAAATTCGATGTATTTTGTCATTAAATATAACAAATACACTCGAAACGTAGTTTTACTAAGCAATTTGTTTGTTTGTTGCTTCGTATTTGCATTGCTTTATCTGGTTTAGACAATGTACGATATTGGATTTCTGTATTGAAACACGTTTATTTTGGTATTAAAATTTATAAAAAAACATAAACTAACAAAAAACTAATGTTGAGACTCTCTGTTCCCCACTTTCCGCCCAATTTCGAGACATCGCGTGTTGAGTGGAGTTCAACGCCACACTACGTCTACAAGAGCTAGAGCGAATCGAAACACTTAATTTATCACACGCTAAAGACTCGTATTCAAAATAACTTTTTATATAAATATATTATTTTGAATTGCGCATCGAGGAAATTAAGTATATAATATTTTGATTATCCTCTAGCATCTGAATGTAAACGCGAGGGTAGTGTGTTTGATTCCGTTTCGGCAGAATGAAATATTTTATTTGCTTCACTATGGTAACAAGACAAATAGCGGCGTTGCGATCCATCACTTAACACGCTGTGTGGTGTGTAAAAATGCTCTACCTATCCTCCTAAGCGGGAAAAACGTAAATCTATTTTTTTAAAATATGCCAAAAACAAACATTGACTCGCTTATTATATTTTTTTTACATTCATTTATCCAAAACTTCATTACCTGAATCCACAGAATCATTGCAAAATTCAATTTTAAGATTCCCCGAATCGTGAAAGGAATTTTTATTTGGCAAAAGGAACGTCCGCCCTGAAACGACATTATCAACTTCGTTAATCACAATGGTACACTTGATGGTGCATTGTTCAAATAATAATTGAATTTTCGTTTCTCCATTCTCCATTCTCCATTCTGGTTTATCAAAATTTGGAGAACCACCGTTCGATCCCTACTCGAGGAAATAAAATATATATTTTCATTTCTTCGCTCTGGTGTCAAGGATGATGCGTTGAGTTCCGCCACTCAGTGCCGAAGTGTGATACGGAGTGTCTTAACACTAGGTCCTCTTTGCCTACCCTGCTGTATCCGGGATACAGAGTGAAGCTGAAAACTTATGACGTAGTAGAAAAGTAACATAATTTCATAAGAAAATAATGGAATTGACAATCAATAAAAACATGTTACATTTTTTATATCCGTACAGCAAGAGTACATATAAAGTAAAATATATTAAGAATATAAGGAAAATGTGACGAAAACACGTCCCTCTATAAAACATTATATTACAACATAAATATTGATTACGATAAACATTTTTGTATGAAAAATCGTATAATAAAGCTATAAAGCTTGCTTTAAGGCAAAAATTACAGGCAGTTTAAAATTAGGGTGAAAAGTAATGAAGTAGAAAATCTGCAGGGTGGCGTTTGAGAAAGTGAAATAGGGTGAATGTCCATCAAATGTTTTAAGCGATACTTTTCATGTTGTAACTATAATTTTGCATCTCTTAAAATTAACCATTTTTTTTAATTTTACTATATCGAAAAAGAATGTCGAAATGAAATTGTCCCTTCCTGCCAAAACTAAAACAAAATAAAAACATTATTATAAGCAGCTTAAAATAACAAAGAAAATTTACCGGGACGAAATTCTTATTTGTAGTTTCAATCTCCAAAGACTATTTAGTACACTAGAAGCTGCTTATCACCTCTGCTATTTACCTCTAACTTAAATTTTTGCTGCTCTCGTAAATATAGCGTTAAGTTCCGCTACTCAACACATATAACATACAAAAAACAGGAACGGAGTGTATAACAAAATTATCTGATAAAAAAATTTGCTGATCAACCATCCTTATGTTCGATAGGCTTTGAGTAACTTCAACGAAATTAAAACGTATTGTGTAAACAATTGGTGTTGTAACGCTATTAGGGTTGCTTATTATATAAATGTATTTTATTATCAGCTTCACGCTGTATCCCGCACACAGCAGGGAAGGCAATGGGAACCTGGGAATCTATATCACACTCACTTCCATTAAATCCACTTCCGCCCCCCATTTTTCGTCCAATTCTGGAGGCATTGCGTGTTGAGTGGTGGAACTCCAAGCCCCGCTGTGCCCCGACACCAGAGCGTGGAAATGAAAATATGAAATATTGTAATGGCTTATGCGATATCTTAACAAAAATAAATAAAAAGATGAAGGGAAAATATATGAAAAATATCACCCAAAACTTTAATATATTTTTTGAATTTCACGCTGTTTGCCACATATAGCAGAATAGGTAAAGAAAAATCTAGTGTTAAGGCACTCCGTTCCCGGCTCTCGAGTGGCGAAACGCCAAAACACATAAAAAAATCACTATTCTGGCACCATATAGAAAATAGCTTTGAATGAAGATAATTCAATCTTTGATTTGATGATAACATAAGTAGAATCCTTTGCCTAAGACGCAATGTAAACTGAGTCTCTGTCTGTCCCTGTGCCTACCTGGTATGCGTGAAAATGCGTGAAAGCGTAAACCATTTCTTTTGTACCAAATATACTAAAATTTGGTACTTACCGAAGCAGCCCTATATTTCAAGATGATTAAGGTTTCAACGATGAAAATTCCATTTGGTAAATCAATTTCAGTTTGTTGAAGCACCGCGCCGTCCGGTAATAAAATCACGCGGGGCTAAAATACTCAGTAGATATACTAACTTACTATATTCTTTGGGGTTCTAAATAAACGGTACCAATATCTAATATTTGTAAAGAATATATAATAATGATTTAAAACATTTTACCAGCTTGAAAACTGTGTATTTTTTTTATCTAATCGGCGTCTATGGAGCATATTTTCTTCCCTTTGGTAAATATTAGAAGTTAAAAAAATATATCCATATGCGGTTTTTAAGTTTTACTTTGTCATATAAAGTAGGGTAGGCAGTGAGAAAGCCTCTATTTCGCCCTTTCGCTTAAATTAGAGACAATGCGTGTTGAGTGGCGGAGCACAACGCCGTATTTGTCTTATCACAGCTGTAAAATAGGACTAATTTAAATATACCCCTAGCTAACTAGCGTTTACCATAAGCATAGTTAACTAGTCCATAAAGAAGTCTTTATTATTAACATATTCGAAGTGTTATTATTGCAAACACACATAGTAAAGAAAAAAATGTAGAAAACGTATAAAAAATTAAAAGCAACGGGATTGGAACCCGCGCCTGTTATTCTCTTAATTGTTATGTTATTTTTTTATACGTTTCCTAAAAAAAAAAAACATTATTTCCTTATTAAAATATTATCAACGCAACTTACGTGATTTTCTTCATTCTCGCTATCACGTCCTGTTTGCTTGCACAATTTTCAATATACTATCATTACTTCCGTACCTTTTAAAATTGATATATGAGTAACTAAAAAAAGTATATAAAAACTACAATTTTAACGAATTTATATTAGTAGGTCTAGTTAAATCGGTTAAAACAGTTGAACAAGATGAACAAATTTTTACTTGTGATTCTAATATTTTGCATTTTTCAGGTGAGTTTGACCAATTGTGATAGAAATTGTTTAAGAAAAAAAAACGCTTACCACACATATAACCCTAGCCTAGGTTCCCTTTGCCTTCCCTATTCTGCAGAGTGAAACTAAAAAATACAAATTTCAGAGCATCAACGCGTTCTGCGCTAGACGATGTGGGGAACCTTGGACGAGAACATGTGACTCATGCACCACCTGCCCAATGTCTGAATGTGACTCCTGCAGAAACACNTGTTAAGGCATTTAAACAACGGAGTGCCGTTCCCGACTCTCGAGTGGCGGAAAAGCAGTAGATAATTCAATCTTAGATTTGATGATAAGATAAGTAGAATCCTCTGCCTAAGACGCAATAAACTGAGTGTTGTGTCTCTGTCTGTCCCTGTGCCTACCTGGTATGCGGGAAAATGCATGAAAGCGTAAACCGTTACATTTGTATCAAATATAGTAAAATTTGGTACTTACCGAAGCAGCCCTATATTTCAAGATGATTAAGGTTTCGACGATGAAAATTCCATTTGGTAAATCAATTTCAGTTTGTTGAAGCACCACGCCGCGCCGTCCGGTAATAAAATCACGCGGGGCTAAAATACTCTGTAGGTATACTAAATTATAATTATACTCTTTGGGGTTCTAAATAAACGGTACCAATAACTAATATTTGTAAAGAATATATAATAATGACGTAAAACATTTTACCACCTTGAAAACTGTCAATTTCTTTTTATCTAATAGGCCTCTATGGAGCAGTGATACAGCGTCTGTAAAAGCGAAAGTTGTCGATTTAATTTCTACTTGAGAAGTGAATTATTATATTTTCTTTCCTTTGGTAAATATAAGAAGCTGAAAAAATATATCCAAATGTGGTTTTAAAGTTTTACTTTGTCATATAAAGTATGGTAGGCAGACAGAAGCCTCCATTTCGCCCTTTCGCTTAAGTTAGAGTCAATACGTGTTGAGTGGCGGAGCACAACGCCGTATTTGTCTTACCACAGCTGAAAAATAGGACTAATTTAAATATTCCCCTTAGTTGAGATTGAACCTAGCCAGCTAACTAGCGTTTACCATAAAGAAGTCTTTATTATTAACATATTCGAAGTGTTATTATTTAACACACAGAAAAAAAAAATTAGAAAACGTATAAAAAATTTAAATCAACGGGATTGGTACCCGCGCCTGTTATTCTCTTAATTGTTATGTTATTTTTATATACGTTTCTAAAAAAAAAAGCATTATTTCCTTATTAAAATATTATCAACGCAACTTACGTGATTTTCTTCATTCTCGCTATCACGTCCTGTTTGCTTGCACAATTTTCAATATACTATCATTACTTCCGTACCTTTTAAAATTGATATATGAGTAACTAAAAAAAGTATATAAAAACTACAATTTTAACGAATTTATATTAGTAGGTCTAGTTAAATCGGTTAAAACAGTTGAACAAGATGAACAAATTTTTACTTGTGATTCTAATATTTTGCATTTTTCAGGTGAGTTTGACCAATTGTGATAGAAATTGTTTAAGAAAAAAAAACGCTTACCACACATATAACCCTAGCCTAGGTTCCCTTTGCCTTCCCTATTCTGCAGAGTGAAACTAAAAAATACAAATTTCAGAGCATCAACGCGTTCTGCGCTAGACGATGTGGGGAACCTTGGACGAGAACATGTGACTCATGCACCACCTGCCCAATGTCTGAATGTGACTCCTGCAGAAACACCAACAGTTGTTCGTGTAATACTCCTTCAGATCCAGAATGTGATTGTTTAAAATCGATGATGCGGTTTCCAGAAGTGGACTACCCGATGTCGACATCTGAAATGATGCCCTACTATTGCGGTTGCGGTAGATGTTGATGACAGAATAAAAGGGGAACTGAGCTTCAGTCTTGTTTTATTTGACAAAAGGTATTTCGGTTTTCGGTCGACAGATGCATTAAGTTGGAGATTTCAATGGACAACGGATGTGGTTGTCGCGATTTTTACATGTTTTTTTCTCGTTGTATCTCCCCCACATATAGCAGGGTAGGCGTAGAATAGAGAGAGTAGAGTATTAACCTGGAAATTTAGTGTTAAGACGCTCCGTTCCCATTAAGACACTTTGGTCCCCATTTTGTGCGAAATTCGTGTTGTGTGGCAAGATTAAACACTGCGCCTCGTTACCAAAAGTGAGGAAATGACATATTTATTGACATTTCCCCGAGTGAGAATAGAACCCCCAATATGTTGCACCACCAGTGACTTACTTTTAATTTTTTTTTCAATAGAAAAAGAGATTCTGCTACATTATTTTATAGCCAGATAAATTTACGCGTAACGTTAAATACTAAAACGACACCTCTACAGACCTCGTCACGTTTATTGAATTATTTTTGTGAAGAACTCATTATAAGTACGAAATTCAATATCGTAGAATCGAATCTCAATCATCGGATTAAAATACAAGTGAGACTGTGAAGCTGTCGTGGGCGGTGGCGTAGTGGCACTAGTGTGTGAGAGTGTTGAGACACTCCGTTCTCTATTTTTCGCCGATTCCTTGTTTATAGGCGGAAGTCAACGTCAAGTCAGAGTGAGAATCGGGCCCACGATCTGTCGCGTCTACAATCACACGCTTACACCCTTGCAAAACAACTGGCTTCACCAAAAAAAAATTCTTTATCATTATAGAGGAAAATTAAATAGCACTGAAACATTAATAATAAAAGAAACCAACGCAGCTAAAATCAATAACGGGAACGTAGTGTCTTAACAAGAGGTTCCCTTTGCCTATCCTGCTGTGTGCGTGAAGCTGATTTAATTTTTTTAATTTTAATTTAAATTCAATAAAAAATAACAAAAAAAAATAAATATTAGAACAATAATATTTTGAAACGTTTATTTAATAAACGTACAACTTGCGACCGACCATACATAAATCCATTAGGAGTTTCATAATAACAATAGAAAATTCGAACCGCGTTATACTCTTACTGCGCAGGAAGTCAATTTGCCAGTATCGTTTAATAATTAAACTAAAATGCGGAGAAAGCTTTAGAGAGAAGACTATATTATGGAATTCATATAATATTAAACTTGATATTAAGTAATGTTTTATAATATAGTATTTTAAAATGGATGGATATATTAAATCTATCTTTAGGCTAACGTAGCTAAATGGATGACTGGAGACATGAGAGGGAGAAGCAGCGTTGAGTTGCACCTTGACTAGCAGTGTGTCAAATTTTAGCGAAGATAGAAACTGGTTAAGCAAATGAAACTTTGGGTTCAACAACTGTACTTAAGTAGAAATGAGAGAGCAGAGAATTATCCACTAGGAGAGTGCTCTGCTCTTTTTTTTTCGCAAGTATAATCGTATTTCACGTTATCTGAGTGTCTCGCTCTCTCGCTTCTCAGTGCTCGTCTTCGACCGCTACTGCCAGTCGAGTGCTAAAGGTTTGCTCCTTGAACACAGGCTGATAACCCTGCAAAAATATTAAATTAAATTATTCTTATACGTGTACCTAAATGTCTCATTCCTCTTAATGATTCCTTTGTTCCTTTAGCTTTATGACACTTACATTTTGTCGTCTTAAATAAAGAAAAAGCATTATAAATTTAAAAAAACTTATACATTTATTTGCTATTTATTGTTTTAAGATATTTCACGATACCAAACGAACCAACTACTGCAGTTAAGGGTTAAGGAATTTTCAATTGTACCTTTAAAAAGCTAACTGGACCGAATTAATATATCAATGTCAGGAAGTCCAGAACGATCGTAAAGACTAGTGTACCTAGCTAGTTTGCCAAACTGACCGTATTTTCCGATTGAACGAGTGCTTCTCGAGGAGAAAGCTTTATCGGTTTATTAGAAATTGTTGAAAATATTAATGAAATAAGTTGTTTGGATAGTTTACCAGTCGACAGTTTAAACTCTTGCTTATCAGGACCAAAAGGTTGGAATCAGTATCACATTTCCTTCATAGCAGGGATCGCAGAGAAGACCTATTGTATTTTCTCCATTTTCGACCGAAAAATGTATTCAGGAGCGAAACTAGCCTCCGTGCTTCATATTATTACCTGAATGAAAATAATTTAAATATTATTTATTATTCCTGACAAGTAATCGAACCCAAAACTATCGGGTCTATAGCCACAACCGCTTCATAATAGTATCTCAAGCTAACAAAATAAAACATATAAAATGAAATATTCCATTTGCTAAGTAATAATATAATGTTAGCAACTTACTATTAAATAAACACACTATATACATTAAAATATCAAATATTTACAAAGTTCTATGCACCTTGTACGATACTCGCGAGGATTTTCAATTCAGCTTTATTTCTGTACTTATTTGAAATGTTTTTTAGATGTTTGAGAGACTTTTATATTTTTGTGGACTTTATGATGTAAAATGAAAATTTTAGTTTTTTCTACTTCTCTTCTATTAGTAAAACTCTTACTCTCCCTCCTCTACTAAAAGCTGGGAACGAAATTATATGGACGTCACATCAAAAGCTAGTATTTACTTTATAATGTATAATGTAATACTTTAAATTACACTTGGGAACCTCTCCAGGTTCCGTCAGCCCTCACTCTGCGTGTACAGAGTGAAGCTAAAAAAAAACATAATTTTACAGCAATTCAATTCAAGAATATTTGGCATATTTTAATTTTCAACTCCAATACAAATTCTTTTCATTCGTTACTTCCACAAACACAAAATATTTTAACTATGCTATTGTATTTCATAACCATTCAATACAGCATTTAAATTATTTTTCACAATCAGAACAATAAATCGGTTTACATTTTAATTGTTTTTTTGTTATATTAAAGCGCTACTAGTAAGTATTTTTAATCATGATCAAACATTTGAAGATTAACTTTTTTAAACTAACTTTAGACTGCGATTGTATCCATGTAGCTTCCCGCTGTATCCCGCACATAGAGGGTTAGGCATAGGCTAGTGTTACGACACTCCGTTCCCCTTAAGACACTGAGTGGCTCAATTCAATTATAAATTTTGGTCAACGATTAAGTAAAATCTTATAACATTTAATAATTCTAAAATAACCATATCTACTTCAACACAAAAAAGAGCAGAGCTAGTTTAAAGTAATTACTCCATAATTACACTAATGTACATCAAGAAGTACCACACCAGAGGGTTTCCACTTTCTACGTCCTAATCAACTAAGAGCTTTAGGAACACTTGCCAAATTAAATTGCGGTAAGTAGGCTATTGTGAACTAAATTAGCTTCATATTAAATTTAGCTTTGCTCGTGTTTTTATTAAGTAGAGTAGATAAAGAGGATTTAGTGTTAGGACACTACGACCTCTGCTCTTTGTCTAGACATGAGATATTCTGTCGAGTAGAACTCAACGCCACTTAACACCGAATCTAAGGTCCCGCTTTGTCTTATGAACAGAGCAGGAAAATGAAAATAATTCATTCTTCAGAGTGGGAATAGAACCCACAACCCGTTTTACCCTTACATTCTGTGATACTGCATCACGGGCTCTTCACTTCACTTTCCACCGAATTTTCGACTCATTGTGTGTTGAGTGGCGGAACTCAACACCGCGCTTTCTATTGGTACCAGATGGACGAAATGAAAATATTAATAAATAATAATTCATTACCTCGAATGGGAATCGAACCCATAACTGTCGTGTTTACAGTCACACGCTGCGCCTCTATAAAATCTTTTGCTATAAAAAAATATAAATAGTATAAATTAGTTAATACTTGCAAAAACATTCAATAAAAAATCTATTTCCTAATTGTAATTTCAATTGACAGCGGTTTGAATTGTTTTAGCGATTTACCAGAAAGTTAAGCTGAAAGTTTTAATTAAACTTTCGGAATGAAAGAGCACTTCACTGCTATTGCTAGTCGATAAAGTGTGAGAATTTCACATATCATTGGAATCGAATTCAAATATATTAACTAAAATACGATCTGAAATTAGAATAAAGGGTTGGACTAAAGTTATTTCTAGATATAGCGAAAAATATTTTTCATTTGTGAATCCGTATATTAATAGCTAAGTTAAGGAATATGTCACAAGAAAAGCCAATATTTTATTTTTTTTCGTATGTCACGCTGTATCCCGCACAAAGCAGGATAGGCAGAAGAAACCTAACCTATAATATTATAGTGTTAAAACACTCCGTTCCACATAGAAGAGATTTGTATATATTCTTCCCATTTAACAATTTTATTTATTAATCTGTTAAAAGCTATGTATTCAATTACATTGAAAGAGTAAATAAGAAGTAGGTCGAGTCAGTTGAAACGCGGCATTTTCCTCTATTTTCCAGGCTTCATGGTTAAGCTGAATAATTCTAATACTACACTCGCTAGGAACTCGCGTTAAATTTAAAAGGAAATTAAATTATTAAATATTTTCATTTTCTTGCTCTGGTAACGAGACAAAGCGCGGTGTTGAGTTCCGTTCAACACGTAATGCCTCCAGGATTCGGCGGAAAATGGGGAATGGTGTATCTTAACTCCTCTGCCCTCTGTGTGCGGAATTCAGCGTGAAACTAAAAAAGAAATATGACGTATTTTAAAGTTTTCCCAGATTTCTCTTTTTATAATAGCCTAGTCGTCGCCTGCAACTTTGTTTGCCTTGACTATAAGATATAAAAAGAAAAATCAAAAAAGGAATATAGAGAATTCCTCTTAGTGCTCCCCTATATTCGCTATCGAAAAAACATGCCATATTTAATTTTTTTAAGTCCAGTAGTTTCATTTGTAAGTGTTAGTTCTCTGCTACAACATGCATTTTTAAAGCGGAAAGCGGAGAACGTATTACCACTATGAAAAAAAATTGAAAGAATATTCAATATTCGAGTAGAATTAATATTTAATTCGGCTCGAATAAAAATGTGAAAATAAAAGAAATTTAATACAATTTTCTGATGTAACATTACTTACCACCAATATAAATTACGCATAATTAAGTTATTTCATTCATAAATTTTAATATTAAAGTGCAAAATGTATCATTCCACCTTGTACAAAATATTCGGAATCGCATAAAGCTCGTGGACACATTTCCAGACTTCGTTTCAATATTGCTGGCGGTTTCCATTTGTTTTGGTGACTCGTGTAGAACTTCTACTGTTACAGATTAAAAAGATAACTTACAAAATACTTTAAACTATAAAACACAACTCAGGCCATTCGTGGCGCAGGGACACAAGCGAGAAATTGTACAGCGACACGCGACAGGTTGTGGGTTCGATTTCCACTCGAGGAAATGAAATATTTAATTTTAATTCCTCGCTCTGGTTGCCAGGTGAAGCGCGGTGTTGAGTTTTAGTACTCTGCGTGTTGAGTTGTCTTCAATTCCAATTCGTGGGGACGAATTAATTTCATTATTAGGTTAATAAAATCTTGCGAAGAGCAGAAGATCGAGCTCAGTGCGTGCCATTGGAGAGGCCTATGTCCAGCAGTGGACGAGGACAGGCTGATGATGATGATGATGATGATGATGAAAATCTTCAATAAATCTTTTTATCCAACCCTCCAAACTAATCCTCTTAAAACAAAAAAAACCTTCTAAACCGCCTCAAATATTTCTAAATTAAAATTGTCTCTCTGAAATCTAACACCTGTGTCATATATTGTTACGTATTCTATGTGAGTACCGTGTAAGCTTTCGATCTGGAATGCATGGTTTAACGCTTCAGCAGTTTTTCTATCGAACTATGAATATATTTTAGAAAATGTCGTCTTCTTTTTGTGAAACACTATGCGAATTCTTTGCTGTATCATCTTACTGTTTATTTGCAGAATATTTGTTATAGAAAAATATTTATCAAATAAGTTTTTTTTTTCGTTTTAACACCTATCCTGCATAACTATTACCCTTTGATAGAGTAGAAAATAAATTAGTAATAGGACACTACTTACTCCACATTTTGCCAAATTTTCGAGACTTGTTGCCAAAGCGAGGTAACTAAAGTAATTAACTACCCCGAGTGGGAATCGAACCCATAATCACCTCGTTTTCAGTCAGATGCGTTATTGCTGCACCACGTTCACGTCCTCATCCTGCTTGAGGAATTTAATTAATATTTTTTATTATAGGTGAAATTTTAACTGTGGGTTTAAAAAAATATAATTTACAGGTACATTTTTTTACTTAATATTACTATAAATTACTGATAGATATAAAATTAAAAAACCTTACTTATTTAGTAAACGTATAAAAAAACCTTTTCTTAAAAAAATATCTAAAATAGAAACTCTAGTGAGTTCTGGAGAGAGAGTTCTTCGTGAGAATTTCTTTCTACATTTGATTTTACCATCACAGCGCAGTTCTGTTATAATTCTATATTGAACGAGAGGAAAATGTGTGATTTTTAGAATATATGCCGAGATAAACCGCTTTTCACGTTATCACAGTTAGAGCAAACATATAATCCCGTGAAATAAATCTGGGAAAAACGACAAAAAATATAACGCAAGATTAAAAAGAAAATGTACGGCAAAGCTTAACAAAGAAAAAATTACGATTTATATTCTATTTTAAAAAGTAAACAGCTTAATATTTTTTTATTTTTATTAATATCGCTGTGTTACATTGGGACAGTATTCAAATACTGTTGATATTAATTTAAATTATTTTTTGATCTGATCAAAATGTGGCGTTGAGTTACGCCACTTAACATGCAAAGAAAATGGACCAGAAGGAGTGTGGAAGGCAGTTGATAAAACATTCCCTCTGCGTTCCTTGTTATATGAGAAGAATCGTTAAGCTTTTCAGCCTCACGCTTTACAACGGTTATATAAACAGAGAGAACATGGTGTTAAGACAGTCCTATCTCCGGTTTTCGATAGAATTTCGCATTTACAGCCTCTTCCAGCCACGATAACCCAGTTCTTCCATCTTTGTTAAGCAAGTTAAAATCGATAATATTTTAATATTCACAAAGTAATACAGGCATGTTAATTGCCTTTATTCTGCGCCGTAGGTATAATGTCCAATAACGATGCAGGCAAGCTGTATTTAAATTTTACGAGTGACCATCCCAATTTGCATCATATTGCACTACATAAAGGGGATCGTAAAAAAACCAACCCTCTGTAGTAGAAGACAGAGATCACTGGACAGTTCTCCTGGTTATACTGTAATGATTTTATATAAATAGTTTTTATATTTACGATAATTTGTTATAGAAAAATGTAAATCAACCTCTTTGTTTAATAAAAAGATATATTTGAAAATTTATACATAGAACTAGCGCGACGCTTGATGTGTTGAAAATTCTGATGCGCATTATTAGATTTGGAGCTNGTTCGGGACAAAGAGTTCTTCATGAGAATTTCTTTCTACATTCAATTTTACCATCATAGCACAGTTCTGTTATAATTCTATATTAAACGAAAGGAAAATGTGTGATTTTTAGAATATATGCAGGGATAAACCGCTTTTCACGTTATCAGAGTTAGAGCAAACATATAATCCCGTCGAATAAATCTGGGAAAAACGACAAAAAATATAAACGCAAGATTAAAAAGAAAATGTACGGCAAGGCTTGACAAAGAAAAAAATTATGATTTATATTCTATTTTAAAAAGTAAACAGCTTAATAATTTTTTATTTTTATTAATATCGTTGTGTTACATTGGGACAGTATTCAAATGTTATTCATATTAATTTAAATTATTTTTTGATCTGATCAAAATGTGGCGTTGAGTTACGCCACTTAACACGCAATGAAAATGGAGCAGAAGGAGTGTGGAAGGCAGTTGATAAAACATTCCCTCTGTGTTCCTTGTTATATGAGAAGAATCGTTAAGCTTTTATTTAGCTAATTCGCCAGCTAAGTGTGTACTCGTAGGAGATTTTTTCAGCCTGACGCATCACAACGATTATATAAACAGAGAGAACATGGTGTTAAAACACTCCGATCTCCGGTTTTCGATAGAATTTATCGTCTTTACAGCCTCTCCGAGCCACGATAACCCAGTTCTTCCACCTTTGTTAAGCAAGTTAAAATCGATAATATTTTAATATTCACAAAGTAATACAGGCATGTTAATTGCCTTTATTCTGCGCCGTAGGTGTAATGTCCAATAACGATGCAGGCAAGCTGTATTTAAATTTTACGAGAGACCATCCCAATTTGCATCATATTGCACTACATAAAGGGGATCGTAAAAAAACCAACCCTGTGTAGTAGAAAACAGAGATCACTAGACAGTTGTATAATATGTATATAGTAGGGTACCCAAAGGGAACATGGGAACTTAAACATGTCCGTTCTGACTAGATTTATGTGCCCGGATACCGATATCTCAAAAACAGCTAAACTGATTTACTGAAAATGCTGTTACATTGGAAAAACTTAAAAACTTTAAATATTTTTATGCTCGTTTTCGTATACGTATATCATCATTCTTTATAAACTTTTACAGAAGGACCTTAGATCCTAATGGCTTTTTAAGCTTTCTCTTAAGTTTAATGTCGTAATGTTATGATCTAAAACTAGTAAGACCAATCGTGGCGCAGAGGCACAAACATGTCATAAACATGACAGGTGGATACATATGGATTCGATTCCCACTCAAGTCTACGGTCGGGCGTGGAGACAAAGCTTTCCGCGTGCATTGAGTTCCACCACTCAATACGCAATGCCTTCAGAATTAGGCGGAAAACGGGAAACAAAGTATTTTAACACGAGGGTCCCTCTGTCTAACCTGCCGTGTGTACACTCTTCCGTTACTGTGTAACTGACAGTATGTACAGACGAAATTACTAGACCAAGAAAGTTGAAATTTGGCAGGTTAGGGAGGGTACCTCCAGTAAGAGAGTCGTTTGTTGAAAAATTTCTACGAGAAATCTACGAGAATGAAAGCAAACGGGAATTTTCATTTTACGTTTTAAAATTCAAGTAAATAAACTTACAGGTGAGACGTAGTGATGATATACGATAATTTCAAGAAATCCTGTGGCGCAGGGTCACAACAGGGGAACAGGGGAACAATCCCGTTTCCAAACCCTAACACAGATAATAAAGAAAATTCATTCCTAATCCTTTTTTAATGGTTCCACAAATTATTCACGTCATGATGAGTTTAAGTTCATCAATCAATCGATTATCAATATTGAAAGAAATGTTTTAAGCATTTATTTAGGTATTCAATTTCTAAATGACGAGACGAACAATGGTTGTATCGCAGAAGTCTCTGATAGATCTTATAGTACTACGAGTCGATTACCACTCGGGGATAAGAGGGAAGTCACCAAATATGGAACCATTTTGTTTTAGGTATATAAAAAAGCTTCATATAAATGTTATTAATTTTTTTTTAATATTTTTTTTTAATTAGTTAAACTTCGACAACAAAAGCTTATTTAAAAACAATATCATCCAACTCGAGGACGTGGAACAATTTTACATGGAAATAAGATAGTATATTTACTCTTGCCGTAACGGAAGTGCATCAGCATCAGCAGTTGCTGGTCGATATTGTACCTACTTATAACAAATTCACAAAGGGGCTCCCGGGCACCGTAAATAGGATATGCTGCGCGTTACACATCAAAGGAAAGGTATAACTCAATCTCAAAACCCAATTTTAAGATTTATACTTGGCTGAGTTGTAAATGTTAGCTAAAAATTATAGTTTAGTATATATATCAATGAACTAAATATATACTAGGTACAATTTTTGTATATTATTATTTTTATAATCTATATATATAAAAGGACTTGTCCTCACTGACTGAGGTAAGACGCACGCACATCCGTAACCGCTGTGCGTAGAAACATGAAATTTGGACAGATATTTACTTTCGTAATCTGGACATCCACTAAGAAGGGGTTTTGAAAAATTTTAACCCTAAAGGGGTAAAATAGGGGTTGAAAGATTGTATGGAAAAAAAATTAAATCGGCACCGATTTTTATAAAAATTGAAATTTAGATTTTCAAAAGTATTTAATTGAACATGTATTTCATCGTTTTTTAAAATTCTCCCCCTAAGGGTGCAAATAAGGGGTTGAAAGTTTGTATAGGTATTTTTTAAATCGTCACCAATGTTTATAAAATTTGAAATTCAGACTCTTAAACGTATATAATTAAACACATGTTTCATGGTTTTCNACCTGTACGTATATCATCATTCTTTATAAACTTTTACAGAAAGAGCTTAGATCCTAATGGCTTTTTAAGCTTTCTATAAGTTTAATGTCGTAATGTTATGATCTAAAACTAGTAAGGCCAATCGTGGCCATAAGCGTGTCATAAACATGACAGGTTGTGGATTCGATTCCCACTTCAGTCTACGGTCTGGCGTGGAGACAAAGCGCGGCGTCGAGTTCCGCCACTCAACACGCAATGCCTCCAGAATTAGGCGGAAAACGGGAAACAAAGTATTTTAAAACTAGGTTACCTCTGTCTACCCTGCTGTGTGTGTGGGATACAGCGTGAAGTAAAAACGGATAGCTATATAAAAAAACTTTTCCTTTACTATGTGACTGACAGTATGTACAAACGAAATTACTGTACCAAGAAAGTTTAAATTTGGCAGGTTATAGAGTATTTCTTGAAACTTCTACGGGGATGAATAAACGGGAATTTACATTTTAAGTTTTAAAATTCAAGCAAATAAACTTACAGGTGAGGCGTAGTGATGGTATACGATGGGCACAATGTGGATAGACGAGTATCTGTTCTGTATTCAAGTCACAATATTCCGTTTCCAAACCTTTACAGATAATAAAGAAAATTCATTCCTAATCCTTTTTTAATGGTTCCACAAATTATTCACGTCATGATGAGTTTAAGTTCATCAATCAATCGATTATCAATATTGGAAGAAATATTTAAAGGATTTATTGAGGTATTCAATGTCTTAATAACGATGTGGTTGTATCGCAGAAGTCTCTGATAAATCTTATAGTAATACGCATTGATTACCACTCGGGGATAAGAGGGAAGTCACCAAATATGGAATACCATTTTGCTTTAGGGATCTAAAAAAGCTTCATGTAAATGAAAACAGTTTAATGTTATTATTTTTTATTATTATTTTTTTTGGATTTACAGTTATTTAAAACTTCGACAACAAAAGCTTATTTAAAAATATATCATCCAACTACTCGAGGACGTGGACCAATTTTACATGGAAATAAGATAGTATATTTACTCTTGCCGCAACGGAAGTGCATCAGCATCAGCAGTTGCTGGTCGATATTGTACCTACTTATAACAAATTCACAAAGGGGCCCCGGGCACCGTAAATAGGATATGCTGCGCGTTACACATCAAAGGAAAGGTATAACCCAATCTCGTAAAGCAATTTTAAGATTTATACTCGGCTGAGTTGTAAATGTTAGCTAAAAATTATAGTTTAGTATATATATCAGTGAACTAAATATATACTGTATC
The DNA here is from genome assembly GCA_036379175.1 of Heliconius cydno galanthus. Taxonomy (NCBI): domain Eukaryota; kingdom Metazoa; phylum Arthropoda; class Insecta; order Lepidoptera; family Nymphalidae; genus Heliconius; species Heliconius cydno. The sequence continues at coordinate 113,224 of JAKRZM010000393.1, forward strand.
CCTAGCTACAATTTTTGTATATTATTATTTTTATAATTAATATTAAAAAAATGGTTTAAAGCATATACCATATAGGCAACTAACTGGCAAATGTGATAATTTACATTTTGATATATCTTTTATGTGATTATGGAAGATCAGCTACATGGAATTGGACAATTTTCTGATACTCGTAAATGGTTACTTAAACTAAAATTATGAAAGAAATATGATATTTTTATTTATACTACTTTTCTACAATTTAACTTTGAAAGATCCTAGCTATTCCTATTGTATAGGTACTTTATACTTGCAATAGTTATTTTTTAATTTTCAGGATCAACAGTTAACTCTAAAAATACTTTTACCTCGTTCATCAACTTGATCAACAGGTCATCGGGCACCGTCCACAATTCCTTCTCCACGTCTCTTAGGACATGCCCAATTGGCCTATCAATCCGAACGTCAGATATTTTCCAAAAAAAAAAATATTGGAAAAAGGTACCAAAAGGGTCTTTATATTTACTGTAAATATGATCCATGTCTGATAAAATAATATGGACCAAGAAAGCATCATGGGGTAATGTTAAAAAATTCGTCTGTGTCGATTTTAGCCGTAAATTGACAATTTTTTTCACTGTAGATAATATATTCTTAGTAGGCACGTCCTTGGAATAAGCCATGTCATTTAACGTTACTTGTAGCTCATGTGATGTAATTTGATTTAAATGTGAGTAAAAACTTGTCTCAAAAAGTGCTTCATAGAAATGTCTAATGAAAGATCGAACTTTCTCATCTGGTGTGTTGTCCAGCTGTTCGAGAAGAGTGTATAAAGATTTCGTTATTTCATAAGATTTAATACAAATGGTGTGTTCGGTACATAACTTTCCCTGGTACTCCAGCTCAATTAACGCAGTTGTGATAATTGCTTTATGATTCAACGATTTTTTCATAGTATTTATACTAATTTCATTTTGCAATTCCACCGATATCAATATGGCTGACATTTCTTGAAATTTTGCACAGATTTTCTTAATTATATTCATCCAAAAGTAAGATATTCTGTCTTCAGTAAATTTCATGTCAGCCTCCTCGAGAATATATCTTATGATAACTAAATAATGCTTTAGTTGTTCCTCATAAATTAATGTTTGAAACCATTCTCCTAGACTATTTCTAAGTATATCTTCTACAGATTTTGCTAATACAATGACATATTCATCTATAAATTTCCTTAATGACAAACAGAAGTTGAGTTCATGACACAATACGGACGTTCTTATTATGTCTGTTATGGTGTCTTCTTCAGCAACAGGTGCTAAAAACCTTCGGGTCTGTATATTAGTTCTATTTCCTAGAAATTCTGACAGAGAAGATATAACTTCATTACCCAATTTTAAAGTACCTTCCAGATTTACTTTGAGAGTGCTCGAGGAGCTTATAGAAGCTGTAAATAAGTATAATTAGTATTTTTTTGTTTAATTTATTATTATTATTTTTATTGAATAAATATTTATATATTTTTACTGCGAAATGCATGAACAATTTGTGTTACCTATAAAACAAAACAAATAAACTGTGAAACACATCGTAATATTTAACTTTTGTTTTATGTCGTTCTCGTTGTATAAACATTATAATATTGATCTTTTATCGATTGTAAGCAAATAATAAAATGTATTTTTGTATATATGACTGAAATTGCTTTTTATTTATGGAAAAAAATATATAATACAAATAAAATAATAGGTAAATTGACGAATTGATAACAAAATTGGTAATAGTCATGGCGTAGGTTGGTCGTATATTATATATTTAAAAGTTCTCTTAAATATATTGTGTAATTTTTTTTATATCTAAATAAATAATTATGTATTAAATAATGTTATATTTTAATACATAATTATTAGTTACATATAAAAGATATATATTACAAAATATATTTAAAGTTACCTATATCTATATCATTTTTCGAATATTATTTCTAATCTGGCAGCACATGTTTTATCTATGGTATTCACTGACGTTTGTGTCAATCCGCGCCACTGTCTTTTTGTTTCGGCCATTTTTGCCGAAAGGTTGGTGTTCTTTTTCGGTCACGTATCTGTTCGTGGCCGTTAGATCACTTTATTAAAGTTCATACAAGATGGTGCAGAAGAAGGTAAAAGCCATGTGCGTTTATTATAATACGTTATTTTTACTCGGGAAATTAGAAAACGTGTGAATTCATATTATATTGTAAGTGTAGATCGTGAGTGTTGTTTTCCGTTTAATAACACACAAACAATTACTTTTTGGTTAATTTAATCGTTTATTCTGTGTTTATATATTGTTATAATAAACTTTTATTAATTATTGAAAATGCTTACAATGTTTTGAATAAAAATAACGAGGAAAAGAAACATAACCTCTATAAGTGAACCATGATGTGAACTACTAAATGATAAATATATCATGTACCAAATTATAGATGCAGAAATTAATTACTCAAAAAAAGTACATAAAGTGCCGGGACCACCTAAATATAACAAATATTATTTCTTTTAGCCTAAGAAGAAGGTAGGAAAGAAGGTAGCGGCCGCTCCTTTGGTCGTGAAGAAAGTTGAACCTAAGAAGGTTGTAAACCCTCTCTTCGAGAAGAGGACAAAGAACTTTGCTATTGGTAAGTTTACTTTTTAAATTAAGTATTTTGATATACAAAAAAAATATAAAATGGCCAACATGATGTAAAACACTTAACTGAATAACCATGTGGTTAAAATATAACGAGCTTTTTAACACTGATTGGTCACCTAATACTTAATAATATTTATTTGTTATTAAAATATTTTTTTACTTTTATTATAATTCATGGTAATGTAATCTTATTTGACAAGTAAACATTGAACAATTTACACTTAAAAACTCACTTCTTAATGTAATAACGCTTATCTATGTAATATAATATTAAATATATCAATTATTAACATATTTCAGGTCAGGATATCCAACCAACTCGTGATTTATCCCGCTTTGTGAGATGGCCCAAGTACATTCGTATTCAACGTCAAAAGGCAGTGCTCCAACGCCGCTTGAAGGTGCCACCACCAATCAACCAGTTTACTCAGACCTTAGATAAGACTACAGGTTTGTTATTCATTTAAAAGTTTTGTTAGAATCTTGTTTATGTATTTTGATAAAATAAAATAATTTTAAAAGAGTGGAATTCTTATAACTTATGAACTTTACCAGTAACTTTTCTGGCATGGTTAAATAATTGAGGGTTGTGTATAACACATTGCACATTCTAAGACTCCCAAAGTAATTGATTGTAGGTACAATAGGTTTACTAATACTTTACAAGATGTTAATGTAGCCTATCCGCTTCCTTAAACTTTCTAACACTATAAGAATCTTCCAATTTGGACCAACACTTTCTGACAATAGTCCATTCGATTGTTTCATTTAACAAACTATTGTCTATTGGCAACTACAAAATGTTAGCTGAACTTTTAGAAGTGGGAACAATAATAAAAATATACGTTTTTTTATCTTATTTAACATGATGAACTCCAAATGCAACTATGAATCACTATGATTATCAAAAACAATACGAGCTTTTTAACTCTGAACTCTCATTTACTATTTCAATTTCAGCTTAGTCTAAGAAAACATTACTAATGTATGTATTTTATTTTAGCGAAGGGTCTTTTCAAGATCCTAGAGAAGTACAGACCAGAGACTGAAGCAGTCAGGAAGGAACGCCTCAGGAAAGCTGCTGAAGCTAAGGTATGTTATTAAAAGGCTTATTATTATTTAGATATTTTTTTTAGCTGATAATGATTTTATAGATACATTTTTGAAGTCTTATATCTCATCATTAGTTTGTTGTCACAGTTAAATTTTAAATATAAGAAATTAATCTGCTTAAAATCTGTAGAAATTGTGAAAACCATATATAATTTTTTTGTTTATTTTTATTTATGTTGGATAAATAAAATGAAGATAGGTAGATAAAATAATATTTCTTTTTGAGTACATAGAACAAGTAAAGGACTTTACAAGAATATAAAAAATAAAAGTATATTTTACTTTTACTAATAAAGATAGACCTAAGGCAATATAGCTACTAGTAATATCTTATAGGATCTTAAGCATACACTATTAAATAGGGAAATGATGCATAAAACCATATCTGAACGCCATGACGACCTTTTCCACCAAGATCTCTGATGCCTACCACACATACTATTAAAGTTCTTCAAATATTGCTCTATATATTTAAGATTTTTTTATTTGTTTTTGAAGGTTGCAAAGAAAGAAGAGCCTCCAGCGAAGAGGCCAAACACCATTAGATCAGGTACCAACACCGTGACCAAGCTGGTGGAGAAGAAGAAGGCACAGCTGGTTGTCATCGCTCATGATGTTGATCCTATTGAGGTGAATTTTTTGTCCTTTTTCTTAAAGCTTGGAATTTTTTGATGATTGTGGGATTGATGGTCCCTATGTATAAATGGATATGTCAATAGAAGGTTTATGGTTAAGCAGAATCAAGGTTGGTCTTGCTTGTTCTTAAAAAAAGGTAAACATAAGTAATATTTGTTTATTTTTTAATTTTTTAAGAACAAGATAAATCTTTATTCTGTAGTACCATAAAACTTATATTTTGACATCAATGTAAAGACCGACGATGTTTTTTTCTTTGTAGTGTAGGAACAAATCTTGAATATAAAACACTCTGATTATTTTTTAAATAATATGTAAAGTACTTAGTTTAATAAAAATTTAGGTGTTATATATATTTATATAGCTATATTATCATTATATCCAAAAATTGTATTTAAAAAGAGATTAGTACATCAAAATACTATAATAATACTGTCACTATTCAAATGTAGGTTGAACTGTGATGCTTTGTTGTTGGTTGTGAGTTCAATTCTCACTTGGGGCAATAAATTATTTTCAATTTCCTGCCATTCAAACAAGTCATATGATGTTAGAATTTCTTCACCTGAGGCTGTGGTTTATAATAAAAAAACCACATGCTGCATGAAGCCAGTTGACTCTGATTTACAACAATATAAATCAAATCTACTAACGTATAAATATACAAAAATGCTAATAAATCCCTTCTTTTTACAGTTGGTTCTGTTCCTGCCAGCCCTATGCCGTAAGATGGGCGTGCCCTATTGCATCGTCAAGGGCAAGTCCCGCCTCGGTGCCCTAGTACACAGGAAGACTTGCACGTGCTTAGCGCTCACACATGTATGTTTGTTTTTGTTTTGGTTTTTTGTTTTTAGTGTTTTCTGATTGATTTTTTTTATATATTTTGGTTTTTTTTATTTCAATTATTAGTGATTTTTTTGTTAAGTTTTAATTTTATTTGTTATAAATTGATGCTGTCACCTTTCTATATACTTTGAGTCCGCTTTTTTTAAGTTTTTATGTTATTGGTACAAAATTGCAGTTTTAAAATCAATATTTTTTTTATAGTTATTTATCAGAAAATGCTAAAACACATGCTTAGGATATTTAAATACTAAATGCGACTAAGATGTGCATATAATGATGATTTATTTGCTATCCAAACGCCATGAGGAAAACCTTTCTACCACCTTAGAGAAATATCTGAGTATGCCATCTAATACTTTGCTATGATTTTATGTTACAAGTTATTAGTTTTAAAAAGAATTATAAGTTTTCAATTAGTTTTTTCTTTACCAGTTTCTTTTTTTAATTTGAATCAAAATAATTATATATTTTAAATTTTTTTAGAAGATATTTTTCGTTTTCTGTTGCTTTTATTCTCTAAGTCTTCAAACACTAAAGTGCAAAAAACAATTGTATACAGGTCGAGTCCGGTGACAGAGCCTCCTTCTCCAAGGTAGTAGAAGCGATCCGCACCAACTTCAATGAGCGCTACGAGGAGCTCCGAAGACACTGGGGTGGTGGTGTGTTGGGTAACAAGTCCAACGCCCGCATTGCCAAGCTGGAGAAGGCCAAGGCGCGCGAGTTGGCGCAGAAACAGGGCTAACCCTAATAAATAATTATCTGTAGTTTGTTTTTTATTTACCTTTTGGACTTATATTTATAGAAGAGGATTGTCAGTTACTACATGTATCTTTAGTATATTACTTGTAATTACAAGCGCCTACGAATGTTAAAGTATAAGTTATAAATTTATAAGTCATTTCTAATATTCCCTAGTATTATATATGTAACGTAAATAAAACACTCGAATTCATAATAAGTATTGTATTGGCTAAGTAGCCTGACATGTACTAAACTTGTCATATATAATTCCAACTTACCCACTTGAATTTACTTTATTATTTAACAAAGCAAATAAGTACCTACATTTAAATCTACATTACAATCTTTGACAATTCCTTACTTTATATATATGACACCTTGAATTTATTAAAAAATTGAGCTTTTGTAATTTAACGAAAGTTAACTGTGGGTGGGTGCGCACTGACACTCATGTTTTATAAAATAACGAAGGTCGGGCACTACTGTTCTGCTATTGGCTCTAAAATCTGCCTGTCTAATGCGAAAGCAATTTTTCGTCAAGATTCGAAATATAGGAAGCTATCGTGGAGGAGGGGCACAAGAGTGCGAGAGCTCTATAATTATTGTATTCTCATCGAAGTTACGTATTACTGCCCAATTTTATGATAATATAATTATTAATAGCTGGGTCAATTCAGTTTCTCTTCGATTTAAAGGTAGTTTGTTACAGATCGACCTAATAAAAAGAAAAAAAACATGTCCATCTATCGGAAACGTTGAGAAAAATATAATTTCAGCCCATCAACTCAACGTTGTTACTTAAATTGTCACTAGATGTCGAAAAAAAGAAATAAAAAATACATTTAGGTTATATGGTGATATTTTTAATATTTTGAATATGTTATTATAGTAAGAAGTTATTAAATAGTTCCATATTTATATTAAAGTAAAAATTAAATTAACTTTTATATTTTTAAGTTGAATTGGAGAAGAGGAATTCTAGATGGCAGTAGTATTGTAATAGAGCAAAAAAAGACAATTATTTTTATGTACAATTACTTAATACAAACTAATTAAATATTATAATTCTTTTCTTCAAAAGGCCCAGCGGCGCACTCTTGAACTAAACGTGTTGGTTGTGGGTTCAATTCCCACTCGAGAGAAAGAATTATTTTTATTTTGTCGGTCTAGTAACAAGGTAAGCAGCGGCGATATTAATTTTCTTACTTCATAAAAAAAACATGAAGTTCGACTTATCAATATTATAGTAGGTATAGTGTTTTCAAAATTGGCTGACAACAGAGAAAGTAGTGTCTCAACACTAAATTCTCATTACCTATCCTTTTGTATGTGAAAAAAGTATGAAACTTAAAAAAAAATACGCTGTTTCCCACATACATCAGGGTAGGCGGAGGGAACCTAGAGGTTTACCTACACATGGTTCATCACTTTTTGCCTCATTTTGGAGACAGCATGTTGAGTGGCGGAACTGAACGCCGCGTCTTATTACCGGAGCGAGGAAATGACAATTCATAACCCTGAGTAGAAATCGAACCCTCAACTGCCGCGTTTATATTCAGAAGCTGTGCCATTACGCTACGAAAGCCTTTAAATTTTTAAAGAAATATTTTTTAAAACAATTCGTTATTTAATTAGCTATATCATATAAACCATTCGCACTCGCATAATTGCTCGCGACATACTTCCCTCGGGATTGCCTTTTATTACCAGGTCATTATAACTCACTTTAATAATTACTTTTATATTAAGAAATACATTTAACTTTTTGTGCTATTTAGGTCATTTTTTATTATATTCACATTTTTTTGTGCTTTTAGGGTGCCGTCATTCAAAATGCAATAATGGAGCTCTTATAGAATTATTTTGCTATCCGTCTGTCAGTATTTTGATGCATAGAAAAAATTAAGCTGATTTCATTTGCAAATTTTTTCAACTAAATCTGTATATATACATATTTTAATCGGATCGTAATAAAACATCCTTTATTTTTTTAAACATTCATATACTTATCTACCGATATTTACGCTCCGCGGAAATCGAACTGTCTCTTCTAATATTTATCTAAAATATTTGTCCAAGCAACACGTTCCAAATATTTGATCAATTTATAAAGAGACAGATGGAGCGATGGAAAGGAAGAAAGTAATAGGTATGTATAGTATAGTTCTTTGTTTTCTTCCCTAGTTTCTTTTGAAATTTCAACTGACCCGCTGATGTATTGAATACCTTTTTTCGATTGCTAAGCCGATGGTCGGGGATTCAATTTTAATTCAAATAAGTAGATGCAATATTTTTATCTTTAGTTTGTTAGATCTCCACAGTGGCGTAGCTAGGGTATTTGCTGCCCGGTGTGGCTTAGGGGACTTGATGCCCCTATCCTGTTGATGAGTTCTAAAAAAAAAAACAAAGTGATCGTCGACGATGAGTTCNATACGATGAGCTAGAATTTAAATTTTGTGATCATTCTCCATTCTAGTAGTAGTCGAAAAATTCAGCGGTACTCAAATGTACGGAATGTCTTAACAATATATTCCCTCTGCGTAGACCCTGCTATGTATGGGAAACAGATTGAAGCTGAATTTATCTTGAGGATGGGTTTGCTTATTACAAATCTGTTATAGACTAAATGGAATTAATAAGAATTACTGAACTTCAGTTCACCTGTAACCTCGAGTAACCTCTGAAGAATTCCACTATTCAGGGCCTGGCTTCATCAGCAGACCAGCTAGAGCTGTTGCAATAATATGGAGTTATAGATAACTCCATATTATTGTATTCTCATCTAAGTTACGTATTACTGCCGAGTTTCATGATAATATAATTATTAAAAGCTGGGCCAATTCAGTTTTACTTAGATTGTATTATATAGGTAGTTTGTTATAGATCGACCTAATAAAAAGATGTCCATCTATCGGAAACGTTGAGAAAAATATAATTTCATCTCATCAATCAACGTTGTTACTTAAATTGTCACTAGATGTCGATAAAAAGAAATAAAAAATACATTTAGGTTATATGGTGATATTTTTATCATATATTTTTAATATTCTGGATGTGTTATTAAAGTAGGTAGTTATTAAATAGGTACATGTTTATATTAGAGTAAAAATTAATTAGCATTTATATTTTTAAGTTGAATTGGAGAAGAGGAATTCTAGATGGCAGTAGTATTGTAATAGAGCAAAAAAAGATAATTATTTTTATGTACAATTTTTTAATACAAACTAATTAAATATTTATAATAGTTGTTTTCTTCAAAAGGCCGACGTGACGCAGAGGCGCACTCTTGAACTAAATGTGTTGATTGTGGGTTCGATTCCCACACGAGAGAAAGAATTCTTTTTATTTCGTCGGTCTAGTAACAAGGTAAGCAGCGGCGATATTCATTTTCTTACTTCATAAGAAAAACATGGAGTTCGGCTTATCAATATTATAGTAGGTATAGTGTTTTCAAAATTGGCTGACAACGGAGAAAGTAGTGTCTCAACAGTAAATTCTCATTACCTATCCTTTTGTATGTGAAAAAAGCATGAAACTTAAAAAAAAATACGCTGTTTCCCACATACATCAGGGTAGGCGGAGGGAACCTAGAGGTTTACCTACACATGGTTCACCACTTTTTGCCTCATTTTGGAGACAGCATGTTGAGTGGCGGAACTGAACGCCGCGTCTTATTACCGGAGCAATTCATAACCCTGAGTAGAAATCGGACGCACAACTGTCGCGTTTATATTCAGAAGCTGTGCCATAACGCCACGACGGCAGAAATATTTTTAAAAGAAATATTTTTTAAAACAATTCGTTATTTAATTAGCTATATCATATAAACCATTCGCACTCGTATAATTGCTCGCGACATACTTCCCTCGGGATTGCCTTTTATTACCAGGTCATTATAACTCACTTTAATAATTACTTTTATATTAAGAAATACATTTAACTTTTTGTGCTATTTAGGTCATTTTTTATTATATTCACATTTTTTGTGCTTTTAGGGTGCCCTACTTCAAAATGCAATAATAGAGCCCTTATAGAATCATTTTGCTATCCGTCTGTCAGTATTTTGATGCATAGAAAAAGTTAAGCTGATTTCATTTGCAAATTTTTTCAACTAAATCTGTATATATACATATTTTTATCGGATCGTAATAAAACATCCTTTATTTTTTTAAACATTCATATATCTACCGATATTTACGCTCCGCGGAAATCAAACTGTCTCTTCTAATATTTATTTAAAATATTTGTCCAAGCAACACGTTCCAAATATTTGACCAATTTATAAAGAGACAGATGGAGCGATGGAAAGGAAGAAAGTAATAGGTATGTAGTATAATACAGTTCTTTGTTTTCTTTCCTAGTTTCTTTTGAAATTTCAACTGACCCGTTGATGTATTGAATACCTTTTTTCGATTGCTAAGCCGATGGTCGGGGATTCAATTTTAATTCAGATAGATGCAATATTTTTATCTTTAGTTTGTTAGATCTCCACTATTCAACTCGCAATATTTCGAATTTGAGTGGAAAGTGGAGAATGGAGTGTCTTGACATTAGGTTTCTCTATCTAGAACAAAGCTGACAAAAGCTGCATGATGAGGTGGCACCAGAGTCTAACTGTTAATGTCACGATTGTCCTTTCAAATCACACTCAACGAAAATATTAAATGACATATTTAATATTTTTTGTTTTATTACCAGAGGCAAAATGAAAAAAAATCATTCCCCCAAATAGGAAACGAACCCACAACCGTCGCGTTTACTTAGGCATCAAATGATTTATTGGTTGAAAGATACGCGTGATGATGAATGAATGAGTGACTAATGGTGGCACGACGGTGGCTTGTATAAACGTACATCGAAGTTGAAAATTACAATAATTAGTTCCTTAAGTATTTCTTTACAATGCCGGATCTTGTAAAAACATACATACCTGCATATGTATATACATAAATTGAACTTTCATATTATTTAATCAAGATTTAAAGTCGACTGTTCCATTCACAGTCGTGAAAATAAAATATTTAATATTTTCATTTCTTCGCTAATAGGCAGTAATTCCAGAATTTGGCAAATTTCGGCCGAAAAATTGGACGCGATTGTCTTAACACTAGGCTCCCTCTGCCTACATGCGGTATACAGCGTGAGGCTAAATATATATATGTATATACAGGGTGGAATTGCCAGCACCACTTTAAATTAAACCACAGTTTTAACTACTCTATAAAAGCCTAATATAATTCAGAAAAAAATAATTCCCAAAAATGAAAAAGTTATTTTTTCAAACAAAATAAATAATAAAATTATCGTTTTAAAATAAAACGCCATTTGTAATGTATAACATAGGCACGCACACACTTGCATGTCAAAGCGGCAACGTCGTACACTTATGGTTGCGTCACACGAAATACAGGAATGGATAAAAATCGTGAAATGAAAAAAAAATCCTACGTCCAAACTGATGAGGTACCTTGATTAATTTTTTTAGCTCTGGGATTGAAATATTTTACCCTATATGCAGTTTCAGTTAAAGAAGCGCTGCCTCTTCCACCCTGTATAAGGCACTAAAAGTTTTTGCCTAAAACTTCAAGTTATACCGTAGTTAATATGTCTACAGAGCCCCGGAGGCAGGAGGGTCACGAAGCCCTTTACGGAACAAAGCAAGCAGACAGCGGCCTCAAGACGCCTATGTGTGAATTAAAAATTTTTCGCATACAAAAATGTATAAACATATATATATACTTGCGGACCCGGACGCGGCTACGCCTGCTTGAAATATAAGAATATCATTTCTATAGAAATATAATTTCAATCTAGATGAAATGCTAAAAGTGACTATTATATTTATTTTCATAAGGATGAATATCAAAATGACGCGGTAACGAACGCGGTCGC
>JAKRZM010000393.1:125331-137688 GCA_036379175.1 Heliconius cydno galanthus
TAGGCATCAAATGATTTATTGGTTGAAAGATACGCGTGATGATGAATGAATGAGTGACTAATGGTGGCACGACGGTGGCTTGTATAAACGTACTATGGAAGTTGAAAATTATAATAATTAGTTCCTTAGGTATTTCTTTACAATCCCGGATCTTGTAAATACATACATACCGACATATAAGTATAAACATAAATTGAACTTTCATGTCATATTATTTAATCAAGATTAAAAATCGAATATTCCATACAAAGTCGTGAAAATAAAATATTTAATATTTTCATTTCTTGGCTAATAGGCAGTACTTCCAGAATTTGGCAAATTTTGGCCGAAAAATTGGACGCGATTGTCTTAACGCTAGGCTCCCTCTGCCTACATGCGGTATACAGCGTGATGCTAAATATATATATATGTATATATAGCTAAAAGTTTTAGTCTAAAACTTCAAGTTAATATGTCTACAGAGCCCCGAAGGCAGGAGGGTCACGAAGCCCTTTACGGAACAAAGCAAGCAGACAGCGGACTCAAGACTCCCGTGTGTGAATTAAAATTTTTTCGCATACAAAAATGTATAAACATATGTATGTATATGCATTGTCTAGAATATGTGAAAAGTAATTTTCTTCCTGCCTTTTTTTGTAATTTATATAATTTAAGAATATGTAATTTGAGAATGATTTATTCCCTATACGTATGCTTATATAGAATGATTTTATTGAAAATAGATAAATTCATTCATTTATGTAATGTGATATTTTTAGAGGCCAGTCGTGGCGAAGGGCGGGTTCGATTCCCACTCGAGAATATGAAATATTTAATATTTTCATTTTCTTGCTTTGGTAACGAGGCGTTAAGTTTCGCAAATGCTTCCAGAATTCGGCGAAAAATGGAGAACAGAAGATTTTTACTGGGAACAGAGTGTCTTAATAGTAGGTTCCTAGATTCCCTCTGCCTACTTTGGTGTGGATACGGCGTGAAGATAAAAAAAATGGATTTAAGAAGTTTGACTGTGTTGGAGCACAATCCTAGCGCGGCGTTGATCTCCACCACTCAATACTGGAGAACAGCGTTTTGACAATAAATTCATTCTAATTACCCAGGTGTACGGAATAAATAAAAAAAAAAGCATTTTCACTATTTCAACTACCCCAGAAAATAGAGAATGGAAAAAATAACGTCCTCCATATACAAATTATAGAGACTGAATCACTATTATTATTTGTATAAAGGAACAGTCAGACAATACTAAAGTCGCTTGTCTAATGTAAAGGCGCACTCGGGCGCAGCTGTGCATTGAATTATAAGTAAATCGATATCTTTGACAAATGTAAATGGTATCGAACAGAGAAGTATTTTGTATGAATCAATAGAAAGAATAAAATTAAAAAAAAAAAAATTAAAAGCAGGGTAGTATTAAGGCACTCTGCTCTCCATTTCTCGTTGAAAATATTAAATATTTCATTTCCTCCACAACTGGCATGCAATATTTCAATACATGTATTTCAATATTTAAATGTAATTTGGACGCGACGTCCATATTCTCTTAATAATTGACATCACAAATACCTCCTATTACAAAATCTATCATAAACGAAAAAACCAAAGTTTTATCATATCACAAAATTCATTATTATTATAATGAATTTCAATTGAAATGGGAAGAATTATTTAAAATTAATATAGTACGACAGTTTTGTTGTACGCAGGCGCCACCCCCTCGAAAAATAACAGGTATAGGAACGTTCAGTCGTGAACCACGCAGAGGACTGAGCGCTTGTCTCTGGAAAAATACAATTTTAAATGAAAAATTAAATGAAATAATACGTTTTTTTATATGAAAAAATGTGAATTGCATAAATTGTATGTTGATCTGTGCTGTGTCAGTTAAAACTGTGTGTGTCTGTGATGCCTAGAGGCTATGTGCGATAATGACAACTGTTTTTGGAATTGGATTGCAAATTGTGGACTTTATGGTAAGTAGAAATGTTTTTTTTATGGAAAAATGTATGGGAACTTAAGATTTTTCAGAAAATAAATGTAGGTATTTTGTGAGAAAAGGATCGTGAATTTTTAATCTGTGGGGTTTTTTTTTGTTCAAATTATTTCTTAATATTAGTTCGTTTAATATAATCGTAGATTAAATAGGATTTTCTTTTCTTATTTAATATTTATACATATTAGTTTAAATGGAAAATTATATTCATTTTGATTTATTTTGCCAAAAATTGGAGTATTATTACTAAATCAAATTTATATTATAATAAACATTAATAGAAAAAGTCAGAAATATAATTTTGACTGCAGTTTTTTATACGTGTGGAGTAGTAAGCTATAGATGATTGTTAAGAGGTCACAGGGTTCATAGCCTTAGGTTTGGTTTGCGTCATACACGCTATATAGATGTATGAAAAATTATAGAAATTAAAAAATATATTATTTGTATTTGTATTTGGACGTAGCCTACTAAAGTAATTTAGTCCACTGAATGAATATATGAATTACAGAATATTTAATTGAGTATTATTAAAAAACTACTAATGTAGAATTCAATATTTTTTTCATGATTCAATTAAATATTTTGTAATTAATAAAGATGATGGTGTACCGCAGTGGTCCAGTGTCTAATTGCGCGCGACGGGTGTAAGTTCGATTTCCGCTCGGAGGAATTAATTATTTCCATTTCTCTGCTTTGGTAACAATATATTTCGCGTTTACGACCAGAAATTTCAATGAATGAAATGGAAAAAAAATATTTTAACACGTGAAGAATAGTCTTGAACAAAAATTACAAAAAGCATGAAGAATGAATAATGAAGAAATTTCCAAAATTTCTTTTAGTCTATGAGAATTTAGAATATTGTAGCTAAATTCAGTATCGCATTCTTCCAAAATATATTCCAGCAATATATCTGTTTCACGTAGAGTATACGTGCTTCTGGTATTCGTTCGAGCATGTATCCGTCAAAATGCGACCTGAATGAAGAATAGCTTTAAGACCCTGAAAGGGGATATTTATATTGGATAGGGAGATAAGTAAGAAGTAATAAAATAAATTGGTATTTGATATTTTTAGGGTTCCGTAATTCAAAAGGTAAAAAAGGAACCCATATAGAATCACGTTGTTGTCCGTCTGTCGAGACCATTTATTTGGAGATCGTGTGGAGATCGTGAGGATCGAGCTGAAATTAATATCGAATGTTTTGGTCCATCGTCCCTTTGGAGTACCAAAAAAAAAAAAGCTTNATCAACCCAATCAAAAGATTCATCGTTTTTGCTGCGTTTTGTATCTTGATTTATACTGTTTAATCATATAGACGAAGAAAAATCAACCTTGAAAACACGTTTTTTTGGTTTGGAAAAGTAATAAAGAAATTTCTAAACAAAATCGTTTGGAAATTTCTTTATTACCTATTTATTTTTAAATATTTCATTGCTAGTGTCACGACACTACTTCCTACCATGTTCCAAAATAAGAGGCATAGTGTGATAAGTAACGGAACTTAACGCCATGATTTACCGAGAGAGGAGAGAATAAAATAAAATTCCCATGCGTGGGAACCGAAGTCATTACCATCATGCAAATGTTACTTATAAATAAAATAAAATAATAATGATGACTATTTAATATTCCCTGAAAAGATTTACTTTTGAGTTCACGTATTGATATTCTAAATAGGAACGGCGACACAATTAGAAAACGATTAGGTATGAATAAATAATATTAGTATAGTATAAAGCTTGTCAGTTCAAAAGACGGCCATATAAATATGTATACATATATAACCATAGATTACTTCTATGTTTAACTAGCGAACCGCTCGCGGCTTCGCCCGCTTGAGTGACCCAATTATTTATTTACTAATCTGAATTACTTTTACGTTCTAGTAACAATATAATTTTATAGAACACATTTTTAATATAGAAAACTAAAGTGTCAGGCTCCGGCACTATAGAGTAAATCCTTGCTAATTGTGTCAAATGTCACCCAGTTACGAGATACCATTACGTGTTGAGTGGCAGACGCTGCGATTTGTCTGGCCAGAGCGAGGAGATGAGTGTCTCATGGGGTATCCTTTCGTCATATGTCCCGGTGAATCCATGATATGCTGAAGAATGTTTTCTCGAAGTCTTCTAATCTGATTGAGTTAGCATTGCTAGCCAAGGTATTTACTTAAATAGCTAGCATGCGCATCTAGCTAGTAGAAAGAACCTAGTGATTAATCACTGCCTATTTACCCTCCGAAATGATAGAAATTAATAAATAAACAACTTAATTTGAATCACCACCCTTAAAACAAAAGACCCCAAGCAGTTTACTAAACTAAACAGTTTCAGTTCAGTAGAATAGTTCAATTAACGCCGAAAATAAACAAAAGTTAGCGTTGGATTGGTTGTATCTTTGTCTTAATAAAGGATGTAGAGCTGTTTCTTAGGCTCTTAATGAGGTAAATTTGGACACGGACAGACAGAATAATGTTATTAACATTATATAATTATGTAGTGCGTGGTGTGGATTGTTGAAATTGCTTCAGTGTGAAGATAATGAGTTTTTTTTATATAAAATATATTTAATCTTGCATTTTTTTTTGTTTTCGCTTCACGCGTTATCCCGCGAATAGCAGGGTAGGCAGAGGAAACCTAATGTTAAAACACTTTTTTCTCTACTCCACACGGGTACAACGTGAAGCAAAAAAACATACATAAATATTTACATAGTATAACATAATAAAATAAATTCATAATAAAATGTATCTTTACAAGCACTTTATCAATTGTTATTACATTTTTTACTTTTATTTTTATTTCACAGTCTCGTTTTTACAACACGTCTTTGTGACTGTAATAAATATACAAATTATCTAAGTCTATTTTGTAAAATATTTTAGTCGTGGTAGAATAAGGGTGTAGCTGTAAACGCGACGGTTTTGGGTTCGAATCCCGTTCGTGGAAATAAAAGAATATTTGATTTTTTTCATTTGTTCGTTTTGGTAACCAAGTTAAAGAGCGTTAAGTTTCACCACTCAACACGTAATTCAACACGTAATGCCTCGAGAATGTAGCAGAGAGAGGGGGACGATAGTGTCTTAATGGGGACGAATCTTAACATTCTTTAAACTAGGTTCCCTCACCGTATCCTGCTACTTGCAGCAGCATAAAGTTGCGTTCATCAGTTCAGTTCTTTCCATGTTTTCTGTTGGAATCTATAAATATTATTTGCTTTTACTAATTCTACAATATTATTTAGTATGGCAAAACCAATAACAATTTCTTTAAGAAGAATACAAGAATTAAAATAGTGATTATTACTTAAAAATTGAGAAAAAAAATACAGTTTTGTACAAATAAATTGATGCCGAATTATTCTCCGTCATACATTAAAACAACGCAATATAATTGTACAGAATTACATGAATATTAAACGGCAAGCCTTTAAATTGCGATTGATATGACTAATTTACAAATGTTATTTTATGTAAATAAATATTTTATATGAATAAATTAACTTTATTGTATTGTAACAAGCCGTCATGACAAATATATGGTAAATGCGACGGTTGTGAGTCGTGGTAAATGCGACTGTCTTAATGCTAGGTTCCCTCTGCCCACCTTGGTATATACGGGATACATCGTGGAGCTGAATATTACGGTCAGGAGTGAGTAGGATCGAGCATGACTGTAGATAAGATTTTTATAGATTTGACTTACCTATATGGTAATGCATTCCCCCTTTCTGAAAAGACAAAGAACGGCGCTGAATTCCGCCATTCGAATTAGGACGAAAAGTTGAAAAGGGAATCTTAGTACTAGATTTTCTATCGCTTGTTTCGCCTACTATTTAGGATTCCCTACTCAAAAGGTAAGAACGAAACCTTTATATTTCTCACTTTGTTGTCCTTCTGTCAAGACAATTTATTTTCTTCTGATCCTGGATCAGATCCATGGATAGTCCGGCTCCATTGATAACTCAATAATTTCATAGCACTACAACTAGTAGGTATTACGATATCCTCATCAAGAACTATCATTAGGTATAATAAGTCTTCAAATTGAAAATATTATTCGAATTATTTATAACTAGCGGACGCGCGCAGCTTCGCTAGCTTATATAGGGGTGAATTCTAATAAACCATGAAACATGTGTTCAATGAAATACTTTTAAGAGTCTAAATTTCAAATTTTATAAAAATCGGTGGCGATTTAAGAATTTTTCCATACAAACTTTCAACCCCTTATTTTCACCCTTAGGGGAAGAATTCTAGAAATCCATGAAACATGTGTTGAATTAAATACTTTTAAGAGTCTGAATTTCTAATTTTATAAGAATCAGTGCTGATTTAATTTTTTTTCCATACAAACTTTCAACCCCTATCTCACCCCTTTAGGGTTAAAATGTTTCAAAATCCCTTCTTAGTGGATGTCCAGATTACGAAAGTAAACATCTGTCCAAATTTCACGTTTTTACCATCAGCGGTTACGACTGTGCCTGCGTCTTACCTCAGTCAGTGAGGACAAGTCCTTCTATATATATAGACTAGCTGATGCGCGCAGCTTCGCTTGCGTATTTAGGGGGTGAATTCTAAAGAACCATGAAACACATGCTTAATTAAATATTTTTAAGAGTCAACATTTCAAATTTTATAATAATCGGTGGCGTTTTAAAGATGTTTCCATACAAACTTTCAACCCCTTATTTGCACCCTTANTTATATAGATATTTTTTTAATATGGATTTCTTTTTAGTTTTGCAAAGATTCATGTATTTTCTATTAACAGCTTTTACATATTTCCTATAGTTAATAACAACGAACGTACTTTCCGTAGTGTCTCTGCATATCTCTCCGTTCTATCAATAATTTTTCAGCAACTAAAATATGATAACCATAACCTGTGATAAAGAAACGCCCTGTGAAAATGAGACAGAGTCATGCTGTATTCCTGCATATAATAGGATAGACAGACGGAATCTTAAAAAAACGCTTTTCTCTTTCTACCATATTTTAGAGACATTGAGTGTTGAGTGGCAGAACTTAATCTTACCCGGAGAGAGTTGATAGTCAAAAAATAAATGATAAAAAAAATCAGCTTCACGCTGTATCCCGCACACAGCAGGGTAGGCAGAGGGAACCTAATCGTAAGACACTCCGTTCCCCACTTTCTGCCTAATTCTGGAGGCTTTGCGTGTTAAGTGGCAGAACTCAACGCTTTCGCGGCGTAAATAAAGGATAAAAAATTAAATATATAATATGTCGTATAGATATATATATATTTGAATCTCAACCCTTCTATTTGCGGGATAAATTTGCCATATCATTTGCGTAATTTGACTCGATCCCTGTTCTGATACGGGTTTAATGAGGTGCGTTCACTTCTTTGAATTTTTTCTTCGCGAATCTTAAAGCACACTCGTAGGAATTGGATTTTTCATTTGGATTCTTAGAAAAGCTTTTTTGTGTTTAATATATTCTGTTTATGTTAAAAATTGTATATTCAGCAAGAGTGAGTGAGAGGCAGGGAAAGACTCTCGAGAACATATATAGAACAGATACTGGAGGAAGGTGAGGACCCTGCGGAGGATGTCCTCATCGATGGTGATCCGTTCTTACTGGCTACGCAGCTAGGGACAAAGCGTGAAGCTAAAATAAAACTTTTATTTTGCGTTTATTTATATGTATATTTTAAAGGAATATTAATCATTTCTCTCAGTGGGTATCGAACCTATGATCGTCGTGTTGCGCCACCATGGTCTCATCTAACAAAATCTTCTCAATTTTAGAATTTAACAAATATCTTAAACTATAGGTTAGTTTCGTATTAAATTCTGAGTGAAATAAAAAAAAGGTTAAGAAATATATAAATAATATAATAGTTATGCCCAGCCCAGGCCAGTTAGTATGTAAAGTATTCGTTACAATGTATTTCAATGTCACAAGCACATATTTCCCTAAAGTTTATCATAATTGTGTAAATTTCCAACGAATTTCATCCAACATTGTTTATAGTGAAGTCGGACATTGCTGCGATGTTTATGAAGCTTGTAGGCTACTGGACGTAACTAATTCTAGTTTATTACTTTAACTAGTAAAAGTAATTTATTATTTAAAGTATCTAATAAAATAAATATTAAAAAACCGATGAGGTCGTGAAGCCCTGTCGTAGTGCATGGGCACAAATGTGTCACTGTGAATGCGACAGGTTTTGGTTTCGATTCCCACTCGAAGAAATGCAATATTAAGTATTTTCATTTCTTCACTTTGGTATAAGCAGCTGCGTTGTGTTGTGCAATCCAAAACGTGAAACCTCCAGAATGTGAAAAACACCAAGTCAAGTCCAAAAGTCCAAGACAAGATTTCAGAATCTGTAAATTTTAATTAATGAAAAATTATTTCGGTTTATATATCGAAATAATAGAATAAGATAATCTCTAAAAAAAACACAAAATTTAAGGAATTAGATGCCACAAGTAAAAAAATATTGGAAAATTCACAATAACATTCTTGCATCAGCGAATTTTGTTGATGTCAATGATGTGATAATGAGATAGCAATAATTTTTGATGACATCGTATATCTGGTTGGGGGGCCATTGTAGTATAGTAGTAACATTTGATGGGGGGAGGTGGTTTATTGTTATGAGTACTGATTTTATATCCTTATAGAAATAAATTTTGTAATAATCTACTTTTATTGAGCATTGAAAAGAATTGTCCTTATTTTTTTATTTTAAAGCATCCACATCTTTTGGGTTGGTAAATTACTTTCTCATAAATTGCATAAGGCGCAGCCTTTATAAAATATATTGTGTGAGCCCAAATTAGAGTGGTTAACCAGTAATGTCCAGGAAATCCACTATAAAGATCTTGGCTCCATCATCAGCTCAGCTCTATGTATCATATTATTCTGTTATCACTTGTGCTACCTATAATTGTAAAGTTTCATGATGATACAAATATTACAAGTGGTCGAATTCAATTTTATTACATTTTTTAGGTTCGCATATAACTGGATAAGCAAAGGGAACATGGGAATCTAATCTTAAGACGCTCCGTTCCTATTGAAACACTTCCGTTCTTCGTGTCAGCCGAATTCTCTCTCTTAATTAACTTTAATAGTCGTCCAGTTCAATGCAGTTCTTCAATTATGGCGTTTCGAGCGTTTCAGTTCAGATTTTATTGATGTTTCCGAGGACAGCTGTTAATCAGCTGAAGGTGTGACAGCATCTGTCATTTACTATGATAGAATGCATATTGTATACACTCTGTTCACGTGATATTGATATACCTGATAATCTGATATTCTTGTGGACTGCCTTCAACAATATTAATTGTTGGAAACTAGGCAGAGGTCAGTCGTGACGCAGAGGCGCAACCGTATATCTGTAAATGGGACTGGAATGGGTTGTGGATTCGATTCTCATTTGAGGAAATTAAATATACCATATTTAATTTTATTGGCTTTGGCGTTCTAGCGATGGGGCAAAGTGCGTCGTTGAATTCCGCCATTCAACGTGCAATGCCTCGAGAATTGACCGGAAAGTGAGCAACGGTAATGTCTTAATCGGGTCAGAATACCTTAACACTAGGTCTTCAGGTTCCAGGTTCCCTCTGTCTACCCTGCTATGTGCGAAATATAGCGTAAAGTAGAAATAAAACAAATATGATATTATTAATTGCAGTTTTTTAATCCATCAACCCAGGCTTCAACCGTATTAAACATTTATAATCTCACTATAAAAGCTCGAGGATCTCTTTATAGTCCTTTTCTTCTATATATCGAGTCATTGGGCCGAGGGTGCACCTGGGAACCCACTCTGTTATATTTTTAGTGTCTTTTGTCTGTGATTATACGCGTGAAATTGTGCCAGAATAGCTTCTATAGAATTTAAGTGAACTTAAAGCTGTAATTTGGGTATGGAATGTTGAACAAAAGATTTGAATCTATCATGGCACAGTTACGTATTTTTAACTACATAAAAGATGGTTATGGGTTCAATACGTATTTGCCCGGTTATATTGTTTTAGCTTCATGCTGCTGCGTTAAGTAGATGGGAACCTGGGAAGCTAGTGCTAAGTCTGTATTATTTTTTTCCTATATTCTACCCAAAATGCAGTGAAAAAGATAGTGTCCAAAATCACGTGCCCGATATAAAGACGATGTGAGCTATTTTCATAGAAATTCTTAATTATTAGGTTAGTGTGTCGATGTTACATATTTATGATGCACATGGTACTTAAAAAATACTTTAAAATATGAGATTCTTCTAAATCCCCACTCTGAAATAACAAAATGTTATATAATACTTTTATATGGCCAGAAAAGTCAAGTTTTCTAATAATATCTAAATATCTCTGGTATATATATACTCGTAAGTAGTATAACTAACATATGAAAATAAAGGCAGTACATAACAAATGATAATTTTCAGGAATTTCCTATTTTTATTAACACACTTTTATTCGAGCTGGAACTAACTGTGTAATAAAGATCTAGGAATCAAACATTTGAACCACTTGTAATAATGGTATCCTTGTGAAACTTGGCAGTTATACGTAGCTTGGGTGACAATATAATATTATGAAATCAATGAACTATATTGATAAAAGAACCAGGAGATCGAGGCAAGGAGCGGCGTTGAGTTTCACCACTCAACAGGCAGTCCAGAATTCAGCGGAAAATGGAGAGCGAAGTGTCCTAACATTAGGCTTCCTCTGCCTATCCTGCTACATGCTGGATACAGCATCAAACTAAAAACATAAAAGGACAAAACAACTAGTTTCTCGGTCCTTTCTACGAAGACTTCTGATATCAACTACCTACAACTATTTATATTAAATTTTGCGAGCAACTTTAGTTTTCTTAACAAAAATATCTGCTTCGAATGCGTCTGACACATGTTCCTAATCTATTGCCGTCTGCACCATGTCACTGGACTTGCTCAACGTGACCTGCACGTACTGTTTGAGTTTTTAAAGGATCCTTATAAAACAATAGCGACTCGAACGTGGCTTTGTCCAAATTATACAAAATTTTTATATAAATATTGTAGAGAAATGGTTATTCTTATGTAATAGCTATATTACTGTAAAGTTTCATCAAAATCAGTTCCGTGGTTTTTGCGTTAAACTGGAACATACATCTATCTTCATAAATTTTCACATTTATTATATTAGTTGAGTCCTGCGTATAGCTGGGTGAGAAGCTAGTATAACACTAGTAGTGTTAAGTGTTACCCTCCATTCTCCGCTTTCCGTCCAAATTTCCAGGCGTTGCCTTGCCTTGTTACCAGAAGGAGAAAAAGTAGACAACTCATTCCTCTAGTGGAGAACGAGCCCACAACCATTGCATTTGCAGTCATATGCTTCCTTAATATACCAAATTGAACATTTCTTAATCCATTTAAGGGTAGCATTCCTAAGTTTATCTAGCTGAAGCCATTCCGTAGTTTCACTGGAAATCCTATTAAATTGTTAGCACAAATCGTTTGTAAACTTGCTTAAATTTCTAGAAGTATAGTATGTTTATAAATGGGATTTATGAATTTTATTGTATTATAGAATGAAATAAGCGTACCGTGTCACAGTAGAATAGAACCTGACTGTAAGTACGATGGTTATGGGTTTGATTTCCACTAAAAAAAATTAGTGAACTAGAAATATAAGTTTGTAATAGTTAGTTAAACAAGTACTAGTATCTTACTAGTAACTTACTAGATTGGTCTCATTACTTCACATATGGCTAAAGAAAATGTGAAACTGACATAAATATATTTATTTTATTTTAATAGTTTCATCTTCGATAAATTATCGACTTTTGAATTTTCCCTTTATTTGTACCTACTGTAAACTCGCACTTATTCCCTTCATATTTATATTAATTTAAAAAAATATGTAAAAACGAAGCACAAACGATAATAGCTCTTGTTTACGTTGATTTAGATATACCTACAAATAAATTTTCCTGTGCTCTAAGGGGCCGTAGAGACCTGTACTTTAATTTCACGATTTGACGTACAAGAAACTGATAAGCATTCCATATATTTTTTCTTTACTAATCTCAAAAAAATAAATATACAAACATGAATACCAGTAATTATCATCTAATCCAAGATATTCTAAAACAATTTTCTTCTCCATTCTCCACATTGAAAAGCTCACAAAGCAGCCATGAACGAATCTTAGCCTCTTGTTCTTGCATAATACGTTATTGTCTCTCTTTATTCTGTTTGCTGTGCGCTTACTTCAAAGGTTATTGTCTAGAAACTGTCTACGTCTGGCTTTTGTTTTGGTGTAACATTTTTGAATTAAAAGATTTTCTTAGTGCATGGTCTTAGTGTTTCTATTTTTAGTTTTTATTCTTTGGTTGG
>JAKRZM010000393.1:140779-167634 GCA_036379175.1 Heliconius cydno galanthus
TAAAAAACGTATGGGTGCAATTTTCTCCAAAAACGAGTTACGAAAAAATGTAATTAAAGGTGATTGCGGCAGGATTCTTCCAGGCAACCCAGGTGTAATCTGTTCTACTAATCATGTATTATTCATTAATATAGGTTTAATTAAGAAAACTTGTTTATGCAGGATTCAACGGCCGGATCCCAGTCTATTATGTAGGTTTGTATAAGCACCTAATACTAGGCCAAACCGTTATTCTTAGACCTTTGTTATAAAGAAGGGTCTCGTCTTAATCAATATCTTGCCGCATAATGTTTTTCTAGGTTTTATTTTACATAATCTTTTATTAATAAGTGCCTTGTTCAAATAGTATTTGAGACCTTCGTGGCACTAAAGCGACTGTAATAGAGAATGTTCTGGTTTTGTTCACTTTTGGGAGAGAAATATTTAATATTTTTATTTTCACGCTATGCTAACTCCTAATTTTGGCGGAAAACGTTCAGCTACATCATCATCAACAAATGCAGAGAATACGACAAGCTGGAAAAAAGAAAAAAAATAATAAAAGTATAATTACTGAATTATTTTGTTATAAAATCGGATGCATTAGAACCCTTGAATGATATTCCAGAATGCCCAACTTCAAGTCATTGCTACATTAGAATTTACATTGTGTGTTGAGTGGCGTAACTTAACACCGTAATAAACATTTATTTTTTGTCATACGAGTATATAACTAATTTTAACTCCAAATATAAACAAAACTAAGATTTCGCGTCTACGTTATAGACCCATGAATGGTGTTTGGCGCGATGCCAGGAAGGCAATATAAGATATATGCCTTTCCAGTATGTATACAAACTAGAGAGTAGATAAACATGTCCGTGTCACTACGGATTATATGACATTTAATATTTAAGCCTTTCGTGTCTTTTTAGAGAAAATGTAATCGTAAATTATTTGGTATATTCTGAAGATATTTGGTGGTAGTTGGCGTAACTCAACACTGCATTTTGTTGAGAAACAACAACTGTATAGATACGTATAATTTTCATTTAGTTAGTTAGTGGCTAGTCGTGGCTAGAATTCGGCGGAAAATGGGAAACAGAGTGGACGGAATTTAAAATATTTTACGTCCTTTCTAGTACCGCTATGAATGTTTACAAAGTTTCATGATAATGAGTTTAGTAGTTTTTACGTGAAAGCTTAACAGAATAAAGATTACGTCGAAATCAAACTCACACCCATTGCCTTCACCCAGATATCTTCCAACTGGACTACAATAATTCCAATTGCCTATAATTACCCTCATTTTAATTCCAATACGTAGCGCACTCTAACATCGATTGTAATCCACGTGCTACGTTCCCACGAGACATTAACAACTCAAACACTCTTTGAAAGTTTCTACGATTGTTGATTGATATTGACCTAGAGGCCAGAATTGGTGGTTTATTTTAGAGACATTAACTTCAGTGATTATAGTAATTAGTGGACACGGAAAGGAATATATATGTTTAGCATCAGGTTTTTAAATGTTAATAAATGTACATATATAGTTTTTAATCTTTCTCTTAAGCTTATTATTTTAGGTGTGTTGGAACTTTTTCTGCACTGTCTGCTGATTTAAGTAAAAATCAATATTGCGCCTCCGTGTACTTTTAAGACGAAGCCAAAATATTGTAAACATAAAAGAGAGACAGACAGAGAGACAGAGAAGACAGTGAATAAAAATATTACCATTTTGGAAAACTAGTCATCGCTCCACAATACCTCCAGAATTCGGCGAAAAGTGGAGAACGGAAGTGTCTTAATAGGAACGGGTATCTTAAAACTAGGTTTCCAGGTTCCTTGTGCCAACCCTGCTATATGCGGGTTACAGCATGAACAAAACTAAGAAGCCAAAAAAATATAATAAACGATAAAACATATTCAAATATACAAGACAACACACCATATTCAAGATGTTCAAGGTTATACGAAATCAAAAGTCGAGATGGGGTCGTTAGGGGATTTGGGAAACTAAAACCAGATGAGATAAACATAAGATGTCGATTTGAAACGTGAGGAAAACTACTGCTACGTACAATAAATAATAAATTTTAAGGGATTTTCGTGTCACATTTTTTTCCCTTAATGTTTTGATAGCTTCACGCTTTATCACGCATGAGACAGGATAGAGAAAGAATATCAGATTTTCTTCTATTTGACCTTGATAGGCGGACAGATAAAAAATCTCTCTGATATAAACTTTTAAGTTTAACATTTTTTTTTATTTTCTTTACCTTGTTACTGGAACCGAATGGGAATCAAATCTAAAACTGTCGAGTTAACATTTGTGCCACCGAACTTGTGTCCTTAAATAAAAACTTTTTTTAATTGAATTCGAATACAAAGCCTTGAATACATATTTTCTTATACATTCCTTTTTGAATTCGTCCTTATGTTTTCTAAGCTTGTAGATTTGTTCATATAATAAAACATATATTTCTCTTCAGAGAATAGAAGTTCTAAATTAAGATAGGGGACGATATTATACTAACAGCGTCGCTAAAGCAAGCCTTTCTTGAAATTCACCCTCTGAGATGCTAAAAAGGGGTTGTTAAATTTGTATAAAATGTTCTATTTCTTTGGATAGATGTATTGATTTATAATATTTATAAATATTGGCCGTATTTTTGGACTAGTCGCGATACAAGTTAAAGGGTAGGCCTATACTGCTATGCGCGGGATACTGCGTGAAGATAAAACAAAAGAAAAAAAATAGAACAACTTACAATGGAAATCAATTGGATTTGACCAAGTTTTCTCATCATGCAATACGGAAAGCTTATTTTTTAAAGAGAAACATTAAATAAAAGTAATAAATAATAAACCTAAAAAACATATTTTTGGTCCATCGCGTTCATAGCAAAAAAGATGTTTAAAAGCCTTAAACACCAAGAGTTCTACTATCAAATAGATGGATAGAGTCATATCAATTTATTCCAACTTCTCTAACGTAAGGCAAAACGTGACGGCGATATCTTAGTTATTGATGATTTCGCGAAAGTGTTTTGGACACGTACAAGATGGGGTGGCAAGTTGTGCTTAATAGGCTCATTTGGGATTAGTTATGGCCGTGAAGAGGGTCGAAGAAACTAACGTTTTCAATCTTAAGTATAAAATAAAAATGTCGATATGGCTGTTATTCTATAATGATGACTAAGGAAATAATGGCCATCAGCAATCCCTGACTGTAAACCTCGTAACTCGAGAAATGAACTGTTTCAATTTCCTCTAGTAACAAAACAAAGCCCGGCGTTGAACTCCGTTACTGCCCAAAAAGTCAACAAAATACCAATTTGATAGAACAGCAAGATATAATTGTAACTCTCAGAACTATTTACGCTTGAAAAGGGTACCAAAAAGACTTCACGTGTCGACATTTGACTTTTAACGACAGGTAATTACGTAGGAACAAAGTTCTACGGAAAGAAAGCGTTATTGGTGTTAAAAGAAAATTTTCTTTTTGGGGTATGAATGTGAAAATGACGTCATTTACTTTTTTATTTAATGTTTGACAGTTTCTTACGTTGTATTTTGTAATATAGTTTTAGTTTTAAGATGGTATATTGATTGATATTTAAATAATTTATTTAGAACATCAGCATCATCAGCTTGTCATCCTAATAATAAGAATAATAATCGCGTTCAATGAACAAAAATCTTCATAAAATTAGTATTTTATCTTCGTATCTTTTTATTTTTTGGCATTCTTCTTGGGAAGCTTGGATAATTGTCCGGATAAGAATTGTACTTGCTAATGCTCTTACATCAGCTTCTATTTCAAGATATGCCATTATATGCCATAATTTCAATTGTTAATTTTGACTACTAAAGGATAACCATAACCAATTCATAATTTGTTAATTTGATATGTCAGTAAGAAAAAAATATAGTAACAGAGGCAAGGGATGACCTCGATTGACTTTCAAGAACACATATTGTAGTGTCGATGATACCGTGGCTGGTACCGTGGATGGTGACGTGTAAACCTCCTGTAAACCCCTCCATGCGGATCCCCTAGGGGTTATTTACAAAGAGGCTTATTTGGCAGTGGACGAGGCAAAAGAGGGATGCAGAGGTAGCGCTTGGCGCTCTGTGTCCTTTGGCTACCTCGGTAAACCGTGAAACTAAAAAAACAATTCTATCGAAATATAAAATTAATAGATTTTCACTATTTCATATTTCAGTTCAAGACTTTAGTGGGGGGTTGAAAGAACTTATTTTATAGGTTAAACCACTTTTGCTGAAAGGACCCCAATTAAATATAATTGTTTAATGAAATTTAACTCGTTATTAATTGCCTTTGAGATTTCGTTTGAGGGGTGAGATTTTAGCCTTTCATACCTTAGGTTACTAGATTGTTCTCAGGTCATTTGTCCAGGTTCTGAAATTGGGTACTAGACGAAAACAATTCAGTTACTCGTTAAATAAATGCTTCATTAGTTTACTTTATAAAATAATTATTTAAAATATTTACTACATACATAGGGAATGTAATTTTCTAAATGGAAATGGAGTCTCTTAACACTATAAACGCGGGTTCTCTCTGCCTTCTGGATACATCGTGAAGCTCAGAAAATAAATACTCAATAATGTTTGAAGGACTTATTATTCCCAGGACTAGCTTCACACTTGGCAGAACACAGNAAAATACAAATGTCGATATGGCTGTTATTCTATAATGATGACTAAGGAAATAATAGCTGCCATTAGCACTGCCTGACTGTAAACCTCGTAACTCGAGAAATGAACTGTTTTAATTTCCTCTAGTAACAAAACAGAGCCCGGCGTTGAACTCCGTTACTGCTCAAAAAGTCAACAAAATACCAGACAGAACTCTCAGAACTATTTACGCTTGAAAAGGGTAACAAAAAGACTTCACGTGTCGACATTTGACTTTCAACGACAGGTAATTACGTAGGAACAAAGTTCTACTGAAAGTAAGCGTTATTGGTGTTAAAAGAATATTTTCTTTTTGGGGTATGATTGTGAAAATGGCATTAACTTTTTTATTTAATGTTTGACAGTTTCTTACGTTGTATTTTGTAATATAGTTTTAGTTTTAAGATGGTATATTGATTGATATTTAAAGAATTTATTTAGAAAATCAGCATGATCAGCCTGTCATGTTCACGAACCAAAATCTTATATCGCATAAAATTAGTATTTTATCTTCGTTTCTTTTTATCTATCGGCATTCTTCATGGGAAGCCTGGATAATTGTCTGGATAAGAATTGTGCTTGCTAATGCTTTTACATCAACTTCTATTGCAAGATATGCCATTATATGCCATAATTTCAATTGTTAATTTTGACTACCACAGGATAACCATAACCAATTCATAGTTTTGTTAATTTGATATGTCACTAAGAACAAAAATATAGTAACAGAGGCAAGGGATGACCTCGATTGACTTTCAAGAACACATATTATAGTGTCGTTGATACCGGATGATGGTGACGAGTAAACCATGCGGACCCCCTGGGGGATATTTATAAAGAGGCAGGCTAATTTGGCAGTGTCGTGGCAAAAGAGAGATGCAGAGGTAGTGCTTGGCGCTCTGTTCTCTTTGGCTATCCCGCTAAACCGTAAAACTAAAAAGAAAATTCTATCGAAATATAAAATTAATAGATATTCACTAAATATATTTCAGTTCAACACTTTAGTGGGGGGGTGAAAGAACTCATTTTATAGGTTAAACCACTTTTGCTGAAAGGACCCCAATTAAATATAATTGTTTAATGAAATTTAACTCGTTATTAATTGCCTTTGAGATTTCGTTTGAGGGGTGAGATTTTAGCCTTTCATACCTTAGGTTACTAGATTGTTCTCAGGTCATTTGTCCAGGTTCTGAAATTGGGTACTAGACGAAAACAATTCAGTTACTCGTTAAATAAATGCTTCATTAGTTTACTTTATAAAATAATTATTTAAAATATTTACTACATACATAGGGAATGTAATTTTCTAAATGGAAATGGAGTCTCTTAACACTATAAACGCGGGTTCTCTCTGCCTTCTGGATACATCGTGAAGCTCAGAAAATAAATACTCAATAATGTTTGAAGGACTTATTATTCCCAGGACTAGCTTCACACTTGGCAGAACACAGTATTGATGATAGCTGTGTTATTACTATTTTAGTTAAATTGCTTTATTTGGCATAATTGCTCTCTCTCTCTCTCTCTCTCTTTCTCTTCTAATTTAACCTAACGCCACTTTTTATCTGATTGAACTAAGCTAAAATTCCTAACAAAACAACTACAGAATAGGTGTAATAGCACCTGCGTCCGACTTTGAACGCGAAGGTTGTCGGTTCGTTTTCCACTTGAAGGAATTAATTATATTCATTTTCTCGTTTTAGTAACAAGAAAAAGCGCGGCGTTGAGTTTCGCCAATTAACACATTAGCATAAAGCTGATAAAAAAATATCGCGTAAGATTTGTACGATCATTATGTACGTGTTAATAAAAACCACTAAAATAAACAAAATTGAAGCTAAGCCAAAAAACCTACAAATAAAGCAATTTATTCCTCAACAGGTAAAGTTTGAGTCAAGTAGTAATATTAGTCCGATTTCATAATAATAATAACTTTTCTTTCCACTTCATTAGATTTTACTAAAATATTTCTTGTAAGTGAACTATTTATATCGATTTTGTATTCGAAGAAAGGTTTCTTTAGCAATTCTATAATATTCTTAAGAATGTTAAGTAAGAAATGTGGCAACTTGTTTACTTGCGTGCTATTCATGTCTAAAATGAAAAAAAGTAGTGTTACATCACTTCGCTCTCTTTTTATTGTAAATCTACACTACATAGAAACATTGAAACATTAAGGCATTATCCATATTCATACATTACGTCGACTTTCAAAAACATGACTAACTTTCGGGGCCATTGTTCCGAGCTTCCATATAAAACTTTATAGACTAACGATTGTTGGTTGTGTCACAGGAAAGAGACAAGCACTTAATGGAAAAGAAAGTCGTTTTAAAGAAAAATTCTAGGAAAATACTTTCTTCTCGTTAGACTTTGTTCGTTTGACGCGATAGTTGTGAGGTTGATGCTCAATATGGGACTTTTTTTAGCTTATTATGTCCCGGATATGTCAGGGTAGGCAGCCCAGTGTTAGGATACTATTCTCCATTAGCACGTTAACTGTGGCACCTATTTTTACCTATTTTTGAGAAAGTTCAACTGGTGCTATTGAGGTCGAATCGGCCTCATATTTTTTATACAGTCTTTGTATATATGTTTGTTCCTAAGTGGCGTTGATGTGAGGGACTAAACATATCACGTCAATTTTCTCTTATTTTAGTAAAACTTAATTTCAATTTTAAATATAAACCAAAGACAATCTACAATATGGATCCAAAATAAACTAAAATTTAAAGTAAAATCTATAACCACATATATAAATATAACCGCCAAACCAACCACTATAGGACGTAGACACTAAAATTAGGTCATCCATCTAGGTAGCTGCTAGCAAGTCCTAACAAGTTCTACAGTGATCTTAATACCTAATGCGATTTGGGCCCAATGGCGTGACGGCGGCGGCGGCGTGACATTACGTTTCAACTTGACCCATTTAAAAGATTTAGGCTGATGGCTTGTTTTATCTACTGACTTTTACGATTTTAATATAACGGAATAGTTAGTTTCACGCTTGACTGAAGCCTAGTGTTAAGGTATTCCGCTCTCCATTTTCTGTTGAGTTTTGGAGGCACTACGTGGTGGGACTAAACGCTTGCCTTGCATCGATACCAGAGCGAAGAAACGAAATTTTTTCGAATCGTGGGAATTCGTGGAATTCCTACCTGGAATTCCTCGTGGGAATTGAACCTATAAATTACACATGATATTACATATCTGCGATGGTGGTATATGCATTACAAGTGATTTCTTTTTATTTAAAATCCCGTAAAACAGTATTTTCAGTCACTCAATGCTAAAAACACTACGTAATTTTTTCCTTCATGTTATAAATATATTGAATATATGTAAAAAAAGCGTTGTAAATAATAATACATACTTACGATTTATTTAGATTGTTTAAAATTTTAAGTTATTCTCAATTTTGAACGATTAACTTTATACAAAAATTCTTATAAAATAATTCACTTATAACAGTACTATTTAGAGAAGACGAATGTATGTATGTATGTATGTTCTAAAACTGCCGAGATTCTCCGAAATCTCTTTATAGGGACGTGTATATATATACAAATACGCGTACACGATATCAAAGAAACTTCCGGTTGATATGTTTAATTTTATCACATTTAAAAAACATGACTAATGTTTTTTTAACACAGTTATTTTATAATATTCATATTAATTTTTGTTTTGTGAACCAATACAATTAGATTTTACAATTTTTTTAGCTATTAATTATACATATATGCCTAAATATTCGGATTACAAATGACCTCTGAAGAGACCCATAATTCAACTCCTGGCTCCATCATCAGGTCAGCTTGACACCATACTATATATTAAATATTGTCCCCTTAGCTACGTATAATTGCTAAGTTCCATGATGATATAATTATAGGTGGGTTAAATTCAGTTTCTTAGATTTACAAAGTTTTACTTTTCAGCTTTCAGAGTAGGCAGAGGTAGCCCTATTGTTAGAGTAATCCGCTCCCCACTTTCCGCCGAATTCTGGAGGCATTGCCTCTCAGTGGCGAAACTTAACGCCGCGCTTTGCAACACCAGAGCGAAAAATTGAAAATATTAAATAATTATTTTATTTCCTCAAATGGGAATCGAACCCACAATTAAAGCCTGTTGCATTTAAAGTCACAGGCTTGACCGGCCTCGATTTACAAACTTACATAGTTATAAATCGACCTAATAAAACCTAACCTAATTAAAAATTGAAGAAAATACATTCCCTCAGTAAATATATTCAAATGATCGATACTAGGCGCGGTTGTAAACACGGCGTGTTCACTTAAAATATCAAATGACACTGTACTTACATTAGGGAAAGTAACTGACTTTACTTACTTCCAGTAACTTAATTTACTTACATTGTCAATATGTTTTTAACATTAAGAAAAAAACATTCAAGTAAATAGTACACCGCCAGGCTTTGAGGCCAGTCGTAGTACAGGGACACAAAGTGATAGGTTGCGGGTTCGATTCCCACTCAATGGAAAGTATTTATTAATATTTTTATTGGTGCCAGAACACCAAAACAAAAGCCTGGCGTTGAGTTCCGAAACAATGCCTGGAGAAATTTGGTGGAAAATGGGTAACGGAGTGTGTCAACACTAGCCTACCCTGCTATGTGAGGCGCTAAAAATATGTAAAAAAAAATCTAAAATTCTTATAGAAATAACACTGTTCTTACATTAGTAATAGTAATTTACTATACTGAACTCAACTTACTTTAGAGTAGTTTTAGTGCTTAAAGTAGGTTTAAATATAAATTTCTTGAACGGCTTATACAAAATTTATATTATGAATTTATAATACCTTCGTATATTACTAGCTTACTTTAGGATAAGCTTATACTATTATTTAAAGCTGAAGTGTTTGCATGGTTCAAGGCTCTAATCTCAGGAAGTAAAATTAAAAATTAATTGTTTTGGATAATTTTTCAAGTCAAAGATAATTATGCTCTTGAGAAACATGGTTTTGATATAAACAGACAGACAAACAGAACATGGTCTAACCACCGAGGACGCAAAAGACCGTGCAAAGTGGAATAGGTTGAGTAGGAAGGCAGACCCTGGTAATAGCCGGGATTAATGCCAGGAGGAAGAAGAAGAAGAAACAGATATCTTAGTTATGTTATAACATTAAATACCTTCCCTCCTTCCCTTACTCAAAAGAATAAAACGGAACTCTAAAAAAAAATAAAAATTCCAAGTAACGTATACGTTTTCACAAAAATATACTAAACAAGCTACACCCACTATGAAATATTGCAACGAGACCCTTCTTTTTAATATACGAAAAAAAATACCATTTCAGAAATGAAACGACAAAGCAATTTGCGAGGATGTTTAACAGTCTGTTCTGTTTCAAGGTCGTTATTTAAAATTACAGCTTCAGTTTCTCTTCCACTTTTCTCTTTTGACATTTTTATTATAGAGTTCAATAAATTTGTTTTTGAAAGGTCATCTTTATGATTTTGATGTTAGTGGTTGTAGGTTGTATAAATGGGGGGTGGGGGGTTGGGTTCGATTGCTAGTCATAGTGATAATTTATTTTAATGATAAATGGTAAAACGAGATGTTTAACACACAATCTCTCCAATTCCGGTAGAAAAAGGAGAACGGAGTGTTTTGATACGCAATGACTCAAAAAAGCGGTGGAAACTGGGGGACGAAAGTGTTTTAATGGGAACGGAGTGTGTTAGCACTAGGTTACCTCTGCCTACCCTGTTATGTGCAGGATACAATGTGAAGCTAAAAAAGAAAAAAAATCTATTTCTAACAATATTAAAAAAAAACTTATCTCAGTTTAATCAAATTATAATAATAAAACTAAGCGATCACAATCCCATAACAATATCAAAAGTTGAAACGACCATTTCTCTTGCAAAGTATCATTTACCATTCATTGCTGGTCCGACTATACTTATATAAGTATTTTATCTAAGGAAATGTGTAATGGAACGAAAACAATTCTGTTTAATCCACGGTTAAGTTCGCTGGCAATTTTCCAAGTTATTTAATATGTGAAATGATGAGATAAGATGTCCATTGACTGTTGGATTGGGTTCGCAATTTGCATAACCATTTAGATAGGATTTCTATATATATATTTTTTACTTCACGCTGCCTGTACACCGCACACAGCTGGGTAGGCAGAGAGAACCTAGAGCTAAGTCACTCTATTTCCCACTAGAGCGAACCTAGACACTAAAGCGAAAATACATATAATTATTTTTAGGTATAGGCTTTATATTATACTATCGATCCTCTCGCGGTTACGTTCGCATGAACGACGTTATTATTTTGGGGGGCACAATCGTATGATAGTAAACGCGACAGGTTGTGGGTTCGATTCCCACGCAAAATGACATATCATATTTTCATTTCTTTGGTTTGGGTGTCGAGGCAAAAGCGCGGCGTTGAGTTCCGCCATTCAACACCCAATACCACGAGAATTCAGCTTAAATTGGGGACCAGAGTGTTTTAACACAAGGCTCACACTGCCTACCCTGCTAAATGCAGGATATAGCGTGAAAGTGAAAAAAAACATTCCCCCCATCGAGAATCAAACCCACAATCGTCACGCTTACACTCAATTGTTGTCCCAATACACCACTATGGTTTCAATAATATTATTATGGTAATCAAAAATGCTCTAAAACGGTGTTTATTAGTGTAGGCGTCTTCCTCTGTATGATATTTTAGGTAATCTGGTTTCTTTTGGTTTTATCAACGTAATACTGCTTTACGAATTTAAATCGTGAGTTTTTAAACTTTATTATAAAAATACTGTGTATTTCTTATCAGTTTGTATTTGGTCGAGTGATAAAAGAGTGTATATAGTGTTAGTTTGCCCGTCTGTCCTTACAGATTATTAAATGACTAGTGGACCCGAATGCGGTTACGCCCGCTTGAACTATACGAATATTTATTAAATATATTTATGAAATTATTTTCAGTTTTCAATAGAGAGATGCGTTAAGCAAGCTCATTTTGGGTGACGTTTTCTAACAACAAACTTTGCAAATCGTTGCTTAGCAACGACGGTTGTTATTAACATGGCGGAATAAATTGCATGTCAAATTAATAAGTATTTTAATATATTGGTATATATCGAAAATATTACAAATATGAGAAAAAAAAGTATCCTATGTTCATCCCGAGACCCTCAAGTATCTCTATATGAGTATTTTATCACAATTAAATTAGCGGTTTGGCCCTGATTGCGTAAATGACAGACAGACAGACAGACAGAGTTACTTTCGAATTTATAATATATATACTATTTTTGTCCACGCAGTTTCAGCCCTAGAAGTTGCGGTTGGGGAGCTCGTATATTCATATAGGTAGGTAAATGGCACTACGAAACACCTGACGTAATATTGGTTTGTTAAATTCTATTTGCCAACCTTTAATGGATTAACAATTTTATACTTTAAACGCAATTTATATCATTACAGCTATTGGACCCGAAATTTGTGGTCAGAAAAAGGGAAGGCGTATTTTAACTATATTTAAATTATAATTTAAGCTTTAGTTTTTTTTATTTACACGTTTTATCAGGTAAGATAGACAAAGAGTGACGTAGTGTCTGGATACTCCGTTCCATGTTCTGTTTGAACCGGTAAGATAACAAAGAGCATCGGCTAGTCAGAGGGAATCTAGTAAAGACATTCAGTTCGCCGAATTTTTGAGGCGCTGTGTTCTGAGTAGCGTAACTCAACGCTGCTTTGTTCCTTTCAACAATAAGAAATTACAAAAATCTAAATATTATATAATCATTCCCCCAATTAAATCAAACCCATAAATAACTATGGCGATAGCAGTTAGGCGACATACAAATGAAAGTACATTACATTCTTTAACCGCTTTAAATCAGTAAAGTTAAAATGAAAGCGCGGCGTTGGGTTCCGCCACTCAACCGGCAAATAGAATGAATAGAGAGAATAGAATAGAAGTTTCGTTATTGGGATCAGGGGGTCTTAATTGGAGGTTCCCAGGTTCCCTCTGCCTACTGTAAAGTTGGTAGAAGACAGGTAAAATCCTAATCCTATTATAACTTACTTTTACGTTATAATTTAGACAAAACATGTACATGATACAAAAAGGTAATTTTATTTAGAAAGAAAATCTCATTTTCTTAATTAATGAAAGAGATACTGCCATTAATTCTTAAATAGTTTGTTATCCTCGATTTTCTTGCTTGAAATTCGTCCGAAAAAATTAGCTAAAACTTATTTAACTTTATTTATTTTTTTCAGCAATTAGCAGGATAGACAGCCTAGTGTTTAGACACTCCGCTCCCCACTTTCAGCAGAATTCTAGAGCTACGTTGCGAGTGGCGGAACTCTACGCCGCGCTTCGTCTATCAGCGGCGAAATCTAAATAATTTAAATATAATCATTGCCCTGAGTGAGGATCGAACCCACAATCATGGGGTTTACTGTCGCATCCACTGCGCTACGATGGCCTCAATATTCAAATTATTCCACAA
Source organism: Heliconius cydno galanthus (assembly GCA_036379175.1). Lineage (NCBI taxonomy): Eukaryota > Metazoa > Arthropoda > Insecta > Lepidoptera > Nymphalidae > Heliconius > Heliconius cydno. The sequence goes on from JAKRZM010000393.1 coordinate 153,974, forward strand.
AGAAAGGAAAATTCTGATTTGAGAGTATTTTTTTTTAATGAGGTAACACTGTATAATAAAATTTACATAGAAATACAGGATCTAACTTCACAAGCAAATAAATTAAAAATTTATTTATTAATAATATCAAGAAAAAAATTCATATTTTAATAAATACTTGAATATCTATTGTATTCATGAAGGCGTTATCGAGAAGACCCTTAGTCTCGGATAGCGACATCCGCGATACACAAAGAACGGAGAGTGCATCCGCAGAATAAAGTGCCAATTAAAAGATAAGATCTTTATCTATTATCTGTTTTTTTATAGTATCTTTATATAATAAATAAGAATAGGGAAGAAATCGAAAGTGGACCTTGCTTGGACTAGTACAAGTAATTTAATTTTAAATTCAAAATATTTTCATTGAAAGATTTTTGTAAAAACTTTGATATCGTCGTATGCAACAAAAAGCTACCACCAGCTTCTGACCTGGTGGTAGCTTTATACGAATACAGCTATTTAGAGTTCCGCAACCAAAAACAAAACAAAAGGAAGCCTTCCAGGATCACTTTGTTGTCATGTCATATCTGTCTGCACGTCTGACAGTCTGTCGGGACCATTTATCTCAATATCCCGTGGAGGTATCAAGCTGAAATTAATATCAAATATCCAGGGTTACGATCCCGTGGAACAAAGAAAAACTCAAGTTTCTAAGTCAATGTAACCAAAAGACTTTTTACAGAAAGAGAAAGAGCATTTATGCATGAGATTCGACGCTTAACAAAACCTATAGACCACTTCACGTGGACCTACAATTACTAAATTAGCACAAAGTGGGTGCTTACTATATTAACAAAGGAAAAAATTGCGAAAATTTAAACTTATTGGTATTTTATGGAAAACATAAAATTTTATAAGTTGTATTTCACCTTACTGAAATTTATATGGAACCCTCTATGAGCGAGTCCAACTTGCACTTGACCTGTTTTTTTTTTTCAATTTGCCTCTAACAATATTAATTAACTAGGTAATTAAAGTTTAATGAACCTATAAAAACATTTCGATAAAGAACATAAAATTTACGATAATTAAAAACTCAATTAACCTTTGATCTTTTTAAAAAAAATTATGTATCATAAAAGTTTATAACGATATAATTATAATCGCTTATTTAATTATAGTACTTATTAATTTGCACTGCTGTATCACACATATTATATAGCAAGGTAGACAAAGGGAACCTAGTTTTAAGACAATCTGTTCCCACCCCAAATTTCGCCCAATTTTGGAGACATTCGTGTGTTGAGTGGCGACGCATTAATTATCAACAGACTCAATATAATAATACTAAGCAATTATATAAGAATAAAATCATCAATGATATAAGCGTATGGACGCTAACATGGTTCAGTAATTGGATTCACTTCATCATTTCATCATTTTTCATTCTTTGATAACAAGATAAAGAGCGGGGTTGAGTTTCACCACTCAACATACATTGTCTCGAAAATTAGAAAAAAGAGAACGGAGAATCTTAACATTAGGTTCCCTCTACCTACCCCGGTACATACATGAGGGATAGCGCGTAAAGCTACAAAAATATACAAAATATTACAAACATAATTTACACATGAAACCCTCTTTCACATTTCGGTCACGCGTTTTGGCTTAAATTGTAATTTCCCACTGATTGGATTTATGGAGGATTAGCACCTCACATTCAGAATTTATGAACCTGCTACCTGCCACTGGTGCAATTAGCTTAGGGACAATATAAGCTATATCTTATATATTTGAAGTATTCGCAGTAAAGGTACTACTAGGGTACTGTAAAGGTGTCAGTTCTGGGTTTGATTTCCAATCAGAGGTATGAAATATTTAATATTTTCTTTCTTCGATATGGTAGCGAAGACTAGAAAAGAGCGGCACTTAATAGAAAGGGATGGAGAAAGATGTTCGAGGACACCAGGGTCTATAGGGCTGTATGGCCATTGATGATTCCCACCAGTGCCGCGTTTGCTGATGCTGTTGAATTTCACCAAGATTTAAGGCCTTTATTGCCTTTAGGTTACCAGAAACCGAACTTAACCACTAATTGCTGTATAAATGTAGACAGTCATCTCCTCTAAGATTAATTTATTATTACATCTCGACACGATCTTGAGGTTAGAGCCAGTATTAAAGTTATACAGGTTTCTAATTACCTGTAAAGATTGTCATTAATCTTAGTAACATAGTTGATAGATGACATCTTTGAGTTTGGCTAGTTAGCTAAGATTTTAGGCTTTCTCAAAGTTGTAATATGGATTTGATGATATTGTAAACGCAATGGTGGTCTGTTTAAACCTAAAAAGGGGGAGTATATTTGATTTTTTTGTTTACCGGCTCTGATGAGAAAAAAAATCGGGTGGACGGTGTCTAGGTTCTTTCATCTATCCTGCTATAGGGGAAAACCATTGGTTTGTACAGACAAACAAGATTGATATTTTTCTAAGATTATACAAAAAAATTGCTTTAAAAATGAAATATCGAGAGTCAAATCCACGCATTTTTACCGTTTTAACCAATTAAGCGCCGGATTTTGATACAGACGAATATTTTCAAATATATTTTTTTCCTTCTTTTTTAGCTTTAGGCTGTATCCCGCACACAGTAGGATAAACAGAGGAAACTTAGTGTTAATACATTCCGTTTCCAATTTTCAGCCAAATTCTAGAAGCTTTGTGTATTGAGTGTACAAACTCAACGCCCCGTTTTGCCTCGACATCAGAAAAGAAATGAAAATAATAATTTACAGTCAATCTCTTGTGCCCCTGCCTCATGACTGGCCTCAATGGCCTGACCTTCTTTTCTTCAGTTCCTAATTAATTTTAAGCAATTACCAATATAATAAGAACTTTCCTCACCTCTAATACACTCCAGTGTTTCGCAGACGTGACTTTACAAATTATAGTTTCTAACTTCAACTCCAGTTAACGATACAACTCCCAAGAACAAGGCCTTGGGCCCTATAAAAGGCGTATTGTTGAGAATTACGTTCTCTAAGTTATTAAACTTTGAACGTGTTTAATGTTTAAGTATTATTACTTAATTTTATCTATATATCTTCATTTCCTTATTTGGTAAAGTAAACGTGGTTGGGGTTCCGTCACTCATTACGCAATGTCTCGTACCTAATTGGACGGAGAACGAAGATCTATGCTTAATTCCAGATTCTATCTTTTTACTTAATTATTAGCTCCGTATCAGAAACTGGTTTTATTGGGGTGGGTGTGGGTTCGATTCCCACTCGAGGAAATGAAATATTTACATTTATATTTTAATTTCTTCGCCCTGGTGCCGAGGCAAAGAGCGCCGTTGAGTTCCACCACTCAACAAGCAATGCCTTCAGAATTCCGCGGAAAGTCAGGCAGAGTGTCTTAACACTAGGTTCCCTTCGCCTATCCTGTTGTGTGCGGGATACAGTAAAAAAAATGTTACTCATACACTTACTTACATATTTGCTTTGAAAAGATAATTACAATGAGTTTAATGTGTATATATGTTCTCAACATTTGTATAATATATAATATTTTTTTTATACAGAATTAATAATCAATATAATAAGTGCTTCAATAACCCTTTTAAAAAAATACCATTACTGATTCCTTTGATAGTGTAATCAATGAAATTAAACGAGCGTGAGGGCTAGCTTGCTATAACTTGCTATAATTATTTTTTATCAAAGAAAAACAGTTTATAATAACTTTTATATAAAATATACTACTTATATACATGTAAAAAAACTTAATTACATTATGTTTTAAAGTGATTTGAACAAAATGATAAACATAAGTTTACCTACAGGCAAAACTCATAACTTACGTTTCGATATTGGTTAAAAAGCAAGGAAAAATACACTAGGAAGAAAATGTCACGTAAACCATGGTGATTTTTTTATACTATAAGGATTCCAGTTCTTGCTATGATTATTTATTTACATACTTTTCGTATACCGTGTCTTTACGTATGCCTTTCTAAGCATGGTTTGGTTTTTATTCATAATACTGCTTTTGTACGAAGATTTAGACAAAATGCCTAAATAAGAGAACGAAAGCAGAAGCGAATTGCGTTCAATTTGAATATTATAACAATATTGAAAGAAATATTTCTTATACATGATTTTTTTAGCTTTGTATCTCATTATTCCGCATATAGCAGGGTGGGAGAAAAATCAAGAAAAAAAAGCTGGAACGCAGTGTTTTGACACTAAGTTTCCTATCCCTTCCCTTCTATACAAAGGACACACAGCATGAAGCTACTAAAATATTTTCTTTTTTACACTAGTGCCTTTAAAATGGATTAACTACCCTGCTATATGCGGGAAACAAGTGATGCTGATTTTTTAAAATTTTTAATAGAATATTTTAATATACATATAATTTCCTATTTACTTAAGTCAGTCTGTTTGTTGCTCTCCGTTTATTTTAAGAATAACTTGACACCCACGCAGCGGTCTATCTCACCATATCTAAAAATTCATATATTTATGAACAAATCGTACCCTCGAGGGTGGAAGGAACCCGCAACCCATTGCACAATGAAAGCTTCAATTTTATATGTACCTACCCGCATTTTTTATGAACTATAAATTCATATGAATCGATATTGCGAGAAATTTCCGATACTAATGAAGATATTGTAGAACGGTTTTTTTTGAGGAAGACCATTTATTTTATGTATCACGTTCGAAGAGTACGTGCCGAGCTCGTGGCAATCGCGTTCTTGTAAATTTCTTACCCTCGGGTTGGATATAATCTTATGAGAATTGCGTTTTGGGATCTAAATGTATGGAAATTACTTTATAAATAGAATATGGGGAAACAAGTTAAATTATGTATTGATTTTTTTCTTTTTTTTTCAGCTTCATTCTGAATCTTGCATATAGGGTAGCCAGAGAGAACCTAGTGTTAAAACACTTCATTGCCAAATTTCCGTCAAATTTTCGAGGCATTGCGAGTTAAGAGGCGGAGTTAAAATGAAGAAATGAACACATTAAAAAAATATAATTCTTTCCCCCGAGTCGGAATCGAACCAACTACCGTCGCGCTTGCCATTTTATTCTTTGTTACCTTTGTGGTCTTGGGATATGAGGGTTAAAGGAAGTGTTGAGACATTCATTTGTCTAAGTGCTATATCACAGATGTTAATACTCATTCTTTACTTTTTCAAAAGTTTCGAGGGTATATTAATTAGTGGAGTACAATGTTCCTGTTAGTTTCCCACTTGGGCGAAAGTTTATATTCAAATTCATCAATTCAATTCCTCGCTCTGGTGCGAAATTGAGTTCGAAATTGAGTTCTGCTACTCAACACGACATCTTGATAATTGGGTGGTGTAGGAGTGCCTTAAAACAATATTTTCCTTTTGGTAATAAATTAAAAAATACTTGAAAAATATGCTCTCTTTTAAAGGCAAAGATTGTCTTTAAAAAATATCCCATGATGGATGTAGGCTAAATATCTCTCCACCTCAATGTACCCTTTTTTTCTAATTACAATTAAAAAAAAACACAGAAGAACTAAGTATGTAGTATAAGAGTTATACTATAAAAACATACACACATATTTTTAGAAAATTATTAAAGTAATAGGAATTTTCCATGAAGTCATTTGTGTGTAACTCGTACAAGACCGATTTACTTGTAAAATGGTTCGTGATTTTTCAAGCCACTGATCTCTATATTGTGTTAACAAGAGATTTCAACTGAAAAAATATGGCAAATTAACTCATATGGAATTAGTTGGCGTGACTAAACGTTGTTTTTTTGCATGGTTTTTATTTCATAAACTAGCGACCCGCTCGCGGCTTCGTCCGCTTGAATAACATATTTATTTGTTTACTAATTTGAATTTCTTTAGTGTAATAAAATGTACAGAAATAATAATTCACTGCTCTGTATGCATACATGGTACTATTATCGTTACAAAGGCTTTTGTAAAAGACGACTTATATTTTTCTTTCCTTAACATGACAAGGATAAAATTTTACTGCTTACATAATAAAAATAAACAACTATACTTATTTTATATTTGTCTGCAAGAAATATTTTCTTTAAAAAAAATGGGCTAATCGTATTTTTTAGGGTTTCGTACACTGAAACAAAAAACGGAACCCATAAATGAAAAAAGAAATATTTCACTTTTTTGTCGATCCGTCTGCATATAGACATGCATCTGTCCAAAACTATGTATCTCAAAATTACATGGAGATATGAATCTGAAGAAGGAGGATCCTTAGAGAGAATACAAACAAAGAAAAAATCCGAAAATATTAAATACATATATTATATGTATTTTGTAGGAAAAAATTAATGAGTGCATACGCATAATGCAAAATGTAACTTCTTCAACTTTTTTAAATGATGTTCCTATGACCTACATTCAAGAAATTAATACGGAATCCTTGGCGAGCGAAACTGAGTCAAGCTTGGCCGGTTTTTTCATATTTTCCATTACAAATAAAAAGCAACCTGTCTTCAGTCCCCTCGTTATTGGAGATCGTGACCCTTTTCGAACGTAGGTTTCGAGATTCTAATGTTAGATGTCATTACTTCAATTGAATAGTGCGGGTTTCGGTGTAATTTTAACCTCAATTTCAATTACAAATATAAAAGAATAATTTATAATAGAACAATTTTCGTATTTTTATTAAAGGTAGGTAGGTAATTTTATAAAAGGTAGCCAATTTATTAAGGATTTTCTAGCTGATGTGTATATTTAACTGAATACGTAATGTTTTTTAACTTTACGCTCTAGCCCTCATGGGGTAGTCAAAAGGAACCTAATGTTATCCATGCCTGACTTTCTAACCAATTTTCGAGATATTGATTTAAAAGTTAACGCCCCGCCGTCTTGTTACCTAATCTGAGAGGAAAAATTAATTTAAAATTCATTTAGATATGTGCAACCTCTTTTATTCGCATTTCGAAAGATGCGAATCTATTTATCAATGGCATTTAGTCAGGATTATGTTTATGTCCTAAAATTACAGTGTTTTAACACTAAGTTTCCAGGTTCCCTCTCCTTACCCTGAAACGTGTGGGAAAGAGCGAGAAGCTAAATAAAACTTATGTTCATATATAATTAAAATTGCAAGGACTGTCGCCATTCTGCACTGTTACATTCGATTTCAATTCAAAGTCAACGAGCGTGAAATGTGTGCAGCTTTGACCCCGCGTTTTACGCAAAGTAAAACATTCGGAATAAATAAATATTAAACTGTTCGTACGTTTTACAGTTACTTTATGGACATTTTTATGGATACTTGTTTTAAAATCATTAAATAGGTTTATTCTCTTATAAAAATAAAATTAGCTTCACGCTGTATCCCGCACTCAGCGGGATAAGCAGAGGGAACCATCACCTCGAATGGGGATCGAACCCACAATCAGTCGTTTTTTCAGTTACTATTTTTAGTTGTAGCAAATTAGATTATTCTAATTTAACTTATTATGAAAATGTCGAAAAATTTGTCAGCAAAGAACCCAATGAGGCACTTTTTCCAAAAAGTGAATTTTGAACATATTGGTTCAGTTTGGCTTCTCTACTACGCCACTACAGATATATTTGTTGTCTTTACGCTTTTCCTCCGCATAACAAGGTTGAAGATAGGTGGAGAGTCAAGTCACTCCGTTTCCACTTTCCGCCATAATTTTCGAGACATTAAATGCTGAAATCAATACCGCGTATTGTCTACCAAAAAGGTAATGACAATATTAGCTAAATATACTCAATTCCCTCAAAGAGAAATAGAATCCACAACCATCGCGTTGATAGTAATTTCCTACGAGTTTTGCTTGTTTTTGTTTTGCTAAGAAATCAAAAGAAACCCTAATTAAAGGCAGTCTTTGTATACTGTACGTCCAATATTTAATCAGCGTACATACTTTGATCCCTTTTCCCCCATTTCCTTACAATGGACAACATTACTACAAAGTAAAATAAAAATATCTCAAGAGGGGATTAAAATCGTTAGACGTGCACACACTCTTGTTTACTTTGAAGCTTGAAGCGTGTATATTTTTTAAAATCTAGGTCATGCCTGTGCTAATGTTAATTGTTATTGTATTTACCTAAACGTGGCGTTGAGTTACGCCTCTTAACATGCAATGTTTCGAATTTAGGCCAAAAGAGGAAAACGGAGTGGTTTTACACTGTGTTCTATCCAGTTCAATCCACAACAAGCATAAATGTAGGAAAAGTGGGTAGCGTAATGTCTTAAAATTAGGTTCCCTTTGGCCTACCCTGCTGTAAAGCTAAAAAAATGTTCGAGTTATAATAAGATATTATGTAAATGTAAGAATATAAGATTGATATAATAAAAAAAAATAAGAAAGTTACAGGAAGAGAAAATGTAAACGAAATTAATTTATTAAAAGTTTCTTTAAATATAAAAAAGTTAAATAAAATCTATGAAAATGACAGAAGGTTGACGTTAGTAATCTAGTTTATATGTTAGCCTTGACCATGTCTTTGTGTAGAGTGTGCGTCTATGGCACTTGATTCTTTCGAGAGTGTGAAAACTTGCGAGTTCATAATTAAGAATCGTTCGTATAGTTTAGATGTATTATGCTAGAAATATCTATAAAATCCAGATTAGATCCAAATTGTACATAATATTAATGTTTTTTCATAATTATAATATATATATTAAAATATTTTAACTACACGTTTAAAATATAGAGTTTTTCCAAACAATTATGGTAAACTTACCATATACAACAAAAAAATTGTGAATGCCACTTATTTCCAAAAAAAATATTTAAATTATATTTGTATAACAATAACAACTATAACTTACCACAAAATAAAAAGAAAAATAAATAGATTGATGCCAGTCGTGGCGCAGGAGCACTGGCATGTGACAGTAAACACGACGGTTGTGGGTTCCATACCCACTTGACGAAATTATTATTAATTATTTTAATTTCTTCGCTTTGGTGTGGGCGGCAAGCGCGGTGTTGAGTTCCTGCCACTCTACACGCAACACGTCCAGAATTCGGTGGAAATTGGGGATAGGAGTGACTTAACACTAGACTTTCTCTGCCTAGAGCGAGAGAGAGAGCGAGATACAGCGTGAATGTTATCTAACATAATGTACATATTTCTATTTCTGTAATTCAATTCTGTACAATACTAAAAAAACACATAATTAATTGAATAATCTTATTATAACTAACCAAAATGTAAATAGAACATAGCTGGTGATCCAAGAGTGTACTTCTCTGCAACCTTGACCGCTGAGCTCCGTTTATATTGAACATCAACAACTCTTCAATATAGAAAAGTAAAGGATCGTTCTTCAGCTCCAATAATATTGGACTAATTAGAATTTGCTTTAAGTTTTTTACTTTATTTTATTTTATACAAGCAATATTTGCGGCTTCGCCCGCGTATAGAAATGGAAATAACTAAATATTAAAATATGATAAGTGATGTATACTAACTCCAGAAGGTTGCTTAGACCGCCGGCGCAATAGCTTACAAACGAGTTGTCCCGTACATACGAGTAGCATATCAGAGTAGGCACATGCAACCTAGTGTTAGAACATTCTATTCCCATTAATACACTACCGTTCCGTTCCCACTTCCATGAGCTATATATAACTATACTCACAAAATATCTTCTTTTTCAATGTTAAAAAAACATTCCCACGAAACGGATTTGAACCCCGTTATTCTATAACATCAACTAAATTCTAAATTACGTTTATAATGAGATGAGAAGAGAAGTAATCCTCTTATATAGTCAATTACAGTAATGCCGGTCTGATAACATCATTTGAAACCGAGTGTACTGCTCCTCTACCTATAAATTGACTTGGAGTTAAGGTTTTCCATTAGATCACCTTGTTAGTAGGTCCCCTTTGCTGTAACAAATTACTAATTTAATCTACAATTACTATGTAAATTTGTATATATTATCGCTATACATAAGTTTTATTTAATTTATTTTTTATCAGCTTCACACACATCAGAGGGAAAATAGTGTTAGGACACTCCGTTCTCCATTTTCTTTTTAATTTTTTTTTTTGACAATGCTGTTATAGATTAAGAAAATAACTAAAATTCAATAAGTAATTTTTGAGTACTTAATGGAAGGAACAAACATTTTAATCGTACTCCTTTATAAGTAGTAGACCATTTGACTCGTAAGACACGCGTTGCTATAGCAACGATACCTTTGATTTCTTCATACAATGCTTGTTAAAATGGATCCAAAGTTTTTCTTACAATTTTTAATATATAGATAGATATACTCGTAATACAACATTTGCACATTTATAGTTGTCAATTTTAGCTCTATGCTGTAACCCAATTCTTTTCAGGGTAAGCAGAGGGAACCTGGGAACCTTATATTAAGTCTAATATCTATCCGGGCCATTTTCACTTTAGTCAATTTTAAATTTAATCTAAAAAATAAGCAGTAAGCTTACAGCACTTTTATGCAAATACAGTTAATTACTTTCCAATATTACCATTTCCAGGGCAGTTTCAGAGAGATCGATTCGATCTGAGCTTTACACTCCGATATTTGAAGTCGTAAAATGAAAATTAATCTAGCGAATGCAATATTAAATGAAAATCTGAACGTAATTTCATTGAATACACAAACCTTAATTTGTTATTGTTTTAAATAATACCAAATTAAGGTTTATGTAAGTTTTCGCGGCGGAGAGTGGAGAGCAGAGAGTCTTGACCTGGATGTTGGTATCGAACCTACAACCAGTCGATTTTACAATCACCCTTTGTGCCCCTACGCCTGGCCTCATTTTNTTCATTTTCAATGTTAAAAAAACATTCCCACTAAACGGATTTGAACTCCGTTATTCTATAACATCAACTAAATTGAAAATTACGTTTATAATGAGATGGGAAGAGAGATAATCTATAAAAGGACTTGTCCTCACTGACTGAGGTAAGACGCGCGCACAGCCGTATACGCTGTGCGTAGAAACGTGTAATTAGGACAGATGTTTACTTTCGTAATCTGGACATCCACTAAAAAGGGGTTTTGAAAAATTTTAACCCTAAAGGGGTGAAATAGGAGTTCAAAGTTTGTATGGATTTTTTTTTAAATCGGCACCGATTTTTATAAATTTGAAATTTAGACTTAAAAATATTTCATTGAACACGTGTTTTATTATAATTCACTCCTAAGGATACAAATAAGCAGGCGAAGCTGCGCGCGTCCGCTAGTCTTATATAGTCAATTACAGTAATGCCGGTCTGATAACAACATTTGAAACCGAGTGTACTGCTCTCTACCTATAAATTGACTTGGAGTTAAGGCTTTCCATTAGATCACCTTGTTAGTAGGTCCCCTTTGCTGAAACAAATTACTAATTTACTCTACAATTACTATGTAAATTTGTGTATATTATTGCTATATATAAGTTTTATTTATTATATGTTTTATCAGCTTCACGCACATCAGAGGGAAAATAGTGTTAGGACACTCCGTTCTTCATTTTCCTATAATTTCAATAAAACAAAATTCTTAATTTATTAGTTTTTTTTGACGATGCTGGTATAGGTTAAGAAAATAACAAGAATTCAATAAGTAATTTTTGAGTACTTAATGGAAGGAACAAACATTTTAATCGTACTCCTTTATAAGTAGTAAATCATTTGACTCGTAAGACACGCGTTGCTATAGCAACGATACCTTTGATTTCATACTTCTTCATGCAATGCTTGTTACAATGGATCCAAAGTTTTTCTTACAATTTTCAATATATAGATAGATATACTCGTAATACAACATTCGCACATTTATAGTTGTTAATTTAAGCTTTATGATCTATCCCAGCTCTTTTCAGGGTAAGCAGAGGGAACCTGGGAACCTAATATTAAGTCTAATATCTATCCGGGCCCTTTTCACTTTAGTCAATTTTAAATTTAATCTAAAAAATAAGCAGTAAGCTTACAGCACTTTTATGCAAATACAGTTAATTACTTTCCAATATTACCATTTCCAGGGCAGTTTCAGAGAGATCGATTCGATCTGAGCTTTACACTCCGATATTTGAAGTCGTAAAATGAAAATTAATCTAGCGAATGCAATATTAAATGAAAATCTGAACGTAATTTCATTGAATACACAAACCTTAATTTGTTATTGTTTTAAATAATACCAAATTAAGGTTTATGTAAGTTTTCGCGGCGGAGAGTGGAGAGCAGAGAGTCTTGACCTGGATGTTGGTATCGAACCTACAACCAGTCGATTTTACAATCACCCTTTGTGCCCCTACGCCTGGCCTCATTTTATTTTTAAATATTCTTATATACTCATTCCTGTATATATTCTCCTAGAATTGTTTTGCGTCAAAAACATCATATATATTAATAGTTTTCTTTTCCACAAAAATAAAAAAAGTATTAAATAATAATTCTCTGTCTTTCCCAAATAATAATTATTAAATACCACCAAATTCACGAAAATATTTAAAGTGCAACCAACACACTCGTATATATAAAACTCTCATTACCGTTGAAAGTTAATTATATTAAAATCGGCAAGCCGTCCACCGCAAGCGACGCTACTTAATCATTGATGGCGAGGCGGGATGAATCATGGGCAAATTGGGCCGCCTTTTGTATTTTACACCCTTATAATGTAAAATTACCCGACGTTTTTAGAATTTATTAATTTTTAATTAGCACCCTTTCACGATATAGCGTTTTACGTGTATGCTTAAGTTACAAATTGTATATTTTAAATTATATATTCTGGTTATGGTTTTTAGTGTAAAATTGTGATGAAAATTGTATTAGGTACTAGCGACGCGTTCGCGGCTTCGCCCGCTTGAACTACTTAATAAATAGTCTCTGAAAGTACGAATGAGTATTAAAATAGTGTCTAAGCTTAATTGTTTGTTAATATTAGTATAAGTAGTAATAAAGTGAATGTACAGAGTTTGATTTTAAATGCGACGTCGTGAGTTCGATTCCCGTTCAGAGCAACGATTTGTTTTTTTTTCTCGCTCTCGTAATAAGCAACGCGCGACGTTAAGCTCCGTCAAAGTGGTAAAAGGAATATTTTAACACTAGATTCCTTCTGCGTAACAAACAATATTTAAATTTCATTCATGAATTTGAAAGTTAAAAATAGATTTTAGTATTTATTTGACCTTTTTATAAACTAGTCCGCGTTCGTTAAAGAAAGTAGACTATTTTGAGTTTGTTTAGACATAAGACAAGAACCGCGCGAAATTCTTAACGTTAATAGATTATTTTACGATGTGCTCGCCGGATGCTTACTATACTCCTGTTATATGAAATACTAAATATTTTAGGAAGTATTTCTAGAATCAATCTGTATTCCGTATATACAAGAGAGTGTAGAAGCCAAGTATAAAATCTCTATACTTAAATTTCTATACGGCTGTTTCTCCTATTATAGGAAGAGCTTTGCAGATATTTTTCTTTATCTTATCAAAAATGAATATAAAAAGCCTAGAGCAGTTATGTAATTAACCAAAGATAAAATAGATTAAGGAGATTGAGCCTAATTTGTAGTTTATTTTAATAATAATAATATACATATCTACTACTATCTATATATATAAAAGGACTTGTCCTCACTGACTGAGGTAAGACGCACGCACAGCCGTAACCGCTGTGCGTAGAAACGTG
>JAKRZM010000393.1:167731-177820 GCA_036379175.1 Heliconius cydno galanthus
TGCTATCTACATTCATTTTGTCATTAATACGAAAGGTACTGAGCGACTCAGTGGCGGAGGTCACCGAGAAGTGGCCGATTTGTAGAATTCGTAGACCTAGATGGGTCTGTGAGACCCGACGTCCATACTTAAAGGTTAAAGAAAGTAGACTATTTTGAGTTTGTTTAGACATAAGACAAGAACCGCGCGAAATTCTTAACGTTAATAGATTATTTTACGATGCTCACGCCGGATGCTTACTATACGACTGTTATATGAAATACTAAATATTTTAGGAAGTATTTCTAGAATCACTCTGTATTCCGTATATACACAAGAGAGTGTAGAAGGAGCCAAGTATTAAATTTCTATACTTAAATTTCTATACTGTTGTTGCACCTATTGTAGGAAGAAAGATGCTTTCTTTATTTATTCTTATCAGAAATGAACATAAAAAGCCTGGAGCAGTTATGTAATTAACCAAAGATGAAATAGATTAAGGAGTTTGAGGTCGGTACGATATGGGTACCTTCAAAAAGCGCGTCTATCTCCACCTCAAAGGCCGGCAACGCACCTGTAGCTCCTCTGGTGCTGCACGGGGTCGTGGGCGGCGGTGATCACCATCAGGTGACCCGAACGCTCGTTTGCCTTGTCCTTTTTCCATAAAAAAAAGCTTAAAAATCGTACATTATTTTAATAATGATACCTATACATATCTACTTACTATAATAGATTCGAGAGGCCAGTCGTGGCGTAGGGGCAGAAGGGTTCGACAGCAAATTATATATTTATCACGTCTCCAAAATTTTACGAAAAAAGGGGAACGAAAGTGTCTTAATGGGAATGGAGTGTTTTAACATTAGTTTCCTCTGTCCACCCTCTATACAACGCTAAAGAAAAATAAATTATAGAATGTAGTAAAAAGGGTCAAAATTAGGTTAATTTTTTTATAATTTTTATCTTTCTTTTAAAGGTAAACATAAAAGAAAAAAGGTATAAAGAAATAACTTCTGTAGTAAGTTTAATATTCGACGCAAGTCGTCGTGTATAATCGTCGTTGCAATCAAGCAACGACGATTATACAAAGTTAAATGAGGTTCTTACTGTTATATTGCAGATAGTCCGAGTTGAAATTTAATGCACGTTTCATCTTGATACAACGCAATGAATATTTGATTAGTGGAATCGGTAAGGAAAATATAGTGTTAAAACACTACTGCTTACTAGTTTTCGCCGATTTTAGAGAACACAATTTTACAAAGAACTATACTTTGTATTTCTTTTCAATGAGAAGTTTCTAATTCTTTTATAATGGGAGATTCCAACAAGTTGTTGAGGCCGTCTATATTTATATTTTAAAAAATTTTAGCACCAAAGAGAGAGAGTGAGAGAGAGAGATTACCCACACACAAATAAATCACTTATTTTATTTAAATTGCACAATACTCATTTAGTTCATCTGAACGCCGCAAGCCAGTTCCACTTCCGGTCTGAGCCTCCTAATCGGGTGAAAGGGAACTAATGTAATACGATCGTCGTGGGACTTGCTAAGTCCAGACTTCTATAGTATTAACCTATATTGGCTCAGTTTCTTGTATTTAACGAGAAACTTTATAATGGATTTTGAGTATATATTTTTATTCGTGTGAAGAGAATGGAGTGTCCAGACACTAAGTACTTTCTGATTACTCTGCTTTTCTACTTATTATATAAAAAAAAATAACTATTGCATTTAGTTCAGTATTTAAAAATAAAAAAATAAAGAAAATAGGTATACGATGTTCTCAGTTCTAGCGTGTGAGCAGTAGTTTAAAAGAAAATATAATATTCACCTGTTTCACCTGTTCAAATTTCTTTAAACGCTAAAATATAAGGATTGCATTCAACTTTAACTTAAAAAATAAATTTCTTAGGTTTAAAATTTAAATAAAAACATTATTTTCTCTCAGAACAAAAGGTCCGGTCGAACTTTTAAACGAGATGAAGCTCTCAGTTTATTAAATTTTCAAATAGAAGTCTACTTTATTTTTGAAGCGGTTTATTAACAAATTGCTTCGCTGTATTTTTAATGTTTAAGGGTTTATTTAGATTAGATTAAAAGATTACGTTTATTTTGGTTATTTTCATAAATCAATTTGGGAATTCAAATCGTAATAATTATATTTAATTTTGTTTTATTCAGTAGTATAGGCAGGAGAGAATCTAGTGTCAAGACACTATTGAATGGTAGTGAAACTAAATAACATGTTCTCTCTACTAACCTAGTTATATTCGACCTAGAGGAGATCAACCCCATAACATTCACGATCGCAGTCAGTCTCTGTCTTGATGCGTCGCTATAGCCTTAACTACTTAAATAAACAGGTGAGGCAATTGTGGCCTCTAGGTGATCAGCCTGAAGAATTCGGCTGACAATGGTAAATGGAAGTATCTTAATGGAAAGCGAAGTGTCACTAGCTTCTGAGGTCCCCTACCTCCTTCTGCCTACCTTGCTATGTAAAGAAAAGGACGAAAAAAAGGTAGTTATTCTAGTTTTATACTATATCTTGCATAAGCAGCGTAGGCAGAGGAAATCCATTGTTAACACCTTCACGCTGTATCCCTCACACAGCAGGGTAGACAGAGAGTTGACAGAGGGTTGACAGGGTATACAAGACATTTTTTGTATAATCCCGGTTTTTCAACGCCGCCCATTGTATTATTACTTGAGGAAAAGGCAATAATTTCTTCGGGTGGATATCGATTATTAAATTCAAAAATGAAGCTGGAAAATTTCTTATTTTGAATAAAATTTATTTGAATAACACTTTGACTTTCATCCCCACTACAACACTGTCGGTCAACTAGAATCTGACTGCACTAGAAAATCGTTATTTATATTTTAGTAAGACAATTTATAAAATCGAGTCAACCAATTAGCAGTTTCCTGCTTTTCTATAATACTACGACTTTAGAAAAGTTTTTTTTTTACTGTAAATTTATAGAGCAGTGAGCGCAAGACTTCTCTTTATAATAAACATAATTAAAGAGTCGAGTTGAAAACGTTTAAATGAGAAATGTGGGTTGAATTGTATGGACAGTTTTAAAGTACATTTTTGTAAGTTATTTTAAAAAGTAATAGGCAATTATTTGAGGCCAGTCGTGGCGCGGGGGCTAAAGCGTGTAACTGTAAACTCATAGGTTGTGAGTTCGATTCCCACTCGGGGAAAATGAATTATTAGTTATTATAATTTTCAATTCTTTGCTCTTAAAAAAATTTTGTACAAAATGGGGAACAGACTTGTAATTTAAAATATTAGTATAGATATGGATTTCTGTATAATAAATATATATGAGCATAGTAACAAAAAAACATAAATCTTTAGATTTTATAAACATATTTTANGTGTTTCATCGTTTTCTAGAATTCTCCCCCTAAGGGTGCAAAAAAGGGGTTGAAAGTTTGTATGGAAAAATCTTTAAATCGCCACCGATTTTTATAAAATTTTAAATTTAGACTCTTAAAAATTATTCATTGAACACATGTTTCGTGGTTTTTTGGAATTCACCCCTAAATATGCAAGCGAAGCTGCGCGCGTCCGCTAGTAAATATATATATATTTTTTTTTCTGTAGTATAGACAGGAGAAAATTTTGTGTCAAGACACTGTAGTTGAATGGTGGCGAAACTAAATTGCAACATGATTGTGTGATGAGGCATCGGCCTGAAGAATTCGGCTGACAATGATAAATGGAAGTATCTTAATGGAATGCGAAGTGTCACTAGCTTCTGAGGTCCCCTACCTCCTTCTGCCTACCTTGCTATGTAAAGAAAAGGACGAAAAAAAGGTAGTTATTCTAGTTTTATACTATATCTTGCATAAGCAGCGTAGGCAGAGGAAATCCATTGTTAAATAAATCAGCTTCACGCTGTATCCCGCACACAGCAGGGTAGACAGAGGGAACCTTGTGTTGAGATACTCCGTTCCTGCTTACCACCCTCTCTACAAGACATTTCTTGAAAAGTCGCGGTTTTTCAACGCCGCCCACTGTATTGTTACTTGAGGGAAAGAAATTAATGAAATTCTTCGGGTGGATATCGATTATTAAATTCAAAAATGAATCTGGAAAACTTTTTATTTTGTATAAAATTTATTTGAAGAACACTTTGACTTTCATCCCCACTACAACACTGTCGGTCAACTAGAATCTGACTGCACTAGGAAATCGTTATTTATATTTATAAGACATTTTATAAAATCGAGTCAACCAATTAGCAGTTTCCTGCTTTTCTATAATACTACGACTTTAGAAAAGATTTTTTTTTACTGTAAATTTATAGAGCAGTGAGCGCAAGACTTCTCTTTATAATAAACATAATTAAAGAGTCGAGTTGAAAATGTTTAAATGAGAAATGTGGGTTGAATTGTATGGACAGTTTTAAAGTACATTTTTGTAAGTTATTTTAAAAAGTAATAGGCTATTATTTGAGGCCAGTCGTGGCGCAGGGTCAAGCGTGTGTCTGTACAGTCATGGATTGTGGGTTCGATTCCCACTCGGGGAAATGAATTATTAGTTATTATCATTTTCAATTCTTTGCTCTTAAAAAAAATTTGTACAAAATGGGGAACAGATTATTGTAATTTAAAATATTAATATAAATATGGATTTCTGTAATATATATATATATATATATGGGCATAGTAACAAAAACCATAAATCTTTCGATTTTAGAAACATATTTTAGTAACAGCAATTCTACTAAAATATACTTCGCTAGTTCAGTCATAAAATAAGAAAATATTTTTATAACCAAACATTTAACGTGACCGCGACAGACGAAACAAGACATTACCATTTATCTTGGAAAGCTGTCTGAGTTTTAGATTAAGATTTATACCGTATATTCGAAAAAATATATCAAAATTTGGACAAATATCTTTACATTTAGACCCTCCATTCGCCAAATTTCGTATTGACTGGCGGACCTCAACGCCGCGAAGAAAAGCGTTAAGCTGCGTTTTTGCCTTCTATGTAGAACAATGCAGCTTTGAGTCCCGCTACTCAACATGCAAAGCCTCCAGAATACAGCGGTAAGAGGAACGGCAGCGTCGTAACACTATACTCTCATGTTCCCTCTGACTTCCCTATAGGCGTGATACAGCGTGAAGCTAAAAAAATTGAGAACAATAAAATTTTATAGCATTGGATTCAAATCTAGGAGCATAATTTACTTTATTATTATTTACTTTCAATTAAAATAATCAAGAAACCTGACATTAAGACCATATGTTTTAGATTTTACAGCTTGAGAAAAATATACTAACTGTATATTTGCTTTTGAGATGTGAGGTATTAATTCTCACCAACCGACAAGTAACTATAAATTAAAAGAACAAACAATTATAACAATAATATTTATATTCATCTCCTAACAAGAATATTTAAGTGTCAAATATTTTAGTCCAATAAATCAAATTTGTATATTGTATTCTGTAGTTTCAGTAAAGGTTTATTTTTATTTTTGTAAGGCTAAGAACAAATACGTAAAATCAATATGACGTCGAACCCATTTCGTTAACAGCCTTCGATTTATAGGGCCGATGACATATCACAAGAATTTTTGATGTCATAGATTCAGTTATAAAAAAAAGAAAAGAAAGAAGAAAAGAAAAAGAAATGTAAAAATAAGAGATTTTTCAAAGATTAAGGTAAAAATTGTTTTTTAATTATATGACATTATTATAATTATAATTCAGACGAAGACTAGAATACGAGTTATATATATCTGTTTGGAGTATTCTGTGGTCTACAAAACGTGGAATTCCATTGATTCCTTGGGAATTTCGAAAAAATATTTTTTATTGTCTCCCTACGCTCCCTATATCAGATAAATTTCAGCATTTCGCAGTAGTTTCGCCTATACTTTATCTTTCAGTTACCTAGTCATAATGAAAGGGTCACTCAGTAACAAAAGCGATACATATATCTATATGTTGAAAAACATATATTATATGGGTACAGGGTACCTTTATTTGAGCTACAGTGATCGAGATCCTTAGACCAAATCTTAGATGGCTAAACCCTGTGTCAATCATATAGTACAGTAGGCAAAGGGAACCTAGTGATAAGAAACTACGGTCACCACTTCCTTTCTTTCATACTTTTTTATATTATACATAATATCTTATTATAAAGTATACTTAGAAAACCTTTTGAGTCCTCAAAAGGGGCAGCACTTTAGCAATAAAAAGGCAATATCCGGTCTTTTATTCGAAACGTGAGTACATTTATCTATTACTAGCATCATGGGGAAGCTTGGTTGTCCTTTTGTTGGGGGTGAAATCACCTTTGACAATGGGGACACTTTATTTCGGTAAGGAGTTCCAATCCTGAATAGTTCAACTTTGTATTGATATTTTCGATGATATAGAAATTTAGTTTGAATCGGCGGCGTTGTGCTCCGCCAGTTTCTGAGTGTTACGGACTTTACCTTGTTACTAGAGCGAGGAAATGTAAGAGTGGGAATCGAACCCTAAACCTGTCGCGTTTACCCACACTGGAGTCTCTACGACACAACTAGTGACAGACTTTATTTGTTATATATATGTGGTTGGAGGTAGGGAACCAGGGTAGTTTTAAAACCATTATCTCAGAGATGCTCAGTAAATGTCTTAAATCGGAATGCCCGCCTGGCTCTGCCTGCCTATACTATAAGCGATAGCCTATAATAAGCTATATATATGTGATACCAGAAAAATATATAATAAGGAAACCCAACTTAGAATTCTTGGCAACTAATACCTACTTATTTTATTTTATAAAGAATCGTGTATAAAATTTTTCCATCATATCGTTAAAGTGGCACAAAATGTTTATTGAATTTCCTCAGTGCTTACTTCTCTTGTTAAGGTTACTCTCGAAGTCTAGGCATTAGAGTTTGTGGATACGAGTATATGGAAGTGTGGAAGCTAAATATAATTTTATTTAATATTTACTATCAGGATTATTAAAAAATATAAAAATAACATTTTCTTGATATAACGAGTCCGAATTGAGACAAAATAAGAAAATGATAATAATCTATTAGCTTGGGTGCGACGGCCGCAAAATATCCTATAAATACGAATTGTTTTTCAATATATATATATATCCTAATATTAAATTATCTGCATATGCATACATATTGGTATATCATTATTTTATTAACGTCATCCGCAAAGGCAGGGTAGGCAACCTAAATACAATCAACCTATTTCGTGTTATTTAGTAGCAGAATTTAATTAAATAAGCTTCACGCTGTATCCCGCACACAGCAGGGTAGGCAGAGGGAACCTAGTGACAAAACATTCCGCTCTATACCTTCCACCGAATTCTGAAAGCATTGAATATTGAGTGGCGAAACTCAACACACTGCCTCGACCCCAGAGCGAAAAAAATGAAAATATGGAATATATTATTGTCTCGGTTTTAGACGCTAGCTGTGCCATAACTGGTCTCATATTATTATATAATCTATATATATAAATATAGTAATAAATACGTGAAATTTGGACAGATGTTTCGTAATCTGGACATCCAATAAGAAGGGATTTTGAAAAATTTTAACCCTAAAGGGGTGAAATAGGGGTTGAAAGTTTGTATGGAAAAATCTTTAAATCGCCACCGATTTTTATAAAATTTGAAATTTAGACTCTTAAAAATATTTCATTGAACACATATTTCGTGGTTTATTAGAATTCACCTCTAAGGGTGCAAATAAGCAGGCGAAGCTGCGCGCGTCCGCTAGTATACTATACTATAATAATATACACTAATGTACGAAACCACAAACATCTGTCAAGCGACGCATCGAGATCAATAGCAATATTCCAATACCTCATCCAGCCGTAACTAATAGGATGTGCTCGTAGAACGATTGGGTTACGTATCCTATTTTTCGTGAATCCAATATATAAATCCCGCAGTCGTTTTGATTGAAGTTTTACTTTAATAATTTTGAGATTTATATATAGTTTGTTTTTATTGTATTGTATTGTGTTGTTTTGATAGCTTTTTTAACCGATCGCATCGGGAGGGTATCGTTTTTTTGTTGTAAAAAGACCATTTCAGTATTATAATTCCAAAAGAAGCCAGGTTGGCTGATGCAAAGAACATCTCGTGAAGTGGTGGTGCCCACAAACGATGGCACACTTTCTCTTCTGTCCCAAATGTTCCCTTTTCATATGACGACTTAACTAAGGCAACAGATAACGCAGTCAACATGGCAAAATATGATCTGAATTTCCCAACCATTGCTACGAAGAAGATTCTAAAAATTTCAAAATTAAAGTTAATAGTGACAACTTAATGTAAATTCCTGTTTTTAAAGTCACGGGGAAGTTGTGAATTATATAGCTTACGCTCTCGTGAGACGTTTCTTGTTTTAAATAGCCTGAATTTGTTCTCATACAGAACAGAAATTCTCTACCAAAATAAAGTTGTAAATAAGTAAATGTAGTAAGTACTAAATG
This sequence comes from Heliconius cydno galanthus, assembly GCA_036379175.1. NCBI lineage: Eukaryota > Metazoa > Arthropoda > Insecta > Lepidoptera > Nymphalidae > Heliconius > Heliconius cydno. The sequence goes on from JAKRZM010000393.1 coordinate 176,202, forward strand.
TAGTGTTAAAATTCATACCTTAAAGTTTATCTAGACATACCCAAATGTCTTTCAAATGTTGAACTGTGTAGTCATAATAGTTCTAGACTTAAGTGGTTATGATATACACACAGACAGATAGATAGACATGTCAAACTTATATGGATTCCATGTTTTCCATTTGGGTGCCGAACCCTAAAAACGTTTACATTTCAATTATAAGTAAGTCGCATTAGAAATGAACTTGCAACCACCACTCCTGACCTTGGAACTATATCATAACAAACAACATATAAATAACTTAATATATATAACATAAGCTATACTTGTTTAGCCTTTTGATGTGGCAAGAGTCCTTCGCAACCACTAGGCATTAGCCGACCTGTATGTTCGTTCGGCCGTTAACCTACTCGATTACACCGCCGTGATTGGTAAGGTATTGAAAATATTTTTTTTTACATCTTCACGTGTTTCCCTAAATGTAACGTAGAGGGAACCTAGTTTTTTAGACACTTTTTTCCTCAATTTGTGTGCATCAATTCTGAAGATATTTTATGTTGAGTAGCTGATTTCCAGAGCGAAGAATTGAAAAGAAGTCATGCCATCGAGTGGAACTCCAACCCACTACTACCAAATTTACAGACACTATCAAGGGTCTCTGAAAATGTCATTTTTGGCACAGTATTTTATTGTAAACTCGACGGTTGTGGATTCGATTTCCACTCAGAGGATTGTCTACATTTCAACGCTCTGGTAAGAAGACAAAGAACAGCGTTCGGTTACGCCATGTGACACCTAATGTATCGACAATGCGGTGAATAGTGGAAAATAGAATATCTTTACCCAGGTTCCCTCTGTCTACCTCGCTATGCAGTAAAAAAGTTGAAATACAGAAAGTTTCTCATAGCATTTTCTTCTTCCATAATATACCAACAATTTTTCCGTATTTTAGTAAATCTCACCCCAACAAAAAGATTAGCTACGTGTTTGTATAGAAACCACCGGGTAATTTGCGGGCGAGAACGGGAAAGACTTTCTTTTTTTATTTGAAATAATGTATGGCGTCAAATTGCGCCTAATCTACTGTACGTTGAAAAAAGAAATAAAGGAAAACCGATTCGAAATTGATTCCTTTTGTTCATTATTAACCCTCTACTAGGAAATAGAGGAATGAACTCTCACGTGAAAATACGAGTGATTTTTGACGTGTATGTTTTTGTATGTCTGGTTGTAGCATCGTAGCTACGTAACGGATGAACCGATTTCGATTATGTAAGCTATGACTCGATTTAAGTCTGTGACAGAGCTAAGTAGCAACTAGCGTAACCTAACACCGAACACATATTATAGACAGAAAAATGGAGAAAAAAAAAAGAAAAGAGAGTCTAGTCTATCAAGATTAAGTTTTATAGCTTACAACTCGATTTAAGTCTGCGGCCGGGTTAAATAGCAACTAACGTAACCTAACACCGACCACATACTATAGACAGAAAAATGGAGAAAAAAAAAGAAAAGAGAGTCTAGTCTATCAAGATTAAGTTTTATATAAGCTTCAACTCGATTTAAGTCTGCGACCGGGTTAAATTGCAACTAACGTAACCTAACACCGAACACATATTATAGACAGAAAAATGGAGAAA
>JAKRZM010000393.1:181560-227704 GCA_036379175.1 Heliconius cydno galanthus
AAAAAAAAACTATATAATGTCAGATTAAAATCATCTAACAGAACAATATCAAATTGTAAACACGATAGCTGTTGATTCCCATTCGGGGGGAATGAACTAATGGGCTATTGTCATTTCTCCGCTTTGACAGAGCAAACGGACTTGAGTTCCACTACTCAATACACAATAAGTATATTGAGATCGAAGTATATGATATCTAAGATATATCTGCCTATCCCCCTATCCCCCTATCCCTTATAGCAATTTTCTATTGCTAAGTTGAAGAGTTCCAAATCTTGTTAACATACGTATATGATAATTGCTGATGGAAAGCCTTAAGTGATACTTTAATGATTTAAAAGGCGCGCTTCTACACGCGTTGAAATTCAGTATACGTTTTATGTTACCTAAAATTATGAATATCGTCAATATACTTAACCAATTACTATATTAGGCCGTCATGATGCATGGGTTTATGGGGTGATTGTAACGCGACAGTCGTGGGTTCGATCCCCACTGGAGAGAATTAATTATTATTTATTAATGTTTTCATTTCTTTGCCCTGGCACCAAGGCAAGACCCTTGCGTTGAACCTCGCCACTGAACCCACAAAGCTTCGAAAAATTCGATGAAAAGTGGAGAACGGAGTGTTTTAACACTAGGTTCCCTCATAGTCTTCCGTTAAGTACATTTTATTGTACCTACAGGCGTTCAATCCGATAAAATTGATAAAGCCCGCTACGGTTTCGCTGCTATAATCTACTTAACTTGAACCAAGATTAAAACGACAAATTACATTATCGTTGCCTTGGATGATATTGCGAGACACTTGTAGTGACTTTTAGTTAAATATTACAAGTGATTTAGTGTTTGTTCGTGTTTTGTTCTTTATAATTTTAGATTATTTTGAGAGTCTATCGTAACGTAGTGGTGGAAGCGTGTGAGTGTAAATGCAATGGTTGTGCGTTCGATTCCCACTCGAGGAAATTAATCATTCATTAATATTTCCATTTCTTCGCTGTAGTAACAATTATAACGCGGTTTAAGTAACACCACTCAACACGCAATGCCCCGAAATTACGGCGGAGAGTGGGCAACAGAGTGTCTTGGCACTAGGTTCTACCTACTTAAGTGTTAATTTTTTTTCAGGCTACAATATAATTATAAATTGGACTTCCACAATTTATTATGTTAGTTAGGTATACAACTTTTGTGTATTCTATACTTAGGCCAGTAAAGGAGAGAGAAGGCACAACATCCAACTTTTCATCAATTTTAAAAAATAATTGAGATTATTAACAAAATTAACTTTACTTTACGCCCCAGTTCGATTAATAAGGCAGATCAGAAAAAACTTATATTTGAAATACAAACTCCCAGAAATAGATTTGAACGCACTACCCTACAGGAAAACTCACTTAATTCCCGCCTATAGCTACTGAAAGATCAGAAAGAAATTCCATCACAAGATTCTATAAACATATATAAATAACATAAATAACGTTTATTCCAATACAAAACGGCTGTAACAATAATCGAAGAGCTCCACAAGGCCATACGTAAAAAGTTGTATAATACCGCCGTAGAGGATTGCCTCAGGATATACGATTACGACAAAATATATACTTCTGGGGACTGTTATCTTTAAACGGAGGTTCCTTTGAAATAGAACATTGTTTTCCTAAAATGTTTGAGGGTATAAAAATATTGGTTATTTCAGGTGTGGTTTTAGGCCTAACCATTTTGCATAGTATGTTAAACTAAAAACTATTTCAGTAACTATTATAAGTGAAGTCAGGATTTCTTTGCCTTAAAATTATAGTTTAATACATAGAATAAAATGATGGGAGGGATAGCATCTCACTGTTAATACTATAGTTGTGGGTTCAATTCTCACTTAGGGGAAAATTATATTTGATACTAGCGATCCTCTCGCGGCTTCGCCCCCTTGAATTACACGATTATTTATTTGGTATTTGGAATTATTTTCGTATTCTGAAAAATTAAGGTTTAGGTAAAACTAATTTTGCAGCAATATTGTCCAATATATAACTACTATACTCGTATATTGATATTATTTTTTATTGAACCTATTTAAATAAAATAAACACTAAATATTAAAATAAAATTTACCAAAATATATTCTATTTTGAAAACCGGACCAAATCGGTTAAGTCATTTCTCATGTTAGCGTGTCGTGCACTCATATTGTTTTTGGATTCTAATACACTAGATAGATAAGTACCACTAATAATAGGTTTTTCCTATACATTATATCCAATGTACTGACAGCTACATCTAGCTCATAGATGCTGCCTATCTTGCAGGATCGGAGGAAAAAAGTAAAAAATATAAATTATAGAACATCTTAGAGTTAAACAAAACCAAAAAATGTTTTAGCACACACGGACTAAAATAACATTTAAACATTACCAATACGTTTCTGTAAAAGATACTTGGGTCAAGATTTACAACACAAACACTGTTAAACACTATTTACGAGGCAACGACGTGTTTATTTGTCTTCACCCAAATTTCTCCTGTTAATCATTTTTATCAGCATATTTGGCGCCTGTAGACGTTTACAGCTAAACACAAAAATCGTAAAAAAAATGAATTATTATAAATATCAATTTTTAAAAAAACTTACTACCGTCTAACATCATGCAGTATGGGTAGTGGGATGTTAGTGTATTAAAATTCTTTTCTGATTCAAAGACAGAAAGAGTTGTAAAATTTTCGCCAAAACGCCATCCTGGTTCAGTTGATATATTTGGTTTCTTATCTTATCTGGCAATATTTGCTTTAAAGAGCTTTATTGAACTGGTCACCATCGCTTCAAGGAGACGATCTTATAGCAGTGCCTGAAATTTGTGATCCAAGTATACGATTAATGCGTATTAATCCTCGTTTCAACCGTCTAAGCTCCTTCGTCTATTTAATGAAGCCTCAAAACAAAACATAAACATAATATTAGGTCATATTAAATAGGGAGAGGGAACATAGAGTTAGGACACTTTCGTTCTCACTCTCCGTGGACTTCTGAAGGCATTGATCGTTGAGTAGCGGAACTTAATACCGCGAATTGCCTCGTAACTAGAAAAGGAGCGATTTTAGGATCGCTATTTAAAACAAAACAGAGAAACCTAACCCACTTTGACTAGGTCATAGCATCGATATTTAAATTTTCCACAGATTAAACATAAAATAATTTGTGTACGAAAAACATACTTTTTTCTACAAAAACCAGTTTATTAAGAATAGCTAAAATTGATGTTTGTGTAAAAGTCATGATTGTATGAATTATTAGAATTTTAATAAATGAACATGATGTGGCTGCCCTACTTTCATTATTTTTCCTTCTTATTATATAAAAAGTATCGTATGAGTGATTTTTATAATACCGTTGTAGCGCAGTGGCACAGTCTCTGATTGTAAAGGCAATGGTTCCAGGTTCAAAACTCACTTAGGAGCAAAGGGCATGAGTAGTTTTCATTTCCTCTTTATACAACACTAAACGTTTAAACAGAAATGCCTCTAGTTGGGAAATAGAGTTTAACACTGGGCCTGGATCACTCTGCCTATCCCGCCACATGCGGGATACTGCGTGAAACTAAAAAAAGTAACATTANTTCAAGGAGACGATCTCATAGCAGTGCCTGAAATTTGTGATCCAAGTATACGTTTAATGCGTATTAATCCTCGTTTCAACCGTCTAAGCTCCTTCGCCCATTTAATGAAGCCTTAAAACATAAACATAATATTAGGTCATATTAAGTAGGGAGAGGGAACATAGAGTTAGGACACTTTCGTTCCCAAACTCTCCGTGGAATTCTGGAGGTGTAACTAGAAAAGGAGCGATTTTAGGATCGGTATTTAAAACAAAACAGAGAAACCTAACCCACTTTGACTAGATAGTAGCATCAACATTGAAATTTTAATATTCCACAGATTAAACATAAATAATTTGTGTACGAAAAACCTACTTTTTTCTACAAAAACCAGTTTATTAAGAAAAACTAAAATTTATGTTTGTGTAAAAGTCATGATTGTATGAATTATTAGAATTTTAATAAATGAACATGATGTGGCTGCCCTACTTTCATTATTTTTCCTTCCTATTATATAAAAAGTATCGTATGAGTGATTTTTATAATACCGTTGTTACGCAGTGGCACAGTCTCTGATTGTAAAGGCAATGGTTACAGGTTCAAAACTTACTTAGGAGCAAAGGGCATGAGTAATTTTCATTTCCTCTTTATACAACACTAGACGTTTAAACAGAAATGCCTCTAGTTAGGAAATGGAGTTTAACACTGGGCCTGGATCACTCTGCCTATCCCGCCACATGCGGGATACTGCGTGAAACTAAAAAAAGTAATATATACAAATAAAGTAATAATATTAATACAGCGCTAATGACGTCGTTAGTAAAGGATGAAGGTAATAACGCTTTAAGTTCTACCACATAATTACTTTGCGGGTAGTTAATTAAATTCTTACTTTGCTTACATATATATTTCTCGTGTGTAGAAAAATGTATTAATAGAACATAATTATGTATTAATTAAAAGATTTTTAGGACATTGTAAATGAAGTTTTCACTCTTTTTAAGCGACTTCTGCAATAGGAGGAGATTCTCAATTCAACTGTATTTTTTTTATTTTTATTACCTCAGAATTTTCGACTAGATGGACCGATTTTGATGATTTTTTTTTTATTTGAAAGCTGGTGCTGATTATGTGGTCTCTGGTAACTTAGTCCATTTCTGACAAATAACTCTATATCACTCCAATCAATTCTTTTTAAATTGGAAAGAGTACACTTCGAGGATAGTTGGATGAAAGTTTCATTAAGTTCTTATTATGAGATCCGATTGAAAATGAAGAAGTCGATTTTTTTTCTTTTTCTCATTTTGCTTTAATTTGGTCCAGGTCTAATAATTCTATCGTTGAGAAAATCGTATAAGTCTTAATTTACTATTTGAAGTCGATAGAATTTTCTACAAGCTGGTATTTAGTTTCACTTGTCCCGAGAGAGTGAGGAATTGAAAATAACCATTCCCCTGTGGAGGAATCGAGCCTACAACCATCCCGATACATTTCCAGTTTCAATAATAATGCAACTAGTTACGCGTAAATGGTGCCATTGAAACAGCTTCAATACAATTAGTAAAAATTTACAGTAATAATAAAACATACTCAAGTTTGTCAATTTGAAAAAGTAGTACATTTTCCATTATCCTATATTCACGAAATTTATACGGAACCTTCGGTGGGTAAATGCGACATCGCACTTGCCCCGTTTTTTTATATCGTAAAATCACCTAAATACTAAACCATATACGATAGATTACAAAGGCAATCAAGTTAAACGTCTGGTTAGAATCTGTTAGTTTTAGTTTTTAATTTGATTGCGTTTCTTCGTAACTGTGGCGGAACAGTTCTTTGTGTTCTTTGTTATTCATTGTAAATAGATTTATAGAACTATGCGCATCTATAGAACAACGTCGTGATGCAGTGGTAAAGGGCTTCTTGGTTCTTAGCTTTAGAGGTGCGGCTTCAAATTTGTAAAATACTACTACTATACTACAATAAACAAATAATTTTATGTAATTTTTAACCGACTTCTGTAAGAAAAGGAGGTTATCAATTCGAATGTATTTTTTTTTTTTTTATGTAGGTAACAAACCTCATAACTTTTGACTGGGTGAACCGATTTGGATATTTTTTTTTTAATTGAAAGGTAGTGCTTCCCGAATGGTCCCATTTTTTTCACTTCAAAATTATAAAATCTTTGTATAATTATTTTTCACTTTTTAGTTCGTTGTTAGAAGTCGGTTTTTCTTTTTGTTAAAAAATTATTTATTTATTTTTGTTATGGGTTCGATTTCCATTCGAGGCAAAGCACGGCGTAACAACACGCAATGCCTCGAATTCGGCTGAAAGTGGAGAACGTAGTGTCTTAATGGGAACGGATTGCCTTAACACTATGTTCCCAGATTCCTTCTGTTTACATATGTCCGGAATGCTTTGTACGGAATACAGCATGAAGCTAAGAAAAGTATGTACCTTGAGGACTCCAGGGGAGCATAAAGAAAAGATTTTCCAAATTTCCTATGGAACCAGTTATAGTTTTCATTTTATAGTCCACACAAACGAAGTTGCAGGCTAAAACTAGTCTACCAACGAATATACCATACAATCTAAAATACACGAACAACACAGGTGGTAAATTTCACTAGTAAAATAACTTCGCATCATTGTTTTTTATTTGGCAGCTATCGATGGTTTCCAATGATTCAGTATTCACAATACCTTTAGATACCTTTGAACTGACATATCTATGTATGTAATTGATGTTTTCGAAAATAAACCTTTCAACAGAATCACTTACTTTATGCGAATATATCGGTTCTCGTATGTAAACGAGCGTTTTGTTTATACATACTGAAAACAAATGTATATCAAAATATTTTGCATTTAGTAATTTGGAATTTGAATATATGTTTAAATAAGTTGTATTTTGTAAAAGCTTTTTTATTTATCGGTTAGTTTAAAGTGAGAGTGAATGTCTCTTATCTAACGGAGACATTTGTCACTATGCTGAAAGCAGTTCAAAAAACAAAGCCGAGTAGACAGAAGAAACCTAGTGTTGTGATAGGTTGTTACCTACTTTCGCCTGATTTTGGAGTATTACGTGTTGAGTAGCTTAAGTTAACGCCGCGCTTTGTCTATGACAACGGGAAAATGGGAATAATTCAGCTTTAGCTTCACGCTGTATCCCGCACAAAGCAGGACCCAGGTAGAGGGACCCTAGTGTTAAGACACTCCGTTTCAAACTTTCTGCCGAATTCTGGAGGCATTGCTTGTTTAGTGGCATAACTCAACGCCACATTTTGCCTCGACACCAGAGCGAAGAAGGAAATATAAACGTACGACTCTTACCAGGGAACCTACAAATAGGTCACATCACACACACATCCGTGAAATACTAAGTTACTCATAAAAGTTTTCATAATAAAAATAGAAATGCGGCGTTAAATTCCGCCAGAGCACTGCTTCACTTTACCAATAAAAAAAATTTAAATATATCCTATTTCCTAGTAATCTAGAACACATAATATATAGAGATATATTATGTCGTATGGTAGAAAATATGAAAGATATTCCAACCTGTCGAATAGCATCGCAAGCATTATTGGTTCAGCTCCAGTATGTGATCAATGGAATTACTCGACGTATTCAATTTGATGCATCTTACTAACACATATTGAGGTTTCAACGAGGCGGAGAGGAGAGAGAGAGAGAGATCGTTTACTTATTATATAGATTCTGTTATAGAATTAATGACAGGTTAAAGATGTGGAATGGAGAATTTTTTCTATAACTTATATTAATTGCTTGCTTATACTAATTAAAAGATAATAAATGTAAATATTTAATTTGTTCTTGCACTTAGAGATATTAGTTATGGCATAAGATTAGTTTAGTATGTTTATTTTGTTTTAATCTCACGCTGTATTCCCTACATACCAGGGTCGGAGGGAACATAGTGTTAAGACACTGCGTTCCCATTAAGACACTTTCGTTCTCCACTGTTCATTCAGGGGGCGTTGTATGTTAAATGGAGCAACTCAATGTTATGATTTAGGTTGTTACTAAAAAGGGGAAATGAATATATTAAATTAATTAAACGCGACGGTTGTGAGTTCGATATCCACTTGAGAGAATGGATTATTCGCAGAAGTATCTGAATGGATAACGGACTGTATTTTCACTAGAATCTCAGGTTCCCTCAGACTACCTTATAATTAAAACAACACTAACTTCATACAAGTCTTAACACACTCTCCCTCTACAAAAAATAAATGAAAAAAATGAATTGCCAAGTAAATTCACTCTTCACATAATAACACTTACGACCCCTTACTTCGCCTCTGTTTCATATTAGCTAGTATCAAACACGAACAACTTATTATTTAGATTTTAAAATACGTTTTTTGAATGAAGTAAATTATGAACAGAATAAAAAAAAACGTCTGGATATACTAAATTTAGATGTAATAACATTCGCGCCATCGAGAGAAATCCTACGACATATTATTAGTCAAGATCGGTTGACTGGTTTAACAGTTACAAGGAAACAAAAGAACGGACATACATACATAGATATTTGTTATTTTAGTATTTTTATATGTTATTTTACATTACATGTGGCTGTAAGCACGATAGTAGTGGTTTTGATTCACACTCGAGAGCACAAATTATTCATTTCTCCGCTCGCAAGAGACGTAGAGTCTAACACTAATATCTCGAATTTCGGAGAGCGCAGAATGGAGTGAAAGCATTCAAAGTTAATAATATTTTGCTTACTCCAGAAAAGTTTGATTGAAACTATAACATAAGATAATCTAAAAAAATAAAACTTAATAAAAAAGTTGGTTAATCTTAATAAAAAAAGTTCTTCAACGTATATTTAACAATAGGCCTAATTGAGATGATTTTATAGTACTATTTATGAGACTTCCCAACTTTCCGGATGCTGAATGGATTCAATTAAAGTTTAGTATCATACTTTTTTTTATTTCCCATTAAGAAGTTGCTATACATCCCTGAAGTCATCTGCCTGGCTTCTCTTTAAGAACTACATATGTACAAACATACATATACCATATTATACAGCATGTTCCTTTACATTCTGTCATTGGAACCCGATATTATTTGTATTATAATAACAATTTCTGTTTTATTATTTTATTTTATGACTCTACTCTATTTACGATTTCAACTTACGATCTTATCGACATCTCCGTAACAAAGTTATTTAAAGCATAAATTATAAAAATATAATAAATGATTAATTTCCTCTTATTTTTTTAATTTTGAATACATATTTTATTAGTATCCATATATTGTAACTCTTAAATATATTAAAAGTGATATATTAGAAGTGATTATTTAGAAATAGTTCTTAAAAATGTATTGTTCGGAGATGTTGATAATAACTCTTTAAAAAAACAAAATAATTATTAACATTATTAACGTTTATGTACATATTTTATTTATATACATTACAGCCCCAATAAATAAATCATAAAGTATATAATTCATTCATATAAGCCCCAGCAATGAACCAAACCATACCTACCTAATTGCTTCCCCCAAATTCTAATACAAAATTTTCTTTGCAGGAAAGAAACTACGCAAAATCTACGCTTAAACTAAAAAAGGGAAACTGAAATAAAAAAATAAATAAAAAAAAAATGTTTAAAACTCAACAATACCGTAAATACAAGTGAAAAAGTGTATTTTTTTCCGTAATAAGTGTATAATGAATCGTAACAAGTGTATAAGTGTTTGATATAACAAGTGTAATGGAATAAGCTGTGATGGGGTGTGGCCAGAGCAAAATAAATCTTTACCCGCGGCGAAATAAAAATGGTGGGAAGGGGAACAGTGCCAAGAAGTCAGGTGAGCTTCAGTTGATAGGACGATGAATATATCTTAATGCGGGTTGGCCAATTTTAGATACCCTTTATCTTAATTTTCTGATACTTTCTGATATCTATATTATTGCAACTTTCTCCGAATTTTATTGTAATATCTATATTACTGCTATATTATTATATTAGATTTTATTTTTGTTTGAAATTTTGTAAAACAGTTCAGTTTCACACACTTTATACTTTAGGCACTATTTGCTTTAAAAGCTTTTTAAAGAATAACATGCTAAGCTTTCTTTTAACTAGCAAGCACTTTATAATCTTCCTTTTTTATATTTTGTGTTTTTTTTTATTTTCTTTTACCATATGTTATACGAATAAATAAATATCTTTTATTTTTATTATTATTTATATTTTTATACATTATATTTCTTTGTATTTTTTATATAAAATATATAAGAAACGTCGCAAGAAATCACTACATTTTATAATTCACTGTAACTCCGTTAATAAAAGTAAAAAACAATACAATGCCTAGTCATTGTGGCCCAATTACAAAGTCTGACTTAAACGAACCAATCGTGGGTTCGATATCCACTCGGGCGCAGGATAATATTAAAATTATTTCATTTTCCGGTAGGCATACCTCTTAAAGGGGTAGGTATATCTCGAAAATTTCGTGTGTTTTCCATACAACGTGACATTGGCGAAATGAATTGTGCTCAACTGGCACGCTCGAAACGGCATATATCGAGAAATTAATCAATCAATCAATCTATCTCGAAAATTGGTTCAAATATGTGCTGACACTAAGTTCCGTGTCACCTAGATTTACCTGTAAATTCAATATTAAGTTTTAAATCAAATGGTCGATATTAACCCTGCAATAATAATACTTTTAATATAAAATAAAAAATCTACTAACCAGCACAAACGAAATTTTATATGAATGAAAAAAAAAGAGAAGAAAATGAGGATGCCTATCTAAAAAGCAAAGAAAACGGGCCCATCTAAAGTTGTAAACTGACTGACGGAAAGTGGACCAGTGGCGGGATAAACGTGAAAAGCTATTTATCAAAAGTTCCTTTTTTAAAATTCTGATAAGCCACTGTGCTAATTTTAGATACCTTTTTTTTGTTTTTTTTTTTTTGCTTCACGCTGTATTTCACATACAGCAGACAGAGTAAAGTTAGTGTTAAAACACTCCGATCTCCAAGCACAGCCACTTCTTTGCGTCTTCATTGGCGGAAGTCAACGCCGCATTGTGCATAGTTAGCAGAGCGAGAAAATGAAAATATATGTCCTTAAAAATACTTGAAAAGTATATTTGAATAAAGAATATTTTGAATTTGAATTAGATATTTCTTTTCCTCGAATGGAAATCCAACCCACTATCTATTACAGTCGTACTCTTGTTCTCCTGCGTTCCTGCGCCACGGCTTGTCTAAGTATATATTTTTAATAACATTTTATTCTTCGTGCCAAAATATACCTAACACATTATTCTAGTGAAATGGACGGAAAGTGGAGAACAGTGTCTCTACAATAGCATAAAATCTAACTTAGAAAATAATTACAATAGGCTAGTACAAAATATTTTAGAATATAAAGTAATAGACAAAAAAACACTTGAATACACTTTAAGTAATTTTATTATAATGTAGTCGTAAAAAATATCGTATAGTTAAACAAGTACTTCCCAACGACCGAGCCTTAAACAGCCAGATGCTACATTATAGATGTCAAGTTTCATAGGAAAAAGGTACGAAGCGAAAAACGAGGTTAGAGTAATTTTACATTTTACCTTCGAAAAGCGTATCTCTTCTCGTTCTCCAGCTTCCTGCCGTATTCTAGAGGCGTTGCGTATTATACTGGGACAGAGAGAGAGCGACGTCTGTGGATTCGACTCCCTCTAGGACAAAAAAACTGCACTCAACACACAATATGTCTAAAATTGGTAGGAAAGTGCGGGAAAGAAAATAATAGGCAAAAGAAAGCTAGTACTACTAGGTTCCCTCTCTCTCTCTCTATCTTCCTATCTGCGGAATACAGCATCAAGGTGAAAAAAAAATCAATAATTTTAAATAATAATTATAAAATATTTTTCATAACAAAATAAAACAATTTTACATACAAATAGATTTTTCAAATTTTCCCTACTAAAGTGGCCTTCAGTTAAGCAGCTTTCGCAATCATCTGAACTTTACGATATTAATATTTATAAAGGATAATGTACTTAGAATTCCCTCGGTTTAAATTCATCTCTATAATATGAATTTACGTTTACATTTATTACCTATTCTAGTAGAAATGGCTACAATTATTTAACTTATTTTGTTTACTTATAAATTTACTGAATAATATTGAGATCGTCGTAGCACAGAGTCACTAAATGTAACTATAAACGCCTTAGGTTGTGGTTTCGATTCTCACTAGGGGGAGTGAATAATTCAATATTTCCTTTTCGTCGCTCTGGTACCAAGGAAAAAGCGTTACGTTGAATTCCACCACTCAACACGCAATGCCTGGAAAATTCGACGGAAAGTGGGAAAGGAAATATCTTAATAGGGAACGAAATATCTTAACATTAGGTTCCTCCTCACGGAAGCTGAAAAAAATTCAAAAAAATATCGTAAAATTCATTCTCAAGTCTTTACGAAATCGAACGTATGACCTACTAGTTTTAAATTGTAAAACGAGCCCCAAAATCATCGAGATAAAAGAATCGCGGTAATTATAATTAGAGGAAAATTGTACGGAAATTTTCCTCGAAATTAAATTTTCATTTCCCATATCATGTCTGTACAAAACACTTTAATTATCTCATCACGAAATATAAGACAATACTTTATTTTAATTAAACATACATATTTCTGATTAAGTTAAATTAAATAATTTCCAGAATATCTTCACACGGAAAAGTTTGGACTGTCTCGAAAAATATCTAGAAATGGTCCATATAAAATAACAATTAGACATTAGTTTTTAATAAAAGACTCGTAGGACGTAAGGTGACCGAAACGTAATTAATTTTTCAGCTGTATGCACTGTATTTCTATCATAAGCAGAGCTGGCAAGAAGAACCTAGTGTTAAAACACTTCGTTTTCCAAGAAAAAGAAACATGACGTTTAGAACAAGACTTATTGTCTACAATTAACCATAAATCATAATCTAATGGGTTCAGGTCAGGGCTAGATGACGATGACGGCCAGTCTTCTGCTCTGATGAAGAATCAATCTTCATGACCCAGCGTCGAGTCTTGCTTTAGAAATATTTGACTAATATCAAGCGTATGGAGGATTTTAAAAATTGTATTTGACTCCATATCTACTTTATGTAATGCGAACACAACGATTCGGTTCTCTTCATCACTCCACTCCATTTAAATATCACAAAACATTTCACAATAAATTGGCGCGAAACTAAGAAAACACAATAAACAGTTTTAAATCTGACAGATTCCAAGTTCAAAAGTAATATTTTGTATTTTTTTAATCGTAAAAGTATTTTTGGCCAGACAAAATGGACATGTATCAGTCATATTTACATACATGTTTCTGTTTGCATAAGCTCGGTTGCGTTAAGTAAGACTACAAAGTTTCAAAAGAACATCCAAATATAGAATGTTTTGGCTATGGCTTAAACTACGAGATATAAAATTATTTATTAAATATGTTTCACAATTTTTTTATGAAACTAATAATAAATTAAAACCTAAAAATGAATAACATCTCTTTACAGTAATCATAAAGATGATTCCTTCTGTTCCTCAACATATGAGATAAAGTAACACCAGAAAAATATCATAAGTTATTGAAAAAGATATTTAGATATCTTTGTCGAAATTTAAAAATGTTTGACAGAAATCTAACATGTATTTTTCATTTAGTTAAGTAGCACTTTATATAACAACGGCACGTCCAGGCTTTATTTGGATATAAATTCTATTTTATATTAGTCCTCATTTAGCCAGCGTATTTATAGTTAGGCCTCCAGAAATATATTTGTGGAATTATATTCTATATTGTACAGTATTATTGGAAAAACTTTAGTGATGCAGTTAGATATCATCTGGTAAGCACGATGACAGTGGGTTCGATCCCCTCTCAGGGGAATCATTGTATTTCATATATTTTCGTTTCCTCGCTCTGATAGACGAAGGCAGAATGGGGAACGGAGTGTCTTAACGGTAAAGGTTCCCTCTACCTACGCTGTGTGCGGGATACAATATAAAGCTAAAAAAAAACATATATTTATCTGCATATAATTAGAAAAGATAAAGATAATCTACTGACAAGACCCTCCATTATTTTTTTCATTTATTTCAAATGTTGCTAATTGAGTGACTAATATTGAATCCACAACCATACTTAAAGTTCTACCCAATTGAGCTATAATATCCTGTTTCTGTAATTTAATTACGTATATAAATATTTATTATGTTAATTTAACATTCTAATACACGTGTTAAAGCATTCTTAGCACAAAAACATTTATGTTTGTACATTCTATGGTTGGAAGTCCCCTCGTATTATATCTATTGAACACCTGGTGGATATGTCACAAATGGTAGGGCTAGTCATGTTTATATTGAAATTGATTTATTATTATACTAACATTCCATTGTAAGCAAAATAAGTCAGCTTCACGCTGTATCCCATATATAGCAAGGTAGGCAGAGAAAACATAGAGTTAAGACACTACGCTCCTAACTATCACCCGAAGGCAAGCATTGCTGCAGCTTATTGAGAGGTGGAACTCTATGCTGCGCTTTTGCGATAGTAGCAGAGCCAAGAAATTAAAATATTAATAAATTAAAATCTATTCCCCAAGTGGGAATCGAACCCACACACGTCGTGTTACAGTCGCATGCTAGTGCACCGACGGCCTCTAATATAGAAATTGGTTTATTATCATACTCTCCGCTTCCATAGTAAATGATTATGTGTGCATACAGTGTGTGTGACTTTCATTGCTCTGGATTACCAGAGACAAAGCACGACTTTGAGGTCCGCCATTGAATATGTCATGTCTCAAAAAAAATCTTTTGGGTGGACCTGGAACCTGGGTACCTAGTGCTAAGACAAAACCTTACCAATGCGTGTTGAGTGTTGGAATATAACGCTGCGCTTTGCCTTTCTACCAGAGCGAGGATAAAATAATCAATAATTCATTCCCCCGAGTGGGACTCGAACCCACAACCTATCGCGATTACAGGCTGACTTCAAAAAAAAAAATTGTTTTACTAAATGAGAACAAGACGTTTATCTCTGCAATAATAGAACTAACAATACAATATTTTTCGACCACTTTATTCACATTTTCGCTTTTTGCGTCTATTTAATATTGAGCCAGCCATTTTTCTTATAAGGGAGTTATTAGGGAAAAGGCGAAAATGCGGTATTTGGAAGATATTTTCTCATTCACTAGTGGTAAATTACTTAATATAGTATGTGTGGATAACAGTTGTATGGTTATGAGAGAGTGATATATTTATTTTACTGAAAGTAATCTATATATATAAAATCGAAAGGTCACTCACTCATCACGAAATCTCGGAAACTACATGTGCTAGGAATCTCAAATTTTGCATAAGAGTTACTTATAGGACGTAGGTGCTCGCTAAGACGGGAATTTGCAATATTCGACTCCTAAGGGGTTGTTTTTGGGGTTGAAAGTTTGTATGAAACTTCGTTGCTACAAATGCTAGCAGTCTCAAATTTTACATGGACGTCACTTATAGTACGTAGGTACTCACGGAGACAGAAATTAATAATAACGTAGTTCACGCAGGCGAAGCCACGGGCGGGCCGCTAGTATTCTATATTTTTAAGACAGAGCGTGGACGTGACAGTTTGTGGATTCGATTCCCACTCGAGAAAATGAAATATTTAATATTTTCATTTTTCTTGTTTGGAGCCGAGCAAAGCGTGGTGTTGAGATCAGCCACTCATCACGCAATGCCTCCAGAACTCGGCAGAAAGTAGGGAGCGAAAGTGTTTCAAGTTTGAATCGACTACCCTTGAAAGTTTATGATGAAATTTCTACCATATTAACTAGGTATATATAATAGCAATGTAGATCAAAATCCGCCCGTTGTATTTTGTAGGGTAAATAAAAACAAACTAGTAAAGTGTGATAATCTAAACAAAATATTTAGTCTGCTATAGTCTAGTTTGTTTATTTTGTGAATTCGTATCAGTGTTATGTTTCGTATTCACATATTTACTTTTAGTTTTTTATTACATTTGACAAAGATAAATTGCGGCGTTGAGTTACACCACTCAGCCTATAGAAGTAGAAAGCAAGATTGTCTTCACTTTACAATTCCCAATTGTAACGAGGTTTGAAATACAGAGAAATCCTAATAGTTCTCTCTTTATTTCTAAGTTCTTTACAATTAATATATATTTTAATTTTTAAGTTAAGAGTTTTATAGAAGAGCTTAAGACATTATTTTATACGAATAACGTACATTATCCCTATCACTTTTTTCCGTCAGCGGAATCTAACTCCACATTTTACCTTACTAAGTCGATAAAAGGATTGCTTTCGTTGTGAATATTATGTTTTTACATGTTAAGCATTTAATATGGAAAGAAAAATATATTTAAAAAAGAAAAAACATATAAAAAATTAAACACTTAAAGCCGTGCCTATTGGTTTCCAAAAGACGTGAGTTCGAATCCCGCTCCGTTCAATTTTTTAAAGTTTCTGTAATATATATTACGCCACTCTCTATTCAAACAACCTTAATCTAATTTCTTACGAATCTGGGCACCCCATATAATAATCAAACATTCTATTTACAGATTTATTACTCACGTAGTCAGTAATTTACGCATTCATTCAAAGTAAAAATCATTAAAGCAAAACTAACGTCGAAATGAGAAAACCATAAAATATTTTGCGCCTGCGCATCGTACTGCGCCAGTACAGATGTAAGGAGACGTTCTGTAAACAATGTTCGTGTAGAGACTATGAATTCTATTTGGGTTTTATAATTTAAGATTGTGGTTTAGTCTGGTAGTTTCTTTTAAATATAGTAATATAGTAGATAGTTTCACGGTGTATCCCGCAAGCTGGGAAGGCAGAGGGAACCTAGGGCACCCTGTTAGGACACTCCGTTACCCATTTCCGCCTAATTTGCGAGATGTTGAATCACTCTATGTGACGTAGATCAACGCTGTTCTGATCAACGTAGTTAGCCAGAGCGGGGAATTGAAAATAATTCAATTCTTCGAGTGGGAATCGAATCCGCAACCGTTGCGTTTACAGTTAGACGCTATGCCGCTGGGCCACGACGACGTCATTTGTTTAATAGGTACCTAGAGAAATAGTATTAAATAGCTATAAACAAAATGCGGAAAAAAATTATACTCATTTTCAGAAGAAAAACTTTATTTTAAGGCGACAAATATCTTGCAATAGTACCATAAAGTGCTAAGTAAGGGTTAACCAAGAGACAACTTGGCAAACTTTATCTGTGGAGATAAACGCCACTAAATATGGACTTTAGGTGCCGTTCTGGAGCCCTTAGCGATGTTATCACAACCCTTTCGTATGGCAGAATATAAATGTAAATTTTATAGCTTTCCGTTGAAGTTGGTTAATATAATTTAAAACTTAACTTAACTTCCCTAGCGAGAAAGCGGAGAGCCACTTTCCACATTAACACTACATTCCCAGGTTCCCTCTATCTACTCTGCTATGTACGGGATACAGCGTGTAAAAAATAAACAATAAAATTCAATAAAGAGAAGGAAGCCTAAGCAGCATTTATTTTATATTTCTTTGACTAGCCCAAATAAAATTCATAATCATGTTTTTGTTTTGTTTGTTTTATTGAGATTGTTAATTTTATTATTTAAGTAGAAATGCCAATTTTATTAACGAACTTATTTACTTTATTCTATTATTACTTTGTTATATATGTATGTTTTTTTTAAATTTATATACCAAACTTTCTTTCTTCAACTTCTGTAGCAGAATAAGTAAAGAAAACCTAGTGTGCCTTCACTCCGTTTTCACCATCACGCTTTAAAACACTAACTATCCCACTATTCCACGATATAAAAATATTTAAATATTAACTGTTTTAAGTTAATTAATTTGAATTTTCTTCCACATTGTACCAATAAACAACATAAGCCATTTTTACCAAGAATTAATATCAATCGCTATCAAATATTAAATGAAAGTTCCGAGAGAATTATAATGAAATGGAATAAAAAAAATTGCTCCGATTCCTCGAATAGCTCTGAATGTGAAATATGAATATTTCATAGGGTGAGGCTAAAGTGGGGATGAAACGATCGTCCAGCATGAACGTGTTCCTGCATTCTTGTACTATAGGATTGGTGATATAAATATATTTTTTGTGTTTTTTTAGTTTCACGCAAATAATAGAGTAGGCAGAGGGAACCTTATGTCAAGATTTAGTTTCCCACGAATCATATTGGTTTTTGAGATACTGTGAGTTAAATGGTAGACTTCAATAGCTTGCTTTGACTTGACTTGACCAGAGCTCCATCCGTTCCGTGTGGATTGGAATCCACAGCCAGTCACGTTTACAGTCACACTTTGTGCCCCTGGGCCACAACTGGCCTCAGTAACATATATATTAAATCCGAAGAAATAAAGGAAGGTGGTCACTCAAGTCACTCCCGTTATAGGTCGTAACATCGGAACGACCGTAAATAATATCATAGGATAGCATCGAAAAATTTACGAGCAAATCGTAAAATAAGGAGACTCTAACGGCATTGATAAGTCATCTTTGAATTTTATCAGGGTACTACTTTGCTGATAACCATTTTCTAAGTGGTGAGGAATAGGATATGTCTGATTTCTTTGACTGAATAGGACATTATAGAGGCCGTGCTGGCCGTGGGACTGTTAACGCGACAGGTTGTAGGTTCGATTCCCACACGAGGAAATGAAATATTTTATATTTTCATTTCTTCCCTCTGTTATCGAAATAAAATGCGGCATTAAGTTCTGCCTCTTAACACGCAAAGCTTCTAGAATACGGCGGAAAATGTCTTAACACGTGAAGTTCCCTTTGCCTACCCTTCTACATGCACTGAATAAAAAACGATGA
Organism: Heliconius cydno galanthus; assembly: GCA_036379175.1. Taxonomy (NCBI): domain Eukaryota; kingdom Metazoa; phylum Arthropoda; class Insecta; order Lepidoptera; family Nymphalidae; genus Heliconius; species Heliconius cydno. The sequence goes on from JAKRZM010000393.1 coordinate 200,089, forward strand.
TAAGAAAATAGTGTTAAGATACTTTTCTCTTCTTTCCACCCAAAGTCGATACAAGTTGAATGGCGGAAGGCAACGTTGAGTTTTATAATAAGGTTTTTTTATAATTTTTATAGCAGACCGTAGAACCTATTAAAATATTAATAAGTACCGTTACTCTATACTTTTCACTTTTTGCGGTTGTGAAGCCTATTATTGTAATTTAGGTAAACATCGAAAAAAATCAGCTTCATTCTGTATCCCGCATATAGCAGAGTATGCACAGGGAACCTTTTGTTACTCCGTTCCCCACTAAATTCGATTTTCTATTGAGTGGCGGAACTCAGAAATAAAAATATAAAAAAATAATAATTCGTTCCCCCTACTGGGGATCAACCCCACAACCGTCACGTTTCAGTCACACCTTTGTATCGCTGTACCACGACGGCCTTAATTAAAGTTGGAAAACTTACCTAATACTTAAACTCTAAATTGAATTTGAATTCATCAGAACTTTTAAGCTTACAGTTCCAATTGCATCTCAGTACGGGAATAGAATTAGTGAAACCTAATAAATTACTAAACCTTTACTTGAGGCCAGTCGTGAATGCTACAGGTTATGAGGTTCGATTCCTACTCAAAGATACAAATAGTTATAAAACTGACTCTTCCTAAAAAATGGTATAACTAATGGTAAAGCTTTTTAGAAATTATTAAATTCAAGCAGTATATAGCAAGGTAGTTAGAGGGAAACTTATGTTACAAAACTCCGTAACACACCACCCAATTGTTAAGATATTACATGTTAAGTTGCAAAACTCAACGCCGCGTTTACCCTTCGTACTAGAGCGACAAAATGAAAATAATTTATATATATTACTAGCGGCCCGCTCGCGGTTTTACCCGCGTGAAATATGTTATTATTAATTTCTGTCTCCATGACTACGTCCTAGTGACGTCCATACAAAATTTAAGACTTCTAGCATTTGTAGTAACGAATTTTCATACAAACTTTCGACCCCAAAAACAACCCCTTAGAAGTCGAATATTGCAAATTCCCGTCTTAGCGAGCACCTACGTCCTATAACTAACTCCTATGCAAAATTTGAGATTCCTAGCACATGTAGTTTCTGAGATTTCGTAATGAGTGAGTGACCTTTCGATTTTATATATATAGATAACAGTTAAAGGATCACCTATTAATATTCCCTCAGTATATCCACATATGGTTTACTTCCAAGTTCCAAGTCTGGTGCGATTCAGAGACTATTTTGGATGACCAGATGGTAAGGACTATAACAGTATAAACAATTTCATTGTTATTGCAAGCCCGATTGCAGCGTGCGTGGAATTGCAATCTTATTGTTTATGGTGTTTGGCTAATGACTCAATGTTTAAAGAATGTGGTAGGACTTCATTTGGACGAAGGATTTGTGTCAATTATTTTGTCCTAATATTTATAGCGTCACGCTGTATCCCGCATATAACAGGGTAGGCAGAGAAAATGTAGTGCTGAGACACTGCCGAATTCTGCCGAAATTTCGAAGCATTGCGTGTTGAGTGGGGGAAATCGACACGCTATGCCTTCACAATAGAGTGAAGAAATGAAAATATAAATTTTACAATAACACACTTTTTGCCCATGCACGATTATATGACCTTATAATCATAATTAAGTTATATTTGAAATAATTTGTATAGATAATAGTTATTGCTATGTAATATTTCTACTTTAGAGATTTAATTTATCTTATTGAATACAAAATAAGAACCTGTGCTTGACAGGGTATGAAGTCTGAAAGGGCCCTCCAAATGAAAGCTAAAACAGATCTCTAAGAGGACTCACCCAGCCATCCCAAAAAAAACATCTTACTACCTAGATTTAAAAACATAAAGAAAACACGAACCAAGAACAGACAAACATATTGACTAAAAAAGTCTATTAACGACCTCGAGTGGGAATGAACCCACAACCATCTAGTTGCAGGATTGTTCTCTGCACCACGAGTTCAAACAAAGACAAATTAGTTACTAAAAACTGGATTTATTTGCTGGCGTAGGTCACGGGCTGGCGTGCTCGTAATTTCATCAGTCAGGGGTCACTGCTTACAAATATTTTCATAAAAATGTCAACTTTACAACGTTAGAAAACATCTGCACGCTTTTGAATTAATTATTTATTATGTAGCTCTCTACATATTTCATGGAAAACAAACGTTGTAGTGAAAATAAATATGAATTTAACGAGTTATATATTTCAATAATTTAAAGCATATATTTTTAGTATATTTTTTTATCAATAGACATTATTAATTCATTGATTATAAGATGGTGATCCTTTTTGGAAACACCTTAGAAAAATTCTTTGATATTTTTCTTAAAAATAAATATGTTACAAATATATATGTACGTATGCAAAACTTTATAATGATCGGTTCAGACTAGTTTCCGCATTAAAGCATTAAAAGCAAACAAACAAACTAAACAATGCTATGAAAAATATTAAGGATATTCCTAACAAAACTGGTACTGGTACTTAAAAGATAAAAGATCACCACTAAAATCGACAATCACCAGCATAATACCAAAAGTAAACTCTGTAAGCTTTCCTAACTTTTAAAGTATGAANTCTTATCGTGTATGGTGTTTGGCTAATGACTCAATGTTTAAAGAATGTGGTAGGACTTCATTTGGACGAAGGATTTGTGTCAATTATTTTGTCCTAATATTTATAGCTTCACGCTGTATCCCGCATACAACAGGGTAGGCAGAGAAAATGTAGTGCTGAGACACTGCCGAATTCTGCCCAAATTTCGAAGCATTGCGTGTTGAGTGGGGGAAATCGACACCACGCTATGCCTTCACAATAGAGTGAAGAAATGAAAATATAAATTTTACAATAACACACTTTTTGCCCATGCACGATTATATGACCTTATAATCATAATTAAGTTTTACTTGAATTAATTAATATAGATAATAGTTATCGCTGCATAATATTTCAACTTTATAGATTTAATTTATCTTATTGAATACAAAATAAGTTCTTATTTTGAGCGAGCACAGGGCATGACCTCTGAAAGGACCCTCCAAATGAAAGCTAAAGCAGATCTCTAAGAGGACTCACCCAGCCGTCCAAAAAACATCTCACTATGAAGATTTAAAAACATCAAGAAAACACGAAACAAGAACAGACAAAAATATTGACTAAAAAAGTCTATTAAGTTTATATATATTATATTTAACGACCTCGAGTGGATACGAACCCACAAACGTCTAGTTGCAGGCTTGTTCTCTGCACCACAAGTTCAAACAAAGACAAATTAGTTACTAAAAACTGGATTTATTTGCTGGCGTAGGTCACGGGCTGGCATGCTCGTAATTTCATCAGTCAGGGGTCACTGCTTACAAACATTTTCATAAAAATGTCAACTTTACAACGTTAGAAAACATCTGCACGCTTTTGAATTAATTATTATGTAGCTCTCTACGTATTTCATGAAAAACAAACGTTGTAGTGAAAATAAATATGAATTTAACGAGTTATATATTTCAATAATTTAAAGCATATATTTTTAGTATATTTTTTTATCAATAGACATTATTAATTCATTGATTATAAGATGGTGATCCTTTTTGGAAACACCTTAGAAAAATTCTTTGATATTTTTCTTAAAAATAAATATGTTACAAATATATATGTACGTATGCAAAACTTTATAATGATCGGTTCAGACTAGTTTCCGCATTAAAGCATTAAAAGCAAACAAACAAACTAAACAATGCTATGAAAAATATTAAGGATATTCCTAACAAAACTGGTACTGGTACTTAAAAGATAAAAGATCACCACTAAAATCGACAATCACCAGCATAATACCAAAAGTAAACTCTGTAAGCTTTCCTAACTTTTAAAGTATGAACAAGGATCGACTAAGACAATATAAGTAGAATTCCTCAGCGGGAGTAATTAAAATACTTGTACATGATTTACGACAGGGGATTAATAGACAAAGACGGAACTCTGTTATAAATTCTGCTCTTTAATGAGGGAACTCGTTGAACCTGTCAAGACTTGGCTGGCTCTGGCTATTGTTATATGCCAGATTTTCATCAGTAACTTGCTAAGTTTAAAGTCTTTGTCAATTATGTATTTGTATTGTCAAAGAAATCGGGATTTTTAGATAGCCTAGTTTTGGTGTTAGGTTTTAGTTGTGATTATGTTTTTTTGATGTTGGATTCTTTTTTAGCTTTACATTGTGACGAGCATGTAGGAGGGTAGGTAGGGCGTTATGTTAAGACACTCCGCTCTCCTCACCTTTCGCCGAATATGAAATTGAATGAATTTTAAATATTGACTAATTGCTTTAGTTTTTTTGTCAATAGATCAGATGAGAAACATCTCATTGATGAAAGTAAAACTTTAACACTACTAAAACTTATTTAATATGATAAATTATGAAAATTTTTTACAAACATTAAGCTAAAAAACGGTTACTTAGTTCAATATAGATTGAATATTTAATCGTATTTGTCAAATCTCCAATATTTCTTAACCTAAAGTAAAATAAATCAATGAAGCGTTATTAATATTTTTTCAATGTTTTATTCCAAATTCCAATTCGATTGCTATATAAAAAATAATATAAAAAAATTATGCCAAATATCTATACTAGCAATTCTATATTAAATTTGACCCAATAACACATGCTATTTTAAATCGGTGTTAATGGATATTTTGCATTTAACTGAAATCGATACATTAGTATCAGACCTTCATCTCTGAGCGAAGTTCTTAGTGTGATTAGAAAAAAATATAAGCTACTATGAAATCTGCTATTTTGTAAAAGTTGTAGATATGAATTTATATGAATTTTTTGATAATAAAAAATATGTGTAAGGAAAAGCATAAATATATATTGAGGAGTTGCAGTAAAATAGTTAGATCTTAACCATTCATTAATTAAACGCCGTCGTAGCGCAACTGCACAAGGATAGGACTGTCACGCGACGTTTGTCAGTTCAATCCCCACTGAGGGAATATTCATAGATATATAATTTATGAATGAAAACGGTATCTGAGCTTTATAAATATGGGGCTAAGAGAGGATTTCTCAAAATTCCTACAGGAACGGTATAAGCTGATTTTTCCATTTTATATTCCAGAGTCTACACAACTAAAGTAACAAGCGACGACTGGTATATAAAACAAAATAATGAAAAAAACAACAAAAGTTGTAAGAACTTCATCAAAATTGGCGAAACACAATATTTTTCAGCAAACCAACGTATGCAAACTGAACCTTGTGTTAGGACACTCCGTCCCCAGTTTTCCGGTAAAATTATACTAAAAAGGGAAAGTTTCATAGCCTTATTACTTTCAGGCGCAGCAGACAAAGAAGCTGATGAGGAAGAAGGCAGTGCTGCAGCGGGTCAGACCGACGACACAGAAGATGACATTGAACATGGAAAGCATATCCTACCACTTACTGCACATCAACCAACAGTGTACGTTTATTTGACTTATTTGAAATAAAATTGAAATTGAAAAAAATTGAATTGAAAAAATTGAATTGAATATAAAAAAATGAGGCCGTCTTGACCCAGGGATAATAGTATGTGACAAGGCAGTTGTGGGTTTGATTCTCATTCGGGGGAATGAAACATTTATTAATATTCTCATTTTCTTGTTCTAATACTCTACCGTCTGCTAACCCGCGGCGGAGAGCTCTGACACTCATACGTAATGTTTAAGGAATACGGAGGAATGTGGGGAACGGCAATGTTTTAATACATCCTCTGCCTAGAATGCTATAACGTGAAGTTCCAAAAAATAATATTTTCCCTTTTTTATTAGTCTTTTATGATTACAGCGAGGTGTCGGCCAGTATGCAAGATTTCTTCAAGATGTTGGACGAAAAAATTGAAAAGGTTAGATTCTTTATCTAATAAGTAAGCATATGAAAACTGTACTTGTAACGGTTTGTTTTTATCACAAAATTTAATTTTAATTTAAGTTAGATATCGTATTATGTTAATGTAAAGTTGCAAAAAGATTTAAGAGTTTATTTACCTATTTGTAAGTGAAAATATTAATGATGTTTCGTTTTTATTTAGGGTAAGGACTATGATTCATCAAGCGAAACGGAAGTGCAGCTAGAAACCGAACGCCGAAGGAAGTTAATTGATCAATGGCGGTCAGCGTCACAATCCACGCAATCCTTTCAATCTCAACCTAGCCCACCTACGCCAGCTAGACGACGCTTGGCGAGAACCATGCCTCAACCTCCAGAACGTCAGAGTCCGGGAACAGCCAGGAGATGCTATAGACAACAGCACGTGCCTGAGGGGATGTCACCTCCACCAAGAAGAGCTCACAGCGCCCAATCACATCATCCTCCTGATCCTCGACAAATCAATGGAGATAATTGGCACGATCCAACAAAGTCACCTGTTAAAAGACCTCAGAGTGCTGGTGCTAATTGGAAGAGTAATCCAAAGGTTGCACCATATCAAAAACCAAAGAAGAACGAAGTCAATGAAAACCAAAGATCAAACCAAAAAGATACAGATTCAACTTGTCAATCGGTCCATTCTAGTCAAGATATATCACAAATAACATATAATCCTACATTCCAAACACACAGTCCTGCCCATTCAGCAAAGACTCAACCATATATAGCCCAAATTATTAGTTATCCTATGTCTCAACAAGTCACACCTCCGTCGCCGCCTAAATTCATAGCTCCTCCAGAAGAATATCAAGATCCTCAAAACAATGTAGATAATAAGTACAACGCAACACAAAGACAAACACAGGGTCAGACACCAAGTCAAATGAATACCCAATCTAACATATACTATATTCATGGTAACTCGGCAAACTCTAACCCAGATTTAGTTCATCAAAGACAGCAAACTGCTATTAACTTACAACAATATGTAGCCATGAAACAAGCTCAACAGCAAATGTTTTCGTACCTACAACGAGGACCACACACAGTATTCCCCAACGTGGATTATTCTCAGATTCCAAACCCGAGGATGTATGAGGAGAATCCTCAATATGGCATAAGGCCACCTACGCCTGTTGGAGTGGTGCGTCCAATGCCGATGCCTCACTTTAACCCGTTGGACGGATCACATATGGTTCAAATGCCTATGTGGCCCATGCCTCCTGTGGTTTCTACAATGGGCCCCTGGCTCGGATCAGGGCATGAGATGCAATACTACCCTCAATCTCAGTTTATGCCTATGTACAGAAATACCCCTGGTTCTGCTGGAACCTTAACAAGATATCATAAAAAGGAGAGCAGCGAGGAAGTCAAAAATGTGTGCCAAAGTATGAACTTAGTGAGGCAGAAACAGGTTGGACAAATAATTACTGTGGGCCAGGAGTTGACTGTATGCAATAATACAAGTGATAGTCCAAGTCCGGCCTCCGTGAGTACAGACAGCGGGGTGTCTCCCGGTAATAGTGCGAATTCGAAGGCTTCAGTCTTCAGCCAGACGGGCACACCTGAAGCCTTCCCCGATAGTAAAAGTAAGAAAGTCAAACCTGCACCATCCGCTCGATCTCTGAAAAACTCTAAAAGTTTAGATTCTTAGCAACTTTGTAATTATGTAGATTTTCTAAATGTACGTAGATTCTAGTCGTATGTAAATTATAGTGAATTTAGATTCGTACGCTTATAATTGTATAGTTCCAGCATTTTTTATCGATCGGTGTTAAAATTGTCGATGTCTTTTTATGGCTGTTATTTTGATATATTATTGGCAATTTTTCTGTTTTTGTTTATTTTTCAAAGACATTGCGTCCTCGCTTTTTGTAAAAAACAGACAGGGGGAAAGAAAACACATATCTGGCTAAACATTCCCCCGATTGGGATCTGAACCTACAACCGCTTACAAAAACGCAACTTAACCACGAGAACGCAAATGACTTTTGTTTCATTTAAAAATTAACACTTGTACACCTCTGACAAGCATTTAGTAATTTAACTTTGTGCCTTGCAGTCGCTGACAAGATTTCTTTATTGTATACATATATAGCTATTGTAATTACGACTGCTAAGTTGGTTAAGAAACGGGTAATGTATTATTATTTATTAAATTATTTAATTTAATTAATTAACGAAATTAAAAGTATTCTAAATATATGTTTAGATAAAGACAAGTGAATGGTACCTTCGAGTACTGAATGATGCATTTTAAACTATTCATTAATTATAAATATTAAGAATTCGCTTTGTTTTATTTTGAACCCTGTTTACAAAATGTAATTTTTATTTATTTCTTTACTTTTAAAGATACAATAAGTTTCCAAATTTATTTATCTGCTTAAACAGAACTAATATCGAACCTCCTATTTTCGCCCCAATGAGCAATATCATTAAACAAAATCTACACAAGATATGAACGTATAACAAACCTAATACGTCCCCATATTGGTAAATCAATACTAAACTTAGTTAATATCCACCGACCACATAAACCTCTGTTGTGAGTAATTTCGTTAGTGAATAAACGAATTATTTACACATCTATGATTAGAGCAGCTGGCAAAGTAGTAACTTATAACTAGAAGGAAGTGATAGTGGATTAAATTCGGTCAGAATTAAGTATTATTATGATAATGCTGATTTTTCTTTCAGATATGAAGATTGACACTTTAAAAAGCTAGGATAGAACGCCAGTCATGGCGCAGTGGCTCAAGGACAGTTTTTGAGCTCGATTCCCACTCAAGGAAATGAAATATTTTATTTGGCGGAAAGTCTTAACACTAAGCTTTAAAACTTTAAAAAAATTCTAACCTAAACTAAAACTTAAACACAAAAATACCACACGCGTTTTGAAAGGGAGAGGTAACGTACTAACCACCTAGTTTCTCGTCATATCTCATATAAAATCATAATAATAAATAATTTTCTATCGTAATTCTTTATTATGGATAAGGATAATTGAAATTAACCATGTTATATATATTTGATAATAGTTTCTACTCCAAAGCTTGTTGGAATCCTGTTTCGTTGTAAAATCAATAGACGGCACGTGTAAAACTGCAGTTTTCGATATTCCTTTTAGTGGGGTATATATTTCGAATAGTTATCCACAAACTGGATGAAAATATAAAATTAAATAAACTTCACCCTGTATCCCGCACACAGCAGGTTAGTTTTCATAAATAAAGTATCAAAAAAGAGAGATATGAGATCATGACGGAGAGATTTCCATTCAAATTCGAGATATTCCGTATAAACCTGCTGTACGTCTTTAATACGAGAAGCTAGAAAAATACCTATACTTATTTAGTAAAGGAAGAATGCGGAGGAAGGCTAAATAGCATCCAGGTAATCCTAATTAGTGCTTGCCGCGTGGGAAGATTCCTTTCAACTCGTGTGGGATGAAAAATAAAGAGAATTGTGAAGAAAATTCATTATCTGCTTAGATATTTTCTTTGTATTTTTATATTTATAAGAGAGCTTCGCCCCTTGCCCACTGTGCTTGCCAACCCCCGCTCGTTGCAATATTATATTTTCAACAATTAACAACTATCAACAACCTCTATAGATAACGATGTGATAATAAAGGCAAAGTTTCCTTAATATTTAGTGTTTGTTTCACTTAAATCATAGAAAAAATGTTCAAAGAAATTGCTACAAAATATCTGTTTTATTGAAATGGCTGAAGCTTTAAACTTTAAATTTCGATGTATTTAATGTTTTTTAATGTAAAGACTTTAAAATGACGAGGTTATTAGATAATGGAAGTGATTGAGATGAGAAAAAAAAAACTTGAATTATTTAATATTTTCACTCAACACACAATGCCTCCAGAATTCGGCGGAAAGTGGAGAGCGGAGTGTTACTGCTACATACGCGTGTTACATGAAATATATATATATATATATATATATTACTTCTGAGAAATCTAATTTTACAACATTACTATAGAAATATAATAAAAATAATACTTTAACAAAATAACACAAAAACATACTCGTATACAGCTATAAAGAACATTTCCTTGTCTAAACACCGTTGAAATACCTAGTTCCTAGTTATATTTGTATCCAGAAATTCATTTCGCGAGGGGAGCCGTGTGGAGGGGAGCCGTGTGGAGTGGAGGTCATTGAACGCCACCCCCTTCAGTTTTGACGGGATGCTGCGTTTGTACGAGAGGTCGTGGGTTTTAGTTAGATAGTTTTTCTTGTGCGTTTTAAGTTATTTTTGAGATAAGATCTGGTTTTTTAATATAATAATATATTTTGTTACTTTTTACTGTCTTAAGAATTGCTTTTAAGCTTTCAACAGCACAGCGTCTGACGGTAAACACTACGGTTGTTTGTTCGATTCTCACTCAGGGATAATAGACGAAATTTAATTGGGGATATTAAATATTAAAACATAAATAGTTATTTTATAAATTAAGACTGGCTGTTTTTAACGCTTAACTACTTCAATTGTAAAAATGTTCTACTGAAAAGTATATTGCAGGTAGTAGAATATTCATATTATATTTTTCAATTATTATTATTTAACTCTGGAAATAGAATGGAATGTTTTAGCACTAGGTTTCCCCAATCTTGGGAAAGTTGCGTTGCGAAAGTTGGGAGGCAAATTTTTTGATTTGAACCACTATTTAAAATCATTTCATGAAACAAGCACGAAAGTGTTCTAAACATATCAGAAACAACGCTCGACAATCCCTTTGAACAAAGCAATTTTTTTTTACAAAATCTTCCATCCACTATCCCGTGGGACTTCGTTTTTTCCAGAATACGAGTGGATATATGGAAAAGTAATTTTTGTAGTGACTTCGGTGAGCCTATCTTGACATTTTGTTTATTTTGCAGAATAAGAACTTAGAGAACTTATAGATAGATATCAGAGATAGAAATTAGAAATATATCACTATTACTGCTTATAATATAATATACAAATATATTATAATATTATTATAATTATAAGATATAAGTATTTACATAAGATTTCACCTTGAACTCTGTATTTTAGTAAAAACCGGATTAAACTGCATTTGCAACTGCAATTCAAGTCCACTATTCGAGCTCCTCTCCTAAAAAAATATATCAAATATAATCTTGAAGGAAAAATCGGGAGCGGAATATCCTAGCACAAGGCTCTCTGCCTAACCTGCTATATGTGGGATACAGCATTAAGCTGAAAGAAAACAACAGTACTATAGAAAAAGTACTAAAAATATAATTCTATATTTTAAAGTAAGATAAGCAAACACTGCACGGATCAGGTCGCCGCGAGGTCAGAAGACATTGACTATCATAGTACAATTAAAATTTTATTTTAAATGTCCCCGTTTTATTATAACTTTTACTTTAAAAGGAATATTTAGTTTGATTAACTTATTTATAAGGAAATTATAGTATTTGTTATCTTTTAAGGTAGGCGGGGAACTCAGTGATATTTCACTTCTTGAGTTTACTTTCAATAAAGAAAAAAATTAAGTTTAATTTGGGGAACTTAGTGTTGAGACACTCCGTTCGCCACGTTTTCACGAAGGAAATTTAAATGCGTTTAAAATGTTTAATTAAAAATAAAACTATCAATAATTAACACAAGTCACATGGAAATCTTTCTTGACAAATGAATTATTAAGCACATTTTTTTAATTTTTAGTTGCTGAGATTAGCGGGTCAAAACAAACAAACTCTTCAGAATTATAATATTAGATGTGGCAACAGAGCTGTTTCTATAGACACAGGTATACTTATATCTAGACCAAATAGTAATTTCCACAATACACACAAAAAAGTAAAACAAAAAGATTTAAAAAAGAAAAAGTCTAAAGTAAACGTAATAGAGGAAAGTTGTTATAAATCGTTTTCTTTTTAAACAGTACTAAATTTTGTTTCGGCATCGGCACGAATGAGCTAAATTTATTCCTCGGAGACAAAAGTTCTTATAACTTTGTTATAGCTTTTTATATCAGCTTTTCTATGGACCTAATAGCAGATGTCTCTGGTTTTCTACAGTTGTTTTTTATTCCCTAATTAATATAAAATCAGGCCTTCGTAGTGCAGTGGGGAAGCATTTCAATGTAAACACGATGGATGTGGGTTCGATTCTCACGCGGATAAAAGAATACATTTAAATAGTATTTGCATTTTTGCTATCGGGATCAAACTCACAACCATTACGTTTCAGATATCAGTTCGGTGTTGCACTAAGCTGGCATAGATGAATTTTTGTCTCAGAATATAATAAAATTTAAGAAATATTTACTTAAAAATATAACTTCTAAGCACATATTTTAGTATTTCAGTCTTGTCTCAGGGGGGGCGCTAGGTTGTGGGTTCGATCCCATTTGAAGAAATTATATATTTTCATTTCTTTGTTGGCGTTCAGTTCTGCCAATCAACATGCAAAGCCTCCAGAATTTGCAAAAAGTGGGGAACAGAAGTGTCTTAATGAGAATGATGTGTCTCAACACTAAGTTCCCAAGTTCTCTCTGCCTACCATACACAGGGTCAAGCTAATAAGAACATTTAAGTTAAAAAGTAAAACCTACATTTACATCTACTCTTCTATCACTTATAACTAAAATTGAACCATTACTAGCTAAGCGCACTATAGAGCAGGCCAGTCGATGAGATAGCTTCCGGCTGTCACCGCGTACAAATTGCGTTCGTGTGAAAGTGCAGTGTAAAGTGCATTTTGTCACTTTTATATGTAACTACTATATGCTTTTGTTGAGGTCTGTTTTTTGATTTAAAGTTATAATTCATTAATAAATATTTATCCTTGTTTTTTTATTTTCAAATAAATTGAATTGAAATTAAAATTAATTACCTACTGCCTTATAAATCTTTTTGCTTTTTTTTAACTCAACACTATATTCCGCACATATTAGAGTGTATTATTACAGCTACTTTGTTTTTTTTTATGCTTTCTTTTTTCTAGTTTTCTATTTTCTTACTGATAACTAATATAATTAATTGATTCCTCCAAGTTAAATTAATTAATTCATTAAATTATTTAATTTAAAAAGTAGGATTCGAATGTACAACCATCGTTTTTCAGTTATTCCTTGTTACTCCATGAATTCAGTGGTTTTTATCGTAATATATTAGAAACTCTTAAAAATGTTATTTTCAGCTATTACTTATTTCATGATAGTCTACCGCGTTGCTTGAAATGGTTATTTTAAAAAGAGCAACTGTTGAATTTCTAGATGCGAAACTACTTCCCAAGTTCGTAGTAGATTCTCAGCGGATAGAACTTTAAGTTGAATTGAGGATCAAAAGGATTTAAACTTTGTTTTTCTTGATGTTTGATTTGCAAATAAATTCTGAAAATTGTACAAAAATATATATATGTTAATAAAATAATGGCTTCGAATGCCATTTTAAATAAATACTTATATTAATCATATATTTGATTTTGAAAACAATGAACTTAGAAAGTTGAAATTTTTCATGTAAATAGTTTAGGGAGTGTGGAGGAACAAAAGACAGTTTTTTTCGAAATGACAACGAAAACGAGATACAACGAAATTTTCCATTTTTCTTTACACAAACAAAATTGCGAGCGATGATTGGTATGTATATATTATAACTTAAAAGAGTATTATATTATTTTATTATAAAAGTAGAAATACATTCGTCCTTACTCAGTTCAAGTACCAACCTACTGGGATCCTTGAGTCCCGTCTAGGCAACTCTTATATTTATTTTAAAATATTACATTTAATAAAAATATGTTTCCACAACAATTTCTAAAGTAAAGGTTCTCATTTCAAGAAAATTTTCATCTTTTAAAGGTATTTTAACGAATTGCTATGGTTAAGGAGAAAATATAAAGTACTATTAAAATAAACTTTTCCTCGCCTATCAGTATAAGCAGATACAACCAAGATACTGGTTTTCACTTTTCACTCCAATTCGAGAAATGTTGAGTACATTACCAATTTTTTTGCAATTAGTAAACATTTATATAGGATTGGTCATCTAAAACCAGTCGAATATTGAAGACGGCCACATATAACATTTATATTATAACTAACTAACATGATGAGTAACTGGGTACAAATGTGAAACCCAAAAACTGCTGAAGGGATTTAGATAAACCTTTAAGTTACAATTTATATAAACGTTTTGTTAAATTCAACAATAAAATAACAATAAGTTTAAACGAGCAAATCCATTTGTGATACTAGTATTCATATATAATAATTAATGTAAGAACATTTAACACCTAGCTCTCATAAATCAGTTTAGGCCTCCGCCGGTGGAGTGATTGTTTCCGCCGGAGCTATTGCAATAGTACGACGCGACGTGTAGTGCAAATTGCTATTTACGCTATGAGCTTTGAACTAAAACTATAGCACAGAGAAAAGAGAGTGTGTTAAGAACAGAGACGTGCTTAAAACGGAGAGTTTTTTTAAATAGCACTAACAACCTGTATTAAATTATTCTTGTAGTTGTTAATATTATATAATAATTTGTACAGTATTTTTACTAATCGGCGAAAATTTCGAAGGTTTTCAATTTGACGCGTTGGTATATTTGTTGAACTGGATTTTTTTCTAAATTAATCAATTTTGTTATTTTTTTATTATATGAGGCGTAGATACCCCGGAGATAACTGATTCAGTATATTTTTTAATCAACAAAATATATAAAATATTAATATAGCACTAAAGTTATATATTTACATACAATATCTCAAAATAAGAACATTAGCATATATACTAAATTTAAATATGGTCTGTGTTATGTACGTATGTATATGTATATAGTCCATATTATATATGTGTGCATACTGTATAATGATATATAGTGAGGGTATTAGAAATGAAGCAATCGGCTCTGGACAGCCCCGGAAATAATCTTAGCCGTCCAACTGACGACGTAGGAAGCAATCGATTTCTATTGGACCAATGTGTCTAGTGTTTAGAAAGAAAAGAAAAGAAAAGTTTTTTTAGCGTAATGCTATATATCGCACATAGGACAGGAAGGTTAGGCAAAGGGAACGTAGTGTTAAATCACTCCGTTTCCCATTTTCCGCTCTCTATTTCTGGAGGCATTGCGGGTTGAGTAGCGAAACTCAATACCACGCTTTGCCGTGCTACCAGAGCGAAGAAATGAAAATAGAAATTAATTAATCCTTGAGTGGGCATCGAACCCAGAACTGTCGCTTGTGGCCCTGCGTTGCAATTGGGCTCTTGTAGAAACATATTTTAAATAAATGTAGTATTTTAAAATAAATATAAGAGTTGCGTAGACGGGACTCAAGGATCGCAGTAGGTTGGTACTTGAACTGAGTAAGGACGAACGTGTTCCTATATTTATAATAAAGTAATATAATATTCTTTTAAGTTATAACGTATACTAGTCATCGCCCGCAACTATTTCTGCGAAGAAGTTTCATGGGAAATCGCCTTTCCGTAGTAGTTTCGTAGTATAAATATTTAAATTTATATTTCCAATTCTCCGCTCTGGTGTTGATGCAAAGGGCGGCGTTGAGTTCCGCCACTCAGCACGCAATGCCTCTAAAATTGGGCGGAAAGTAGGGTACGGAGTGTCTAACACTTAACAGGTTTCCTTCATCTACCTTGCTGTGTGCGGGATACAGCGTGAAGTTAATTTTTTCTAAGATTATATGTATTGATAAAAAAAATCATTATATTAGTACATAAATATGCTAGAGCCATTTAAATGTAGATAAAAGCAAATTCTATAACACTACCATATCGTGTAAGTTTTTTACCTATTAGTGCATGAACAAAGCATATTTTTTAACTGTACAATTTAAATAAAATAGGTATCGGTAATACGAAAGGACTACTTGTAAATAATATAGCACTGTGATATTTATCATGATTAAAATCAAATCAGCTTCACGCTGTATCCCGCACAAAGCTAGGTAAGCAGAGGGAACCTAATGTTAAGACATTGCGTTCCCCACTTTCTATCGGAATTCAGGTGAATTCCGACCAATTTATACAGGGAACATTTTTTAATATTGTTGTTTAATGTTTCTCACAAAATAAAAGTAAAGAGGAATCTTTCTCTCTCTCTTTCGGCACTTTCATTGGTGACAAATAAATATTTTTCAAAGTGCAGTTCGAAACTATTTATAATATCAAATTTTTCTTTTAAAACTCACTCATATAAAAAAATAACTACAATACCGAGGTACAAATAAAACAAAATCAAATTTCCATAATTCAGTTTATATCAAGAAAATGATAAATAAAACACTCTAAATTTGTTTTATAAAGAAGACACTAGACAATATATTATATTTTCTCTATATATCACTAATAAATAACTTAATGGTATCTATTCTTAGCAAACAATTGGGAGCTAATTAATATTTATCCTGATTTTTATGAAAAATAAGAATAATATTAAGTATATACGGCGACGAAAGGCATTATTAGCCAGGAAGCTTAATCTCTTTAACTATTACAATAAGTGGCGAAGCCAGTCGTGGACAAAAAAAACAAAAAAATTGATATGAATAGCTAAGCTTTGACTATAATATGGCGTAAGGAATGAGACATTACTAAATTAGGATAAGAAGCACTACAATTTATTACCTAAACCACTTTGAGTAATATCAAGAGTTTAAGATTTAGTAAAGACAATGAAAAAAGAACACAAATTTCCAAGAAAACAAAGCCAAAGAAAAATTAATTACTACACATGCACTAGAAAAAGAAAAATCTTAAACCGCTCGATATTAAACAAATCGCATTGTACACAAAAAAACACACACTGTTATTAATTTAGAAAATACAAAACTTTACCACACAATTTAAAATTTTAACGATTTACTTGTTAAGTATTTGGATTTTTGGTGAAACGTTACCTTATAAATATATTGTATTATCTAATATTCTAATTCTGCTTTATGTTAAAAAAATAATTACTTCAAAATAACGGCACATTTGCTATTTGCGCAATAAAAATTTACAAAATTCACTAAGCAAGAAGAAAATTTTGAAGCGTAATGCCAATCAGCCGCCATTTTGAAAATATTTTTTTTTCGCCGAACAGTTAGATCGTAAGTCGTTCAGCCAAAGCAATATGGAAAACTAATTCGATTATTAATTAATCTACTTCTAAATTGCACAAATAATAAAAGAGATACACATGATTGCTTTAAACACAACTTTGATATATTACGGTGGTACATTTTATTACTACTAGTCTATCATATACAGTGTAATAAACTCCTAAATATTATATTTTTTTATTTGTTATGCATTACTAATATTAATATACAAAAAATATATAATGTTCATCTCGAGTTATTAATCGAGATGAACACATATCTGGCTCAATTATAGTAATTTAAATAATATTTCTTTAACATACTTATTATGAAAACGTACAAAAATTTGAACATAGCGGGATTTGAACCCACGCAACTTTGGAAACCGTCCAAGATTTTCAATCCACAAAACCGCAGGTTCAAATCCTGCTACGTTCAAATTTTATATGTTTTCCTTATAAGTATTTTTCTTTCTTAAGTGTGGAATAACATTTTATTTTCAAAAAGATGTACATAGGAAAAGATATAATATATGAGGGACTAAGACAAAACTTAATTTTAATAATAATGTTTGTAAAGGTATCGTTTTAGAGAGCTTACACTGTATATGGTATGAGTAAAGCAATCTGATTATTTAAGAAATGTTAAACCTAATAGTTTATTACAAACTAAACTATATAAAATATTAATCAGCTTTAGTTATTTTTAATAAACACAAAATAACTATAAGTTATTATTATTATAATAATAGAACATGCTTTTATGAGATCATGTTTTCATTACTTTATTAGAATTTGCAGTCACAAGTCACGATTTGATTGGCAATTTTTTTTATATATAATATAAATATATACATATTTTTAGGACATAAATTACAAATCTACAATATTTAATAGGCTACTGAACTCGTTTCGAATATCATCCAATAAATAAACGTTTCCTATGGCTTTTTGATTAGAAAACTAAATGTTCATTTATTTTATTTACTGCAAAGTGCATGATTAACGAAAAGACAAAATCGTCATCGGCCATGGTATGACGTCATACAATTTATAAACAAATTAACATTATCTGTTAACAATAATAAGTACGCAGCTAAATATATAATATATATACAAATAAGATGCTCAAATATGTTTTAAATTTATTCTTTACTCTATTCTATAAACTTATGACATATTTTGAGAAAAAAAGTATAAGTATTTTTAAGGCTCAACATATATAAAAAAATCCTATAACAATATATATACAAAACTAATACAGATTATATTCACATCTAATAACTCGATCATTGAGCAGCTATTTAAAAGACCTTTGCATGAAAAAATTAGTGTACAATAGAAAAAAATATTAGAATTATTTAATGACTACATTTTTTGTAAATTTTAGCCGAATTTGAGAGGTAATTTATGAAATGTATATTTTTTTATATTTAATTTACAACTATTGAAAATAAATATCATTAAACCTTTTCTTTATTTTCTTATCAATTATTTCGGGAAAAAATGCAAAATGTATCTTAGCTTAAATAATCATTTGCAATTTTCTTTGGCTAAAAACATGACATAGTGTTTAGAGTGATTATGAAAATAGCGAAATTAATATAACTACAATGACTCCCACATATAAATGCAAGTAACTAAAGCATATAATATAATATAAATGACTCGTAAAATATACAACACATTGTATATTATATAAACAAACTAATGTACAAAGTTATCAAAATTCTTCAAAATCATAAAAATGTAAAGCAATTTTAAACAATATGCAAAAACGGATCAAAATTTACAGGGAAATAGAACTCAAAATTATATTTTAAAAAATACATATATATTTATCAAACTACATGATTTACAAATATTTAAGATAACTTTGCACATATTAAACTAAAATTTATCAATTTTACTCTTTACAACAAATAATAATGTTGTTCATTTTACAATTCCTGAGTAATGAATGTACCATAGTATAGAAAAAAAAAGAAACGAGATTGATCAGTATAAGAGATATATTTTTTTAAAAGAATTCAGTTCAGTTCTGAAATTAATTATGGCGTTTCGAGTGCATAAAAAAATTTTTACTAAACTAAAAAAATCTCACTAAAATGTGTATCAATCATAAAGAAACATTAAGATTTAAAGTTTATGAAAAACGGAAAACTTGAATGAACTAGTAAAAGTCAATTTTGTTTGTCTTTTTTAATAATCATCTAAATATTGTAAAAAGTAAAATCGATTGAACCTTATAAATAAAAATAAAAATGATCCCAAAAGGAAAAAAAAACTATCTCAACACATTATATACAACAATAAACTAAGAAAAACAATCATCTCGAAGACATTATACATATGGTAATATGTATTACAAGAAAAAAAAAATTACAAAATCCCATGTAAATTTTCTAAATCACAATTTTTTATGTTAGGAATACCAAAATCAAAAAGTGGCAACATAATTTAACTCACAACGTCACTGTCACTATCCCAATTTGATTTTTTATTAAATATAACATTCTTCTTCATACACTTTATCTAAACGCGATGTTATTAGATTTAATACACTTCTCTTTTACATGTGTCTTTTGGAGAAGACATTTAAAAGTGTCTCGTCACTACCGCCTGTCACTATCGGTGATATATCCAAGTAGAGTACTACGCAGGAATGGCCTACTAATGGCCTATACACTTTATCTCAGAGCGGTGTATAAATTTAAAACACTTTTGTTTTCTTTGTGTGAAGGTGTCTTAGAGAAGACATTCCAAAAGCGGAGTGTCTCGTCACCGGCGCCGGTCACTATCGCTTCGCCGTCTGGTGATAGAGCCAAATAGAGTACTCTATACGAATGACCTGTTAATTTTGCCACCTGGAATATAGAGGAAGTCCATTTTGTTAAATTTCAATGATTCTTAATCCTAAAGTGTTATAAATTTTAAAATGTATTATTTTATTAAACAAATTCATAAAATGTAACATTCTGATGTCATAATTGTCAATGAAATCACCACGCAATGCCTCCAAAATTCAGGTGATAGTGGAAAACAGAACTATCTTAATGACTGGGGAACTGAACCATCATAAGGAGAACGGAGTGTCTTAACACTGGGTTAAGCTTTCTTCTTAACTCTGATTATCCAGCCATGTGCTAGATATAGTTGTAAGCTAAAAAACTCACAGTTGTGTAAAAAAATATACATACCTGTGTGAGAGAAGGATATTTCCACACTAATATTTGATTCTGTGAATAACCGTGTGTGGACACCAATTCGCTGGAGTGCTTCGACCACGCCAAGTTGCAGACTTGGGAACCTATAAAAAAATAAAATATTAAGTAAAATTTACATTTTTTTCCTAACATTAATAATTGTAATCTATATATATAAAAGGACTTGTCCTCACTGACTGAGGTAAGACGCACGCACAGCCGTAACCGCTGTGCGTAGAAACGTTAAATTTGGGGAGATGTTAAATTTAGATTTTTAAAAGTATTTAATTGAACTCGTGTTTCATAGTTTTCTAAAATTCTCCCGCTAAAGGTGCAAATAAGGGGTTGAAAGTTTGTATAGGTTTTTTTTAAATCGTCACCAATTTTCATAAAATTTGAAATTCAGACTCTTAAACGTACATAATTAAACACATGTTTCATGGTTTTCTAGAATTCACCCCCTAAGGGTGCAAATAAGGGGTTGAAAGTTTGTATGGGAAAATTCTTAAATCGCCACCGATTTTTATAAAATTTGATATTTAGACTCTTAAAAATATTTAATTGAACATATGTTTCATGGTTTTCTAGAATTCACCCCCTAAGGGTGCAAATAAGGGGTTGAAAGTTTGTATGGAAAAATCTTTAAATCGCCACCGATTTTTATAAAATTTGAAATTTAGACTCTTAAAAATATTTCATTGAACACATGTTTCATGGGTTATTAGAATTCACCCTTAAATACGCAAGCGAAGCTGCGCGCGTCCGCTAGTATAGTATAAAATGTCTACAATTTTGTTTATAATTTTTTATTTTTTTTATTTTTTAAAGTCAACCCTGCCATCATCACCATGTCATGCTATATGAAGCAGGATAGAACGGAAGAGCCTTTTTCGCTTAATTTCACTTTCTTTTTAGTTTCACTATTAATCTCATAGAATAAAGTGTGAAACTGAAAATCACATCAAAATAATTTTATTCATAAGAAGCAACATGCTTTCTTTCTCGAGAAAAATCGGCAAAAAAATCAACAGGATTTTTAATATATTGTATATAAGATAAGTTTATAACTTCAAGCTTCAACCACAGCAAGAGTCGGTAGTGGAGCAGTGGCACAGCGTGCAGGTGCGAATTACACTCTATGCAATGAATTTATATTAAAATTTAATACTATCATTCGCTCTCCTCGCTCTGGTAAAAAGACAAAGTTCAGCAACTTCCACTGCTCAACACACAATATTTCGAAACGTGACCGAAACCAAAGTGTTTTCACATTAGGTTCCCTCTACCTACCCTGTAATATACACCCCCCTTAAGCTAAACAAAAACAAGTATAATAACAATAATCTCACCAGTATCAACACACTGCATAGGCTGCGACGTCAGCGTGTTCCAGAACCGTATGCAGCGGTCGGCGGTACCACCACCGGAAGCCAGAAGTCCGTGCTGATGAGGTGACCATGCTATTGCCTTCACCGCTGCCACGTGCGCTGAGTAGGTCTGGACGGGGGATGTCGAATGCTGGAAGGGAGGGATGAAATTATATTTTATTTAATAAAAAAATAAGGTGATGACTCTGTGTTACACCAGAGGAGCTACAGGTACATTTTCAGCCTTTGTAGACCGTGTATATAAGAATAATAATAATTTTAAAAGACTAACAAAATGAATCTATAAGACGTAAAATTCTCAATACAGGTATAAAATGATTTCACAATTTTGAGCAATCTTGTTTCCGGCTTTTTTTTATTTAAGAACATAAAAAAAAGTGATAAATTCATTCAAATGAGTAATTATATACATTAACTACTAATTACAATGACTCAATTCGTATTTCCAAATTATAAATAATAAAAAAACCAATATATGATGCCAGCCAGATAGAGAAAGGTCAGGCGCAGGGGCATAAGCGTGCCGATGTAAATACGACAGGTTGTGGGTTCGATTGCCCGTAGAGGGAATTTTTTTTCATTCCACTCAACACCCAATGCTTCCGGAATTCGGTGGAAAATAGGTAACAGAAGTGTCTCAATTAGAACAGAGGTTAACACTAGGTTCCCAGATTCCCTCTGCCTACCATGTGTCCCGTCACCGATGTATCCCTTCGCGATTGAAGCTTAAAAAAACTAACATATGATCTTCGACGATACTCATTACTGATAAGGATAAGAGAACATTTTAGGAGCATACACATGTCAAATTTATTTAATTGTTATCTTTACATAATAGTAATAACATTTATGGGTTTATTTAAATTACCTATTTTAATATAATGTTAGTAATAATATTAGTAATTTTCTCATTTTTGGTAAGTGAGTCACAAATATGAAAATATTTATTAAAATAATAATATCAACCTGATATGTGATTTATCCATTTAGAGACATTGTCAGTGTCTTTATTTAATCAGAGACATCTTAATTTTAAAGGTAAATTTGTATTTATCCTTAAAATTAACGACGACGTGGTCGTCTAAAAAAAATATACTTTGTATTTATATTAATTTGTTATAAAAGTTGAAGAACAGAGTGTCTAAACACTAGGTTCTCACTGCCTACCTAGTATGTATGTAATATTGCGTTACGTTTCAATTGTTACACTATTTTTTTTATCTAAATTATGAAATAATAAAAAATGAGTCCTGCAATATCTGTTATTTACACTGTATTATATTACTATAACAAAAACATAATAGGGAAATATGAGGTTAAATACATTTTTTTTAAATATAATAAAACGAATGACCACAAACTTTTATCTATACACCGCAAAGTGTCTGTCTCACGCTTTATTTAGAACTATTTACAGGATATCCTCGTATAAATAATATCCAATATGGTTATCTTTACCCATTTTCCTCTTTTTAGATAGGTTCAATAATTAAATTTATGAAAAATTACCTTTCAAAAAGTCATATTCTGGATCGTGCATTACGACCAAGGAAAAGAATTTGTAATTAAAAAAGATATTTAAGTTATTTTTTCTTTTCTTTTATATATCACTAAAATTGTACAGCCCACGGCGATGTCGTTTAGGAAATTATTTTATATTTTTTGTGTAAATACTATTTTATATTTTTTGTGTAAATATTTTGTGTACATATAATTGAAATTCCTAAAGCGAGGAAAACCGATACTTTTCCTTATACATATTAATGTGTTCACAATATATAATGTTTTCTTGCGAACATAATATCGTCATGGTTACTAAGAAACGAGTCACTGCGAATAATTTAGTTATTGCATAATAGAAGTAGTATGGAGCGTAAATCTGTACTAATATTATAAAATTGAAGAGTTTGTTTGATTTAACGTGGGTTCGATTCCCACTCGAAGGAATGAAGTACTGTCACTCAACACACAATGCATTGCAATCTTTTCGGCGGAAAATGGAGAACAGAGTGTCTTAACACTAAAGTTCCCTCTGTTCCCGCTGATTAAACATCTATTTTTAACATTAGTTGTGACTGGATGTACTGTATTTTAGTATAAGTAAAAATATTTGAAAAGAACACTATCGTCTATTTTACCATTATTAACTAGCAGTATTAAATTTGCAACTAATATTAAAATACGTAAAAAAATAAAAAAAACTACTTACATTAGACCATACAAAAAGTTTGTTATCATTGCCACCAGACGCTAGTGACTGACCGTCGGGCGACCACTTCAAGCCACACACTTCTTGCCTATGTCCTTGTAATATCCGGGACGATTGGGAAGCTGAAAGAAAAAATATTTATTACTATTTATCAAGGAAGGCTGTCATAGTGGAGTGGGAGAGCAGGACTCCCAGGTGGGAAGACAGGTTCTCCCAGAAGGAGAATCATTATAATTAAATTTAAGTTTCGCAAATCACGTAAAGAAAATTGGGCTGATCTTGGAGAAAGATGCATCTTATCATTTATTCTTTCTGCCTTTCCTATATAATACGAAAGATAAATAAATATACACTCACGTGGTGTCCGGGTATCTCTTTGTCTAATATGTCTGTCTCTGGAACCTGAGCTCAGTATGTCGCCATTCCACGCCAGGGCACCCACGCGAGCTATGTGCCCTTGCAATTTTGTAACCTGTGATTATGAAATATATNTCGGTATAAAAATTACCGGGGAACCAAAGTGTCTGACTGGAGAACGGAATATCTTAACACAAAGTTCCCAGGTTCCCTCTGCCTACTCTATCATGTGCGGGATACAGCGTGAAACTATAAAAAGAAATCTAACCTCCTTATTCTCAGTGACATCCCAAACGCTAATATGACCCTTCTGGGTACCAACGGCGACCAGGTGACCCCTCTCGCTCCACGCCACTGACGTAACCGCGTTACCTTCTGAAGACAAATCGCATAGGCGTGTTACCTGAAAAAAGCGTTAAATAATATTATTAATAAGAAAACTCTTATATAAAAGACGAAAATAAAACGATAATGCTTGTTTTTTTACAATATTCTTTATGTAAATAATTAAAAGGACTATATTTTAAACTAGAAAATTAATATATTAGGTATAACGCATATTTTACAAAATATACATATAAGATTCGTATTAGGAATGTTTTTTTATTAGAACTCTTAGAATTTACGTGAAAAAGTAATAATTAAAAAACTGAGTTCAAAACCACAGGTATATAAGAACCTGTACACAAATTTAAGCAAAATCTAAAAAATGGGAAAGATTATTTTAATTATATCAAAGTTAATATAAAATTAAAGAATTTAAAATCCGTTATATTTGGATTCAAGTGCCAACTAACAAAATTTACATTAATAGAGATATAACGCTATAAGCATTGCAGGTGGCAGAAGTAGTTGACGCAATTACTTTTTTTTAACTTCCGTCCAATTTTCGAGACATAAATAGCGGAACTAAACTCGGCGCTATACCTTGTTACTAGAGCAACGAAACGAAAATAGTTAATTACCTCAGGTGGGACTCGAACCCAAAACCGTTGCGTTTACAGTCAAGAGTACCAGATGCCAAAACAATGAACAAAAACAAAATAATTTTTACATATTTTTTTTTTTTGTTTTTAAACAAAAATCCTCGATTTATCAATAGTTAAGAGTAAATGTAAAGTAAAAGAAAAAAATAACTTTTTTTATCATTTGACAAACATTGACCCCGTAATTTGCGTAATCTGTTCAATTTAAGCATTCTGGCTGTTATCTTTACCCCTGATAGTGCATATCTGTTACAATCAGTATAATTTAAAAAGGAATAAACGTTTGGCATTATACTGTGAAATACTTATTTACGTTTATATTTCCATTTCTTCGCTCTGGTGTCGAGGTCAAGTGCGGCGTTAAGTTCCGCCACTCAACACGCAATGCCTCTAGAATTCCACGGAAAGTGGGGAACAGAATGTCTTAACACTAGGTTGCCTTTACCTATCCTGTTGTGTGCGGGATACAGCGTGAAGTTGATTTTATTTTTTCATTTCACTGTGCTGCGTTGCGCAAAAAAAAAACCAAAACCAAAAAAACAGTATACGTTTACATTAAAGTGAATATAAAAAAGTGTATATTTACTTTAACAACTTAAAAATAATTACAACAATTTTGAAGTGTAAAGGAAATTACGTTTCTACAATTTGAGCAAAAACTGGACGCGACGCGAGCCAATAATTTAATATTTTTTTATGTATATATACGTATTTATAATTTCATACTTTTTGCACTTAGAAACAAGAATATAAAATGGTTGATTGACGTTATAAAATTGAATTTTTGTCGATAAAATCGTTAGATAAAATCTCTTTCCCCGAACACTAATTACGATAGTTTAAATTTATTTTCAAAGCCGTCTCCGCTGTCTGAGTGAGCGCGACGTTGTGGGTTCGATTCCCACTCCGACTAATAAATTATTTCCATGTCCTCGCTCTGGTAACAAAATGAAGCGTGGCGTTAAATTCCGCGACGCAACCCGCAATATCACGAAAATTCGGCGCTTCGTGGGTAAAGGGGGTTCCCTCTAGGTTCCCTCTGCTTACTCTGCGGGATACAGCGTGAAGCTATCAAAAAAATCATGATTTTTTTTATGATTATTAATCTAATGCTTCGCAATCCATAGGTACTGCAAGCGTGTTATCAGGGATAGTATTATTAGTACGTACGTACTAGCGGGTCATCGTCCCGCGTACTCCGCCGATCTAGAACCCGTCTACCCCCGCGAACGCGTCACGCCCACAAAACTTGGCTACTGTGCTGGGATTGAAGTACTATTTTTAATTATGCTGCTAGATATATAGGTATATATTATGTTAGAGTGTGTGGGTTCGATTCCCATTCGGGGGAAAACATTAGCGAGTAGCTGTATCTTTCGAGCCTTCCAATCCTTTATTTTGACTTTAAAATGATTTCTTTGTTTTCCCTTTTATGCCGATTTAGATATAACCTCTTTATACTCGTATATCTAAATAAAAAAATCCGCAAAGAATTTGCGAATTTTGAGAATTTTGCGGATTTAAGGAGCTGATTTCCATATACATATTTCAAACGCGACTGCGCTCGCTTAAATTCATTGTAAAATTTCGTTTAGTAAGTAGCCTTTGCATAAAAGTGGAACAAACCCCATCTATCCCCACACACTTTCACAATTATAATATTTTTATTATAAAGAGTACCTACTTATTTACCAATGTATATTACTATTAGAACAATATTAAAACCTAATTGTACATAACTAGTCTATAGTTAGATAAATATTTAAGTTACAAGTCCAACCTTTCAAGAAGGACGTAGACCTTTGGCTTTTAAAAGAAACAATTCGCAATGCCTTTGAATAATGTCGAGGGAATCCGGAAACGTGAATAATATGTCAATTCAATAGACTTGTTATTGTGCAATTATACAATGGCTCTTTTATCATTTAAAATCAGTAAAAATATAAAGATTTAAAAAAAAATAGGTTTATATTATAACTTTGCACAATATTGATTAAGTTTCGTTTAATTGGGGAGCGGATTTTTTTAGCACTTGGTATTCAGGTTCCCTCTGTCTACCTTGCTATTTGAAGGTAAAAAAGGAAGTCATTTTTTTTAGCCACACGCGGTATTCTTTATGTAGCAGCCGAAGGGAACCTAGTTTCGCGTTGATGTAATCTATATATATAAAATAGAAAGGTCACTCACTCATCACGAAATCTCAGGAACTACAAGTGCTAGGAATCTCAAATTTTGCATAGGAGTTACTTATAGGACGTAGGTGCTCGCTAAGACGGGAATTTGCAATATTCGACTTCTAAGGGGTTGTTTTTGGGGTCGAAAATTTGTGTGAAACTTCGTTACTACAAATGCTAGGAGTCTCAAATTTTGCATAGACGTCACTAGGACGTAGTCATGGAGACAGAAATTATTAATAACATAGTTCACGCGGGTGAAACCGCGAGCGGGCCGCTAGT
>JAKRZM010000393.1:228900-240364 GCA_036379175.1 Heliconius cydno galanthus
TCGCGGACTTTTTTGTAGATCTTATTAAGAGGAACAATACTCCAGTACATTTTTTTCATGTAGTACTTACCATTAGAGCAGCGCATGCGCGAAAGTGTCTCAACGGGTAGGACTTTATACACATTTATCGTATTTATGTTAATTAACATAAGAATGTACAAATAATAAACTATATATAAACCTTCTACGAAAAACACTCGACCTAATGGTGAAGACCGCATAAAAATCCGTTGGGTGGTTTAGAAGAAGAAGAGTTAGAAACAACAGACAGACACGAAAAGCGACTTTGTTTTATAAGATATAGGATAGGATTACGAAAAAAAATCTAAAAATCACAACTATCACTAGTACTTATTATACAGTATATATAGTGATCTCATTCTGCCAAACAAATATAAAAAAAAAGTATATATAAATATAAAACACGCGGCGCTACCCGCGGACCGCGTGTTTATTTCTATCACGTTTACGCTTCACGTAATCCATCTTAATAAGATGCAATGGACTAGCACTAGACGAATTTAACATATTATAATATAGACGTAAATAGAAACTGGTTTATTTTTTTTTCAGCTTGTATCCCTCATGCAGTAGGACAGTGGAAAGGAAACCTAGTGGTAAGACACTTCGTTTATTCCGTGCCGTACATTCTGAGACTTCCGAGTATCAGAACTCAAGGCCGCGGTTTATATATAAAAAAATCATTCCCCCGAATGGGAATCGAATCTAAAAATAACTATACATAAATAAATAACACGCGGCGCTATCCGGACCGCGTGTTTATTTCTATCACGCTTGCGCTTCACGCAATCCGTCTTAACAAGATGCAATGGACCAGCGCTAGTGACTAGACGAATTTTATGACGTGTGCAGAAACAGGTTTATCAATTTAAATAATTTCGCGTCATTTTCGTGACAGTAATGTTTCATGTTATGTTCCTTTATAAATAATAAATATTATATATTTTATGATTATCGATAGGAAAGCGTGAATATAATGTTATAAAAATAATAAAATAAAAACCCTGTTATATTTTAGTTTATGTCTGAGAAAACAACATATTTTATTTTTTAAAGACTATCGACCTGACCATTTAATTTGAAGGAAAAGTTCGCGTATCAGGGGAAACTCGAACTTTTCCTTCAAAAGTGGAGAACGGAGTAATACGTCACTAAATTCTGTCTCCAGGTAATAAGGCACATGAAAAAAAATATACAAAAAATTCAATAAAGTATATTTATTTTTCGAGAAAACTATATCTATTGCAACGTACTGGAACTTACTTTTGTTATGTCCATTGAAAAGTAAAGAAAAAATAATAAACAAAAACATTGCATAATTTTGTTTCATAATAAAAATAATTCTGACAGAGTTTATAGATATAGATAATACACGAAGTTTCCGACAACAATGACAACGACCCATCAACTTAGTTCAGTTTTTTATGTCGCGCTAAGAACGCGAAGGTCGCGGGTTCGATCCCCTCGTGGGCCAATGACATTTTAGATTGCACATTATTATTTAGGTATAACATATATTTGCATTAGGTCTGTTATTTTGCATAAAAACCGGTCAAGTGTGAGTCGGACTCGCCTACAGAGGGTTCCTTGTATCCGCCAAATTTCATTACTTGTATCTTTTGATTGCGTCAACTTAGAAGCTTATTTTTTCGTGCTCCAAGAACCCAAGAACTGTAGACATTGATGTTATATTTAGCTTGAGATACCTTCACGCGATCTTTAAATAAATGACTTTGATAGACGGACAGACAGTCATAGAGGCAGACCGACAATAAAATTAATTTATAAATGTTCCGTCTTTATCTTTTGAGGTACGGAACTCTAAAAATAAGAAAAATAATAAATATGAAGTTGTATTTTTTGTGTGATTTCCGTTCTTTTTCGAATCGTATTATAAGGAGGATATTTAACAGATATCGCGGCCGATAAATAGTCGTTTAATATATTTTATGACGCGAGGTGTTTTTGGTCAGTGTTAAAGCTCAAATATAAATAGGGCAAAAAAAACTTGCTTAGGAATTAGAAATTTGAATAAAACATTGCAGATTTTATACGAGTTAGTGGAACTTGCTTAAATAAAATGCAAGTAGTGGCAGTTCTTGGACCTTCAAGAATAATTTAACCTGTTCCTTGTGTAAAATGTAACAAGTAAAAACATAATAGTAACACTAGAAGCTATAGCTCAGTTCATTCCCAGAATTATAGAATAATAAAATATCTAAGAATGTTTTACAGGTAAACTATTGGTTTCTGGCATAAAAATTATTAGGCTCTATAAAGCTTTAAAAAAATTATCCACTTCCAGCTATATAAATAATACAGAATATTTTTCACGCAATACCTAATATAAAAGTAAAAGTAACAAAAAACCCAAATTTATTTGTATCTCACCTGGCTGGTGCAAGCACTCCACAAGTATACACAACTCCCAAGACCGACGCTGAGAACGTTCTGGGCAGACCAGTCCACTAGATTTAGATAGAAGTCGTCTTGTAGCTCTGGGGCGTCTAGAACCTAGAATGTTGAATAGAACTCATGTAAATTGTTATAAAGTAATTAATTTCTTTCAAAATATTATAAGGTAGAAATTAAAGATAGGAGAATAATTGAGATCGTACGGGGCGTATCGCAAGGTACTCTTTTTAGCCAGTTCTATATAAAAATTTCTTAATATGACAATAAGAAATCTACAATTATTCATATTTATGATAAAATCTTACAGAGAGTCCAGATTAAAAATACAAAAAAAGTATTTATAAAAGTATATTTTTAGCAAGCAAGTCAGACTGGAATAGAAAATAAATCATAATTCAATATATTAATATTCACCTTGAAAGGGATCCTTGAAATTTTCCTCGTCGCCTTGCGCGGGGACCGCAGTAGCTTCTGTGATTTTGCTGATACTGGTGATAAGCTGTAAGGTGACGGATCTATATTTTCCTGTAACAAGAAAAACATTACATTTAATATATATTTTTTAACAGACCAGTATTATTTTTAGAACTCTATAGCGCGTTAGTAATATTCGCACATTTAGTTTAAATTAATTGTAAATCGTTCAAGTATTAAATCCATACATTGTACGAACTATTACAATTAGTATTTTCCACATAATCGGTATCCATACATATAAAAGGAGAAGGTCAAACATAAAAACAACTTTTAATAACCTCTAGAATTCGCGACCGTAAACATATATGCATACAAATATACATTTTACATCCCATCAAGTTAGTATCATATCAATAAAATGCACCAAAACAAGTAAATTGTATGAAAAAAACTAATAAACATGACAAAATGAACACCTAATTCAATATTTCAAAGTCAAATGATGAAAATATCGAATCTTTTATTGTTTTAGGGGGTATTATTGTTTGGGTTAGCTTTTATTGCGACAATAGGTTTTTCAACTTGGATTTTGGTGATAAATAAAAATATTTCTAATATTATAACAAGTATTAAATGTTCATCCAAAAATATAGCCAATTATAGCTGCAACAACGTAATAAATGTAATAAAATCGATTATTTCTAACATATTCGATATAAATATTAAATTACATTAAAAAGACCGGAATATTAACAAGTATTTTATTACTATACCTATACTAAAATATATTGGTCGTGCAGATAAAGTTGAGACCAAACTGCATATAGCTCTTAGAGACATGTTGTTTGTTATTCAATCAACATTCGACAACTTGAGAGCTAATAAAATAAATGGACAAGGAAATAAATTAAATTTAATCGAAATCCTTTAACTACTTAACAGATCTTCTAAAGCAGTATTTCTAAGTGTGCGTGCAAAAAAAATAATAAAAATAAAGTTTATTACTGTGGAAGGGGGGGGAAAAAACTCGAGACGGTCGAAAGTTCGACATTCTCATTATGGCCGATAGAAAAACTAATCAAGATACGATGACCAGAATAATAGAGTTAGATTTCTGTCTAAATTGAGTTCACAGCTTCTAACAAACAATAGCATATTGGTCAAGTCGACGAATCATAGATACCAGACGTTGCGCAGGGGCACAAGCATGCGACTGTAAACGTGACAAGCGTGACAGGTTGCGGGTTCGATTCCTACTCGAAAAAAATAAACATTTGATATTTTTCGCAATGCCTCCAGAATTCGGCTGAAATTGAGAAACGGAAATGTCTTAATGAAAATGGAGTTTTAAAGCTCCTTAAAAACCCAGACTCCTTCTTCCCCCGCTATGTGCGGGATAAAGCGTGAATCTTAAAAAAACGAATCGTGATTGGGCCTCACAAAAAAACCGAAGATCTACAAGAGGCGTTAGAACCGGTGTTAAAATAACAAATGGTGATGCACTCATTAGACTGGTGGTAATAAAAAAGACAAATGCTCAAGTTGCGAAACAGAAAACACTGATGGGGCAAAAACCACTGACAAATTGAATCAACTAATTTCAACGCGGTA
Organism: Heliconius cydno galanthus; assembly: GCA_036379175.1. Lineage (NCBI taxonomy): Eukaryota > Metazoa > Arthropoda > Insecta > Lepidoptera > Nymphalidae > Heliconius > Heliconius cydno. The sequence continues at coordinate 233,365 of JAKRZM010000393.1, forward strand.
AACGAATGGAAGTAGGTAGGTACCGCCACCGCCTATAAAAAAAACACATAACAACAGTGTAGAGACTTCATTAGAGTTACGAAATTTTAACTTAAGTGTTGCTATTAGCGGCGTAGAACGGTGAAGTAAGATATGGTACCTACATTAAATAATAATATGTGTGTATAAGGTAGCACTAATGGGCTTTTCGTTGTTGAAGCAGTCATGTCGCAGAGGCAGAAGTGAGCGATTGTAAATGCGACGTTCGTGGGTTTGATTCCCACTAGGGAGAATGAAATATATAAAATTTTCATTTATTCGCTCTAATAACTAGCAAAATGCGGGGTTAAGTTCCTTTACTCAACACGCAAGGAAACTGAGAAAGAATTATCTTAAATGTAGGTTCCCAGGATCCCTACAGGATACAGCATGGAAGAAAATCACTACTAATCTCATAAATTGCATACATTACTTATAAATTTGAATTCAGCTCATAACATTTTTTCTATTCAAGAGAAAATGTAATTAAATGTTGTTTTAGGTAATACAAAAAATACAAAATCAAAATGATAAATACAATATAAAAAAAACAGTTAAAAATTTTGAAATATCACTATGATTCGAATGCTCAAAAGTACATAAAACTATAATATATAAAATTATGTTAATTAACATTAATTAACGCATATAAGAGAAAACTTCAAAAAAACAATAGAAGAATTGGCTAGCGACCTCCTGAAGCGCAACGAGAGTCCTTGGAAGGTTCGCCTACCCGTAGCCTTTTGTACAGCATACATACTACAAGGTAAAAAAAAACACTGAAAAAAAAACTCTAACGTAACAAAATCAACTCCTCACATTTGATAGCGTCTCGATTTGTCAGCGATTTTTTTACTTGCAGATTTCAATTTATCATTTTAACTACCATACGTTTTCTATATTGAGGCCGTCGGCGCAGGCGCACACGCGTGTTGCTGTAACGCAATGGTCATGGGTTCAATGTCCACTCGGGAAAATTAATTATTATTTATGAAAATTCAACAGAAAGTGGGTAACGGAGTGTCTTAACACTAGGTTCCCTCTGTCTACCCTGAGAAAAAGAATCTATATTGATTTTCCAATTACGTAAAAACCTTTCTATATAAATAAGAGTATGGTTAAGTTTTCATAGTAAAATACCTACTTTACAAAATAATACCATAATAAAGACATACTTTACCCTATATTAGACATGATAAATGTTTAAAATATTATATAGCAAAACATAATATTTTTAATGTCAGACATAGCACTAACAGTGGTAATAAAATTCCATATAACCGACTGCAAAAACTGCACAATTCGCGTAAACTCACGGCAATAATCACGACCGTGAACCCGGGTTTATTGTGCCTTTTCAACAATCTAGATGGTTCATAAACCATCGCAAATTTCGTGGGATTGAACGTAGGATGGTGTTTTAAGAGAATAATAATTTCGACTTTTGTATAGAATTTAATAACGTAGGTGGTTTAGGTGTATCTTCGGATTAAGAATTATGAATCTTAGGATATATCGCGATGAATGAATATAGACATACTTTATATATATTCTGTAACACCCACTTCAAGCAAAATGTAAGAAAATTGTAAATAAACATGGACGTTGAGAGCACGCACAATAAATATTATTGATAAAAGAAGCAGTTTGCACGCTATACTACAAGATTTGTTTTTCTTTTTCACCTTTATTCTGTATCTCGTATGAGGCAAGGTAGACTGAGGGGAACCTAGTATTAAGATACTCCGTAGCCTACTTTCTCCGTAACAGAATTCTGAAGGCATTGCGTGTTGAGTGGCGGAACTGAACGCCGCGCATTTCACACCAGAATGAAAAAATGAAAATCGAGTGGGAATCGAACTCACAACCTCTCGCTNATCAACTCCTCACATTTGATAGCGTCTCGATTTGTCAGCGATTTTTTTACTTGCAGATTTCAATTTATCATTTTAACTACCATACATTTTCTATATTGAGGCCGTCGGCGCAGGCGCACACGCGTGTTACTGTAACGTAATGGTCATGGGTTCAATGTCCACTCGGGGAAATGAATTATTATTCATGAAAACACTAGGTTCCCTCTGTCTACCCCGTCATGCGCGGGATACAGCGTGAAGCTGAGAAAAAGAATCTATATTGATTTTCCAATTACGTAAACACCTTTCTATATAAATGAGGGTATAGTTAAACAAAATAATACCATAATAAAGACATACTTTACCCTTTATTAGATAAGATAAATATTAAAATATTATAAGCAAAACATAACATTTTTAATGTCAGACATAGCACTAACAGTGGTAATAAAATTCCATATAACTGACTGCAAAAACTGCACAATTCGCGTAAACTCACGGCAATAATCACGACCGTGAACCCGGGTTTTATTGTGCCTTTTCAACAATCTAGATGGTTCATAAAGCATTGCAAATTTCGTGGGATTGAACGTAGGATGATGTTTTAAGAGAATAATAATTTCGACTTTTGTATAGAATTTAATAACGTAGGTGGTTTAGGTGTATCTTCGGATTAAGAATTATGAATCTTAGGATATATCGCGATGAACGAATATAGACATACTTTATATATATTCTGTAACACCCACTTCAAGCAAAATGTAAGAAAATTGTAAATAAACATGGACGTTGAGAGCACGCACAATAAATATTATTGATAAAAGAAGCAGTTTGCACGCTATACTACAAGATTTGTTTTTCTTTTTCACCTTTATTCTGTATCTCGTATGAGGCAAGGTAGACTGAGGGGAACCTAGTATTAAGATACTCCGTAGCCTACTTTCTCCGTAACAGAATTCTGAAGGCATTGCGTGTTGAGTGGCGGAACTGAACGCCGCGCATTTCACACCAGAATGAAAAAATGAAAATCGAGTGGGAATCGAACTCACAACCTCTCGCTTTCACTTCTAACTACTCTTCGTACCCATGCACCAAAACTATCCTCCACATGATAAAACAACCTAACCCGTTAAACCTACCCAAATATCAAAAAAAATCCAAACTAGACTTTTGGGATTCCGTTCATAGTAAATGAATGAACCGTTAACGGTACCAGTAAAATAAGATGGAAAGTGCATTCAGTTTCTGCATGATGATTAACTCACAACAGCCACTTAAGGATATATTGACTTAGCAGCCGCCCCGCCCCCGAGTGGCCGTCGACATGGTGGCCTTGGTATGTATAAAAACAAATGCATAATATTGTATTACGTAAGCCGAAAATTGCCTGAAGGATGTTGCAACTGGTTTTAGAAATGGGTATGTAACTTGGTCGGTTGAGACCTGTCGTTGAGCAGGGGCACGGAGTGCGAATGTAAACGTGTGGGTTTAATTATCACTCGAGGAAACGGAATATGTAATATTAACATTTTTTCATTCTGGTGTCGAGGCAAAGTGCCGCGTTGAGCTCCACCACTCCACACCAGCCCCCAGAATTCTGCGGAAAATGGGGAACGAAATATCTTAACACTAGCTTCCCTCTGCCTATCCTGCTGTGTGCGGGATACAGCGTGAAACTAAAAAACATTTAACTGAGATCACCGGAATAAAAAATTCAGAGATGCCATAGTAGTTTTTATAGTAATGTCGCTTATTAAAAAAAGAACTCTGCAGCTCAAGCGATGATATCTTGGAGGAGACACGTGAAATTCAACTTCTGTAATTGGGCACGGAGATTTGTTGATACAAAATCCTTTGATATATTAGAATATTAAACGTAACGCGAGGAACAGTCGACGTAAGCATTAAAATATCATTTATCTAATATATCAAAGTGCGACCACACTAAGCCGGATTATAAAGGCTGACCAGTGACCACGGCAAAAGTTTGAGAACTCCAACAATTTCATATACTAATGCTGTTTTGATTGGACAAATTAGTTTTTGAAGCAACAAAAAAACATCATCATCTAAACGCTCAAAGAATATGAATAATATAATAATCCGAAATCACGTCATATAGCAATAAAAATAAATGTGCAACTTTGTTAACACCTACATAGTTTTAAAACAAAAAGACTACGAATTAAAATGAATAATTCTAATGTGTAACTCAATATTGATATATTAATAAATAATTTGTATAAACAGGCCGTGGTGGTGGTATGGGGCCAAGCGTATGACTGTAACGCGACGGTTGTGAGTTCGAATCCCACTCGGGAGAATGAATTATTATTTAATCATATTTTCATTACCAAACTCTGGTACTCTGGTACTGGTGGAGAATGCGGTGTATTAACACTAGGTTAACTCTGCCTACCCCGCTACATGCGTGATACAGCGTGAAGCTGGAAATTAAAATCAATATACAAAACTCAGAATGGCGTGACGGCGTCGACACAGTCTAGGCTCATTTATGACCAATGTATAGATAGAAGCAATTGACCACTTCCTCTATGCACAATTGCCTTATTCAACAAAAATAGACAAAAAGGGACACACAATAGATCACAAAACGATATTATAGTGATGAATAGACGGCGATAAACCCTAGTCCAGACTCCAGAGCCAATTATTATTATATAAAATATATCAGCATTTCACATCCTCATTTAATTCCAATCAAAAACAGGGTCCCAATAATACAAATTCCAATAAATCATAATATCATTTTATATTAATTCAATCAATGTATATAAATGTACGTCGTAAACATTTTATTGCACTTTATGTGTTGAAGCATTCATTAACGCTATGTTAATTTAAATAAAATATGAGGTATTGGGGAATAGAAAAAAAACGGTATCTCAAGAAATGGCATTAAACCTAGACGACTGAATATGATATGAGAATTGTGCATGCGAAACATTACTCACTCCTACACGTATCAGCTTTCATACTTAATGTCAACTATAAATTCAATATTCGTATAAAAAACACCAAAATCAGAGCAAAAAATAAAATATGAATCAAGTCTCGAATAACTCTGAAGATAGCAACAAGTGACAGGTTGAAAATTAAACTTGACAACTCCGGGGAAACTGCAAAGCACTGCATTAAACGAATTAAGAAATACAAAATGTAATGAACGCTGGCATTACGCTAATGATACAGACAGACAGAAATCTTGAGAAAAAAGGTAAAAGAAAAATTTCAATATAACATAAAACCACAATGATGTAAGATGAATGAGCAATCAGAATTCCAAGTTTATTAACCTCAAACGGCAGACGCATAAAAAGCTAGAAATCCACCATGTCCTACTAGATCTTAGATAACAGATTGATTGGTACTATAAATGAATGGCACATTTTAGGTGCTGCACGTATCCGTAAACAGGTCACGTCAGATGCGCAACAATAAAACAAAAATAAACTACAGTACAGTAGCCGTACCATCGGACTTTCAGTGATCCGGTGTGGAGAGAATAACAAATATTAAACACGGAACTTATTTGAATATATAAAATCATTATAGAAAAATAATCTACAAAATTAACCCCACAGCTACAAAAATATATCTTGTTTATACATTACATCCATAGAGGCGTAAATCTCTCTTCGAGAGACCAAAAAGAAATATAAAATAATTATCCTCAAAATTAATTATAATTAAGCTGCAAGATATGATAACAGCCAGGCAAGAAAGAAAAGAAAATCAATACGAACGTAAAATCTCAACGTTTTTTATGTGGTTTCACTTAAAAGTATGGCTAATTTAAAAATGGTGTCGCGAATTTTACTCCTATATGCTGATTCAATTGACTTAAGACTACAAACAAAGGAAACCCTATCGGGCCTCGATCGCAAAAGCCTCCACAAACAAGGAGTTGTTGATATAGTGGGAAAAAAAATTAAGGCCGAGTAGATGCTTCTCGCGAAATTCCCTCGCGTACCGGTAGGTGTTGATTCAACAAACAAACCACTTAGAAAACACGGATGACCACTTCTGACCACTTAAAAGCTGACAACACGGCAGCTAACAACGTTTGGAAAATTGAAAAAAATTAAATATTACAAGAGAAGAAATAAAAAAATGGCATCATCTCATACAAGCATCATCAATTCAAATTAATAAATGGACCGTTTATTTTGAAAGTGGTGTAAGTCCATTTTTGAGAAAAATGAGATATCACGTAATTCATGTTTAATTTAATGTAATGTTTTTATATATAACTAGTCCGTGTTTAATTTCTCAAAAAAAAACAATTTTTTGAACAACTGAAAATCGGTCGGTATATGAAATTGCATAATCATCGACATACTAACCTTTAATTTTCTCGAAACAAAAGAAAATGGACTTACACCACTTTCAAAATAAACGGTCCAAATAACAAAATACATTTAAAAACTATTATACTCGGTTATTATAGAGCCAAGCGCATTGCATGTGGGTGTCGGGGCAGGATTCGGGCATTGTGATTGTGAATATATTTTTCATTCCTTTTTTAAATGATCGAATAACAATAGCGGCAAACGAACGTCTAACATACGCCTAGGATATCCAAATCATTTAGGTTCAGAATTGATATAATACCTAGCAATTGGCCAATAAAAAAAGCCTATTGTCAAGGTACATACCCTCGCCGTGGGATGTCAATCAACGATTTTGTCATAGGAAACCCCACCATCCCATATATCAGATAGCATATGGGACATACGCATGATGATTGGTGACTTGTAAATGTCAATCAGCGGACTTTCGATGATTGTTGTAAGATAAATATATATATATATATATATAGAGGCACTTACGTGTCAGTAAATGACATCAAACAATCAAGGCCACGAATACGGCTCGTACAAACACCGGTGGACATTAGAAAAAAAAGTTTCGATATAATTAATATGAAATTGCGAGTACTGCTAAGAGGTATTGGAAATTAGAAGGACTTGTACAATGAAGCCAGAGCATGACTGTGCTGTAATTCTGGGACAATCTGAGACATGATCTAGATTATAAAAACACAACAGCAGCTCGCCAGTGTTCTCAAAAACAACTACAAAGAAATCGATTTGCAGTTAGAT
>JAKRZM010000393.1:244687-264640 GCA_036379175.1 Heliconius cydno galanthus
TTAGCAAGGTAAACAGTAAAATCTAGTGATAAGCTCAAAACACTACGTTTCCCACTTTCCGCCCAATTATGCAGAAATTGCATATAGAACGGCGGAATCATCGAAGGAGCGACGAAATGAAAATAAACCATTACCCCGAAATGGGAATCGAACTCACACCGATCGCTGTACCACTCACACTCTATGCCACAGCGAACAGAACTAGGAAAAAAAAACCAGCTGGTATTTATTAGCACACACCCATTGTCACTATCGCGCTAAACGCTTCTATCGCGATAATTGACACACACACCGCAAAAGGTATTCTCACTGGTGGACATTTTCACAGTGTTTCTTTTCGCCGACCGACGCGTTTACTTAGCACTAAAAAAATACGATGCTCCTATGTTTGTTCGTGAGGTGTAACGGTAGGTACATACATACATACATATATAACTTACCTCACGTTTAAAGTAATGAATATTCAATCGTCGAGTTTTTGCACTGGGTTATGGCTGTGTTAGATTACACGTTTGCTTGGTAACGTGGATTTATGCTAATTTTGGTACAAATATAATATTGTTTTATGCAAAAATTGTTAAATAACAAACAAAAAAGAATATTTGCCTTCTTGGAACGTTAATAAATGCAATATTTTTGGTTTCACACACTATAGTGTTTCCCGCGAGTCTTTTCTCACTATTTAAATAGTTTTGAGACGCTGAACAGAATAATGGGTGAGGTCATTTGTAGCGCAGGGGCACAAACGTGCGACTATAAAAGCGACAAGTTGTAGATTTGATTACCACTCGAGGAAATGAAATATTTTCATGTCTTCGCTCTAGTAGGCGAAGTATCTTAACATTAGGTTCCCAGGTTCGCTCTGCCTATCCCAACATGTGCGGGATATATAGTGAAGCCAAAAACAAAACCTGAATAATAATTTTGTAAGCAGTCACATGTAAAATGAAATGAAAATGCTACCTACAGCTAGCATGGTAACCAGGGAAAATCTGGTGTTAATACATTCCGTTCTCCGCTTTCCATACAGATTCAAGAAATTGTTGAGTGAAGCAATTTACCTTTGCCCTTGCTTCTCTACCTAGAGCGGAGAAATTAAATGAAATCATTTTCGAAAATTAGCAGCGAACCCAAAGCAATTGTGCTATGCCACTATATCTTAGCCTAAGTAATTAAAAAAAAAAGAATATCTTATTACAAAAAAAGTACACATCAGCAAGCTAGAGGACGAAGTTGGCGTCGAATGTAACGTTACCTTAGAAAACAGTAACACCCGATAATTGTATCTCCATTACAAAGCGAACCGAACTCGTTCAGCATTTTTCAATATAACAATGCTATACAAACAAATACCTGCTACTCGCGATGTATTGTGTTATTGGAAAAATATTTTATTTTAAAGTTTGTAGAATATTGGCAAAACTTGAGAATTACTTAAATTTTAATATAATATTTTCATTTTCCATAGTTATAAAGGCATCCCGGACAGATTAAACATGACAACAATGTGAAATACTCTGTAGAGAAAAATAAATTTCAGCCCAATCTCGAGGCTTTCTCTAATAAAGTGGATCAATTAAAATAATTTTAATATTTTAATATTTCTCAGAGTGGGAATCGAACTTACGACTATCGCGTTTACAATCCGCTGTAATATAAAATATGCTTTTGGTATATAAAAGCGTCACTGTATTAATATTTTTTTATTATATTACAGTAAAATTCGCTAAAATGAGACAAAAAATCTACAAAAATACATTACATCCTTTAGACTTGAGGTAGTGGTGATCAACATTTACGATATTGACCGTTTATAGTTACAAAAGCAATCCGAAGTTTCAAATTTCACCAAAAACTAAATCCAAATAAATTTCGGGCCACACATTCAAAAAATACAACTTTATTGAGATAGCGCTATTCCCTTAAACAATAACTATAGAAAACGAACGTGTTCAAACTTAGCCAAATGAGGGTACGAGAACTATAAAGATATTTGGAGAACAACTAAAAAAAAAATACTTTGCGAAATATCATCCGTTCTTTGCAAACAATAAAAAAAACTGCTAACCTTAATACTATAAAAAATATCTTTATTTTTGTATTGGAATATTTTAATAAGGAAAATTGTCACAATAAGGAGTGAACCACATTAGATGGTCAAGTTTACGCGACATAATAGCCAATTTGAATACATCGGTTTCAATTTGAAATTACAATCGTGGGGGTTAAATACTCGGGTCATGCTTATCGAATTTAGAAAACACAATCGGGTCACTTTTGAAGTGCAATGAGCAATTTACACGAAATTACCTTTGGAGTAAAATGTAACGAATAAAATGCAGATATAATCGAATAAGTATCATATATAAAAATATAAAAAAAATAAATTTTCATTTCTTTGCTTGACCAGTTTTAGCAAAGTTAATCATTTATCTATCTATCTTTGGTTTTTTTTTATTGTGATATTCCGATATTTTTGTATATAGGCGTAGGTTATTGACGTGTCTTCTAGGGCACGTAGGTAGATGTAAGTCCACCGAACATTACATATACGAGTACATATTTTTTCATAACAAATTGTGGAATACATTCCGCACATAAGTATAGGTAAGCAGAACATAGTAGGAACCTGGGAACCAAAGATACGACACTCTGTTCTCACCGTTCCGCCGAATTCTAGCATTGCGGGTTGAGTTGCATTCAAGACCACACTTTGCCTCGACACCGGAGCGAAGAAATAAAAACATTAAAAAGTTTTACTTCTTCGAGTGGGAATCGAACCAACGACCTGTCGCGTATACAATCACGCGCACACGTGTTGACGTGTCCCTGCGTCACGACTGGCTTCATGTTACATACAAGTAGACAAAAGCACGTAAAAACAAGGCTTGTTAATGCTTAAAAACTTGGAATTTAAACCAAAGACTTATAACCTTCATATCATGTCAGCCGCTAAAACGATTTTTGGCATAACAAATCGAAAAAACAAAACAAAACGTCGCCTATTATTCAAATTCTAAAACTCATCAAGCTTTAAAGAAAAAGGATATTTCTAAATATATCAACATGATGCCTTCATAAATATCACAGTGACATCAAAGAATGGGATCCCAAGCAGACATCCACCTAACTAAATTTACAACCGACACCATTCAAAATCTGCATATAATCATAAATCAAAAAATCTACAAAAAATCAACGTTTCGAAGACTTAAAAAACGTGCAAATCACTAATTACCCCATATTATTCCTGCATGTAGCGGGATAGACAAAGAGAACCTAGTGATAAGACATTACGCCTATTTATCGGAACCTAATCACTTTGCCTTACGGACAAAGCGAAAAAATTAAAATATGAAAAAATATTAATTCATTCCCCCGGGTTGGTATCGAACCCGCAACCGCCATTTTTACGCCACACTCCTGTACCACTGCGCCATAACAGACTACATCCTTTATTCCTTAATTATGTTTTATTGACGCTAAATAAAAGTTTCAATGTAATTAGAGTCAGCCGTGCAGATATCACATACAGATTGTATTGTTATAAGGAAAGTGCTAATTAAAATCCGCTATCTTTTTATGATTTAAATAATGAATTCGTTAAGTTGGTTATTTCTAACTAAAAGTGCATATTGTATTTGGAGATTTTTTTTTAATTAGACCCAATACTTCCTGAGATTAGTGCGTACAAACCAAACAACTCTTGAGTTTTGAAATATTATTATGGTTTTGTAATTGTTTTTCCAATTGGAAATGTTAGACGTAAGATAAAAAAAATGAAACGTATATTTAATAAATTCGTACAAGTTAATGTAATTACGGAAAATCTATTTTAATGTAAATAATTTTATTTTTATTTATTTTTAAGGAAATGGAACATTTTATGTTCCACCACTCAACACGCAATACCTCCAGAATTCGGTCGAAAGTGAGGAGCGTAGTGTCTCAACACTAGCCTCCCTCTGCCTACCCCGAAACATGCGGGATACAGCGTGAAGCTAAATATTTAAATGTACAACCTAATCAATATACAGCTTTAGCTAAAACGCAAAGCAAGAAACCAAGTTTATGACTTGCCAAGTTCTGATGTACCTATACTGCCAATATCAAACACATTAGTGGAACACATAAAAGTAAAGATGGATGTATTATCTCAAATCACGATTCTAATTAAATTTAAAAGTCAGTATATAATGTTAGCAATTTAATCGTTCGCCATATTTTTTTACAATTTAAGAGCAAACATTCTAAGTATAGATACCACGAGGCCCCCGCTTACCTGAACCAGGAGAATTCCAGATTTCGAACGAAAAAGGTATTTCGTATGGAACTCGATTACATATCGGCCCCTTTGCGGAATCGTGTTTGTCGCATAAATATGTTGATGATATTAGATATTCAATATTTTTATCATTTCTTGGACAAATAACTTAAATTTTTTCGATATATTTCTAAGCTTCACGCTTTATCCCTCACAGCAAAATAGGAAAGTCTAGTGCTAAAATATTCCGCTCTCTACTTTCCGCCAAAATTTAAAAATCTTAAGTACAGACAGAATGTAATATTCTAAGATGTGATACATTGATTCAATTAATATTAGATTCTAAAGCAAAAACAATATAGTAATACTTACTTCAGCACTGTAGACTGGCGTACGATATCTAAACACAGGTGGTGAGAAGGCCTGTGCCGCCTTCGTCGCCGATGCCAGCTGGACAAATCCTAGGGCAGCTCTGTTTCCCTCCGTACAATTTTTGGGGGGACCTCGAAGTTCTTCTATTGATGCACCAAGTAATTCGTTACGAAGCAGACAATCGTAAGAGTGCTGCGGACCGCCCGCGCCGTCGTTGCCTCCATCACTGCGTGACTTCTTAGCTGGTTGGTTCTCGTTGCCGTGGTTTATAGCTATAAATAAAATAAAATGTTCTTTTTAATAATTATTTTTGACATAAATAATAATTAATGATTGAGGACGTTGTAACGTAGAGGAACAGCGTCTGTATGGATTTCAACTCAAGGGAATAAATTGGGTTTTTATTTCCTCGCCATGATACAATAAAAAACGCGGCGTTGAACTCCGCTTTACAATGCTAAACACTGTTCAATACGCAATGCCTTGAAAATTTGGTGATAAATGGAAAACGGAGTGTCGTAACACTAAGTTCGCTCTGCCTAAACTGCTATATGCGATATACAGTGTAGAACAATAAAAAAAATAAACAAATGAACAAACGTACTAACGACAAAGTATAAATATTAGTTTATGTATTCTCACACTACCACAAAAGACTTGTCACATTACGTTTAATGATTCATGACTTAGATAATATGTAGGTACTTGCATGTGAAAATATAAAGGTTCAATTTAGAAGAGTACAATAAACGTAGTTCAAAGAGCTCTCTCTCTCTCTCTCTCTATATATATATATATATATATATATATAGAGAGAGAGATAAAAGATTAACATATATATATATATGTTAATCTTTTATATTATATGAGAACATCGTGTCCGTATTTTTGACAACGGCTTCAATCGCTATCTGGTGCATTTTTGTTTTTTATACTTTTTACTTTTATATAAAACGCGCCGCAAAGAGAAGTATTTTAATTTGTTATGTGAAAATGCAACGTCCATAAGGTAATTACTTACACAATGATAAATATAATGAAAAGAAAGTTTATTTAGCAAAAGTAAATAGTATTATATATAAAAAATATATAAATTAATATAAAAAGCTCTGTCTTGCTTTGCTAAATAAAAAAAAATATATTTTATTGCTTCACGTTGTATAACTTATACAGCAGGAGAGGCAGGAGGAATTTTGTAATAATCACTGCGATCCCCACTTTCTCACTTAATTTGTCGAAACAAGGTCGAGGAAATGGAAATAACCCATAACCGTCGCGTTTATAGGAAAACACTTTACCGCTGCGCCATGACTGAATTCTGTAACGTTTCCAACAATATTATCAAAAAAACACAATCAAGAGACAGGTAAAAAAAAACGAAAGAAACAAAAAAAACATACACCCAGTTACGGTGGTCTAACTTATCCATAAATAGCTATGCGCACGCGCCGATTGTCTCCCGTCAGCCATATGGGCTCGGAATGATTCATTAACGAACAAATTCTAAATATTTAGACGTTTCGACAGCTTTTTTAGAATAATAGTGCCTAATATTTTATTTGTCATTGTGAACAATGAAAACAAAATTAAAGAAGTTCCCTTTTTGCTTCCTTCTAAAAAATAAATCAGCTTAGGCAGAGGGATTGCAGAGGGAAGAAATGGAAATATAAATTTAAGTAAACATTTTACTTCGTCGAGTGGGGATCGAACATTCACACTTTGTGCTCCTCAGCCACGACTGGCCTCTTACTCGCACCAATTTTTTTATTATTTTTTTTATTGTCACATATAACAGCCAGAGACGAATGTAGATATCTAAACCACATGTACGTAACAAACAAAGCGGCTATCTGCATTCTGGTGATACTGATAATACTAAAAGTGTAATTAATCATCGAGTGACAGGTTACAGAGCAGTAGACATTGTTTCTCAATTGAAGCATATTATTAGTAAATTACAAAGAAAATTAGGTTCTGTAGTATTATTTTCTTTCAGTTTCACGCTCTATCCCGCATCTAGTAGCCTAGCGTTATAACACTCCGCTCCCCACTTGCCCCGAAGTCTGAAGGAATTAAATATTTTATTTCCTCGAATGGAAATCAACCCACAAACCACTACGCCACGACTAACCACGTACTAGTAGTTTCTTGTATATAAGAAACAAAAATAAGAGAAAGCCATCGACTCGACTAAAGCTAAATACATACTATTCAATCATGGGCATTGTAAAAGAACAATGAGTGCATAAGTTGCCAGAAGCAAATGAATTATTAAAATAACATTAGCCTTTTTCAAGGCACAATTGAAAAATCTAAACCCTTTTATTACAACCTAGTACCTACGCTAGAATTGTTTGTTGAATTACTACACCATTGGAAAGAGGTAGAAGTAGACCCTTATAATACAAAAAACAACGTATAAGGCTTTTAGGCAGGGTCAAATGCCTCTACTATAGAAATGTGGCACAGCGCTTGATAATTAACCTTCACAAAGCAGGATAGGCAGAGGGAACCTGGGAAACTAGTGTTTAGACATTTCTGTTCTCCATTTTCCGCTAAATTCTTGAGGCATAGCATGATGAGCGAAACTCAATGCCGCGCTTTACCTCGTTACCAGAGCGAGGAAATGAATCTTAAATATTTCATTCCCTCGACTAGGAATCGAACCCACAATCTATCACCATTGGACCTGACACGACCTCATTAGCTATTACTCCCACTTTGTAAAATATAGATCCTCGATACGTATAAATCTGAGTGATATGATATAACACTAAGTCCTAGTGTTAGTTCTTTCTGTCTAATTTACAAAGTCTTTTATATAAAATAAAAAGCGTCTTTACAATATAAAATAATAGAAAAAAAATCAAAAGAATACTTTTCATTTCTTTTATAGCAAAAGAACCACACTTATTACTTCTAAACGAATGTAACTCTAAAATTAAATGATGCAAAAATATATCTAACATAATTTGCAACGACCTGGGAGACATTACCGAAATATTTTTTACTTAACGAGAAGCCAAAATTAAGTTGGCTATTAGTACGATAGTGATTCATTGGAAGGAGCACTGCATCCCTGATTCACCGGTCACTGCATACATTTTTGTTATTGAATTTTGAGGAAAATAATATTAATAATAATAAATAATAATATTTTGATATACGAAAATAGCAGGCACATCAAATGTAAACAACTGCATTTAAAATGATAATATAAAATGAGGAACTAAATGTTTTAATAACAGGTTTTCTCTGCTTGCCCTCCTGTGTGCGGGATACAGCGTGAAGCTAATTCGAAAAACAATAACAGAGAAGAGAGAGAATAAATAGGCAAAATATATCTCAAAGCATTTTTTTTCTTTAAAACCAAACCTACAAAAAAAATAATCATACAGTAAAATTTGCAACCTTCCTTCCTATAAGGCATGCCTTACCGTACGAATGCATTAAACTTGTTACTTTCCAGACCAAAACAAAGTTAAAATAACGATACAGCCGTATATCTCGCAACGTCTAATACCTAGTATAGGAATCCAACCGTACTTGGAACTAATTTAAATAGTGACCCGACGTGTAATATTCAGAAACATGGCCAGCTTCAGTATGGTGATGCCGAGATGGATGCAGAGATAGGGGAACGCCATTTCTCACAATGATGAGAATGCAAAGCTGGAGGCAATTCAATAGTGTTTCTAACTGAGAAAATTGCTAGTCGTGATTCATACTTTGCATAAATACGACCGAGGCCACAGTACCAAGTGTAATTACTCCTTTATACAGTTAAGTAGGTACATGATAAATGCAATTTTCTACAGTAGAGTTTCAATCGTCAATTGAATAAAGAATATGATTTTAGAATAATTTTAGATTATAAAATATCAAACGCAAAAAATATATAATACATATCTCCATAAAATAAGCAGGTTAGTCGTAGAATAAACGTGCGACTCTTACTGCGACAGATTATAGATTCGATTTCCTCTCGAGCTAATTAAATATTTAAGCACCGCCACTCCACACGGAATGAATCCAGAATTCGGCAAAAACTGGAAAAAGGACGTGGAACGCAATCTCTTAACAATAGCCTTTGCTATGTGAGTGATATAACATGAAGCTAAAAAAAAAAAGAAATATAAAAACCAATTATTTCATTAATAAAACTGGAAGGGTTCACTGTATCCTAGCGCTTATAACGACCAGTCTTCCATTAGATATTTACATTCCGGTACTAGCAAATAGTAATCGCGCAATTTCACTATACGACTAGGTATATTAATTTTCCTCGACGTCCAATTACAATTTCTATCCGCAAGTTTTTTATAAGGTAATTCAATGTTAGATTATACGAGAATAATATTCTTTAGTGCATCTTATTTTATGTCATAGTAACAAAAACTTAATGAATTTTAAATTAACTACTTACTTTAAAAAAAATCAATCAACATAAAACACCAATAATATATTTAAAAAAATCTTATAATCACAAACCAATCAACAAGTGCTATCAATCAATAGATAACGTATCCATATTACCACACATATGGGTTCAACGTGCCAACACCGGATGACGGAACTTCGGAAATGCGAACCAAAATTGCATTTCAATTTGGGCGTAACAACAATCATCAGCCGGGAACCCATCCGGAACCCATCTAATAACAAAGTACGATCACACAATTTCCTTCCTGAGCGGTGACCATATAAGGAACGACGACGTTACACTTGTACGTATTTGGTGATCTACGTGACAAAGCAACGGATAATTAATTCAGAGGAAAGCCAAATTTGTCGTGGTGCTAGCGGATGCGAATATACGCTGAATGATTGTTGTAATAAAGGCTACTATCCTGGGTTAGGTCGGGAAAATAATTGTCTAATTCTAACCGCCTTTTGCAAGGCCTCCACCTACAGTACTGCCCACATCCAATTTGGACCAAGAATTGGTCCAAATTTCGATATCTCCTGTACACAATCGCTATGATTAAATAATTGAATGTTACGGGTGTTCTCAATTTCTCATTGCGATATACCTAGATATAAAATTTTGCTAAAAATTTATATTTCGTTTATAATAATTAATATAAGTAAGTTAAAAATATATCATATATTTATTAAGAATGGCAATTAAATTAAATGTGCACGATGAAAAATTCCCGTGAAATGGTAACTTAAGATCCAGTACAATATGCCGACTACCGACTTCCAATTTCATTTTTTTCTTGAGTACAATAATAAATTAGTATAAATGCTATTGAAAAGGCAGAAAATCAGTATATATCTACTAAAATTAAATATAGCAAAAAATTTGTAAAAATATACTTTGCAAAATTACAAATAATAAGTAGCTAGGTTAGGTTATCCGAATTTTATCGGACCAGAGGTTTATGAACCTATTTCAAAAGGATAAATTTTATATATTTTTTTTATGAATTACTTTTAGCAATATTTATTGCGTACACCCACCCGTTCAGATTACACAATTAGATCCTGCAGTGAAATTTTATATATTTTTTTATATTTCTTATTTATTTCTTTTTAAAAATTACAATTCAAATAGTTAAAGCATCATACGCCAAAGAATTTCGATGAATCAGTCAACCTGTAGTAACATGGCAACCAAAAAGGTTACAATTTGTGATACCGATAACAAAATAGCTACTTAAAAGTACTTAATGGTTATCATTATCTATTGCATTTGAAAGTGTGTCACTTCGCCCTTATCTTTCCGTAGCAGGTGAAAAATGTTCAAATGTTTAGAATATACTGTAAATGTAAACGCAAATAAGCACGAAAGAGAAAAAAAAAGCAATTTCACGCTTATTGACAGGTTAGAGAGAAACCGAAGTGTTAATACACTATGTTTCTCACTTTGTGCCTAGTTTTCAAGACATTGGGTGTTCGGTGGCAAAACTCAACGCCACGTTTAGCCGTGCTCGCGATCATGGAATAAAAAATGAACTGAAATATAATTACAATCTTCAATAATGTGAAAATCGAACATAAGACCATCGCAGTTACAGTTAAACGCTATCACTGTACCACGACGGCGTTTAACTACACCGCTATGGTAGCGCACTTGCATTATTTATTTATCGATTCGCCGTAATGCACTTGTATAAGTTACAATCAGTGTAGTAGTAAATCAAGATAAACGACGTTCATTATACAGGCGTCCGTTTAACTTGTCTGTGTCCACGAGCCTCGAAAAATCAGTTCGACCAGAGCAACGTAAACTGCTCAAACGTGAAGATGATGTGAAAGATACAGAATATTAAAATTATATATAAAATTAACNAATATTTATTGCGTACACCCGTTTAGATTACACAATTAGATCCTGCAGTGAAATTTTATTTTATTTATTTATTTCTTTTTAAAATTTACAATTCTAATAGTTAAAGCCATATCATACGCTAATTTTATATATTTTTTTTATATTTCTTATTTATTTCTTTTTAAAAATTACAATCCAAATAGTTTAAAGCATCATACGCCAAAGAATTTCGATGAATCAGTCAACCCGCAGTAACATGGCAACCAAAAAGGTTACAATTTGTGATACCGATAACAAAATAGCTACTTAAAAGTACTTAATGGTTATCATTATCTATTGCATTTGAAAGTGTGTCACTTCGCCCTTATCTTTCCGTAGCAGGTGAAAAATGTTCAAATGTTTAGAATATACTGTAAATGTAAACGCAAATAAGCACGAAAGAGAAAAAAAAAGCAATTTCACGCTTATTGACAGGTTAGAGAGAAACCGAAGTGTTAATACACTATGTTTCTCACTTTGTGCCTAGTTTTCAAGACATTGGGTGTTCGGTGGCAAAACTCAACGCCACGTTTAGCCGTGCTCGCGATCATGGAATAAAAAATGAACTGAAATATAATTACAATCTTCAATAATGTGAAAATCGAACATAAGACCATCGCAGTTACAGTTAAACGCTATCACTGTACCACGACGGCGTTTAACTACACCGCTATGGTAGCGCACTTGCATTATTTATTTATCGATTCGCCGTAATGCACTTGTATAAGTTACAATCAGTGTAGTAGTAAATCAAGATAAACGACGTTCATTATACAGGCGTCCGTTTAACTTGTCTGTGTCCACGAGCCTCGAAAAATCAGTTCGACCAGAGCAACGTAAACTGCTCAAACGTGAAGATGATGTGAAAGATACAGAATATTAAAATTATATATAAAATTAACTCGGGCAAAGAGTAAAATTTTTATTACAATATCGATCTTGCGGCCTGTCAAAAGATATACTTTAAACTGAACAGCAAGTGCTGCCGAAAGAAATTAAATAAGTTTTTGGTTTTTTTATTAGCGTCACACAGTATCTAGCACACAGCAGGTTAGGCGGAGGGAACGTAGAGTTAAGACACTACGTTCCCGATTTTCCGTCGAATTCCGTAGACCGTAGGAAATCCAGAGCCAAGGAATGGAAATATTAATTAAATATTTCATTCCCTCGTGAAGGAATTGTATCCACGACTGTCACACAGTGAAATAATAACAGCAAACGGCAACTGGGTTCCATACCATAAATAAATAACAGAAACCCATAAATTACGCTAACACATTATATTATATAAGGACTTTCTTTTCAAGGGCTCTTTGAACTTTGTTTAATATAAACAAGATAACTAATTGGTTCATTCGCCCCGCTTCTGGATGTTGGCGGATGCAAATGGACTTATGTTTACTTTAAGTGGACTCCGAGATTAGGGACGTCGGTCACAGCTCACAGAAAAGTAATTAAAATTGTAATTACATATATTATATTTCTATTTATTGCAATTTTCTCAAAAACTTATCATCTAAATACCTGTCAGGAGTCGGAATTGAACGTGCTACCTCTGTCAAAGCTATAAATAAGCCCCTAGACCAACCACAGGGTAAATAAAACATCCTGATGTGGTTCTCAATAAGGAAGCGGTCGAGATGAAATGCATATTACAGTAAGTATCATTGTTAGTCGACTCCACCGTCATTAGGTTCCCGATGTACGACCTAGATTCTAAATTGCAATACGGCTTTACAAATGCACCAATAGTATCAAACTGGCGTCCAATAAAACACATGCACGTTGCAATTGCATGTTACTAGAATGGGTGGGGCGGTATGTTACTAACAATTTATTGGCTTTTAATTTAACATAAAAGTAAAAGTAAGTATTGAGGTATAAGCGTGTGAATGTAAACGTAGCAGGTTATGGGTTCGATTCCCACTTCAATTCACACTCAATACGCAATACCTCCAGAATTTGCGGAAAGGGAGGAAAGCAGAGTGTTTTCCCACTAGGAAACTCTACCTACTCTGAAGCAGAAAAAATGAACTCTTTTCTGATTTCATCGTCGCATAATAGGATAACGCCAGAATATAGTAGTCGCTAGTGTGTTAGATAAATTACCGCGTTTAGTTCCGTTCAAAATCCGCAACAACTATCCAGCCCAACCTGTATTGCATAATATTTAAAAAAAAAAAATGATTGGCAAAAATATGACATACATTCGATATTGAGAAAATTCCTTTAAGCTTATCTAATCTTTACCGGCAAACACTTGTAGTTTATACGTATATCGATATAGGCCGCTTTTTCCACATTGCAATTTCTACTCGTATGTACACACCTACCTGCTATCTAGAAATTTCTCGTGCAAGCCCATTTTCTGCCAGGTTTATTGCGGCTAATCTATTATGGCGATATAACTTCCGCATGTTTTATCTTTAACGATTTTCTTGTTTCTTGTAATATTTTCGCTTCGTTTTATGATGACGTTATGCGAATTGCGAATTAAGGAGCGGAGTGTTTTGGCACTAAGTTCTCTCTCACTGAACACAATGCTAATATTTATTATTATGAAAAAAATATATATATTTTTAATAATTATATCGAAAGTAAAACAAAAATTACATTTTCTCTAACTTATTAAATGTAAAAGTAAAAATCACGCCTACTAATACCTCCTTATCAATTTTAAAACGTAAGCTGCAATTAATTTTATTTGCCGACAATATTCCTTTAAAAGGTTTAAGAAGAAACGATAAAACTCATTATTATCAACCATATTAATTGTAAATGAGGTGCAATTGGGACGTGCCTTGCTTCAGTAAGGTGGTTAGGGGTACACATTCCATACGTAGGAAAAGTTAAATAAAAAAAAATCTTATAGTCACATTCTAAGACAATTAAATATTTATAAAAGTATAAAAAATATGCAATTCAATTAGTTTAGTCATACAATACGAGGCCTTAGGTAACCATTGAACTAAATGGATTGCCATTTTAAGCCCTTTTAGTTCAACGGAGAGACTTATTAATTTCACTCTGCATATTTCATTATTTAAAAATTAAAACTATAACAACCACAAAGACCAAACCTTAGAAGATACCACCAGTGATTTAATGGAATGTACCTACCTAAGGTATTGTATCTCGTAGCTAGGCTCATTCCAGTCTAAACTACTTACCTATACTAACCAAGCACCTAGGTCAGTAACGGTATTCAAAGCTAGGCTGCATCGCTCGGGCGAATGCATCTTGCATCATCATGCATTCACTGGGGAAGTTCCTTAACCTTACTTATCAAACTTGAATAGGAGTTTAAACATTTCAACAGTAGTTCTGATTGTTTTTAAATGCATCGCTTATCGAGGACCTTATCGTGTTATTGAGTAAAACAATAGTATTTTGAGAAACATTTGAGTCACTCAAGCTTTTAGATTAAATATTTAACTGTTTGTTTGTTGAAAATGAGTCGGTGATAGAGTTCTGGCGACTTATAGATGGTATTTTAAAGAGGATTAGTGTCCTTTTTTAATACAATGTCAACAACACTTCGTTCTATCATTTTCTCTTTAGCTCAATTGAAATTGCGTATCCCAGATCGATTCGATCGATTATAAAATAGGAATCGAATTTACTATTATCGCGCTTACAATTATATTTTATGGCGCTGAACGACAACGGCCGCATACTTCTCTTCTTTATAGTCGGTTATGTAAAAATAAAATAGCCGCATTAAACTACAGATTTTACGTACTTATATAAATTACAAAGGACATTGACTTATACAAGCTAGTCTTTACTAAGTAAAAAACTAAAACATATTATACGAAATTGAGATAGTCAAACATTCAATAATTAATGAAAAATATTTAGTATTAAAAAAAGCACAGATTTGCATAAATTTATTTCTAAAATACGTATTAATTGCTTGCAATGTTGTAAAAAATTAAACGAGCTGTGCAAATCTCGACACAAATAAGCACTTAAAATTAAAAATTTAATACTATTAATCACCGTTATATTATTATTTATTATTATCAAGAGAACCAGCTTCACGCTTTTTCCCGCAAAGCATTATAGGCAAAGGAAACCTTGGGTAAAGACGCTGTACCGCACTTTTCACGCAGTTTTCGAGACATTGCATATTGAATGAAGGACGACGGTATTAATATGATAAAATACCATATGTTTTTAATATAATTTCCACATTCTACGAGATAGACATAAAAAATCTGAAATATTTAACAAAATTTATTCCTTTATTTTAAAGAAAATATGAGTTATTTATGGTTATTCTATTCCAGCAAATGATCCAAACCGGACAAGGATAGTATTTGAGGAGATGAGAATCAAACCCACGACCATCACGTGAACAGGCACTTGAGGACCAACCCAATGGCATAAAAATCGTATTAACGATGTGGTCATTTAATCATGAGCTGTCTACAATGTTTCAATTCAATATACAATTGAAGCCCCGATACAATCTGGATCGCATTAATTAAGGAAACCTGTAGAATTAAATTAATAAGACTATCAAATGTAAAAAAGTTACATTTTTTTTTACTTTATTTTTTGTATTATGCTTCTATTTTTTATGATATTTTTGTTTTTAGATTCAAATTCATTGTAAATTTTGAGCTACAATCTCTATTTACAGCAATTAAACTTAATTAATTAATTTTTATATAAAAGGCATTTTATTAATTTATTTCAATTAAATTTAATTCAAACGAAAGATAATAAAACAATATAAAACAGAGATTTAGAGATGAGACGAGAACAAAATTCCAATTGCATGGTAAAAAGACATTTAGAAATACCCTCATGCGCTGCAAAGTATGAATAAACATTTGCGAGTGTCCGATATGTATCACACGTTATCGTATGCAGTTTGCCAAATAAACAAGTATTTTGCGTATCCAACCTGATGAACTGCCTTTGGAATTTATATTCTACACACCGATATATAAAAAAAAATATACGAGCGTAACTTCTGTTTCTGGTTCAAAATTACCAAAATACGAAATTACACAATGTTTCACAATAATTGTGGATTCGAATTGGCTTAGAATATTTAAAAATTAATTTAATTTCCTTTACTGCTACGACAAAGTTCACGCTACAGTAAATTTCATTTCCAGCTTCACGCAGCATCCCGCACACAGCAATTTAGGCAGAGGGAACCTAGTGTTAAGAAACGCTGTTCCCCACTTTCCGCCGAATTCTGAAGGCATAGCGTGATTGAGGTGGAACTCAACGCCAAGCTTTGCCACGACACCAGAGCGAAGAAATGAAATTATAATGAAGTATTTCACTGCTTCAAGTGGGGATTCGAACTCACAACCAGTCGCGTAAACAGTCACGCTTTGTGCCCCTGCACCACGACTGACCAGTAACCCAGTAAACAGTATTTCTAAATCCATACCTATATTATAAATTCGAAAGTAATTCTGTCTGTCTGTCTGTCTTTTACACAATCAGGGCCAAACCGCTGATTTAATTGTGAAAAAATACTCATGTAGAGATACTTGAGGGTCTCGGGATGAACATAGGATACTTTTTTTTCTCATATTTGTAATATTTTCGATATATATTATTATATTAAAATACTTATTAATTTGACATGCAATTTATTCCGCTATGTTTATAACAACCGCCGTTACTAAGCAACGATTTGCTTGATTTGCAAACGTCATCCAAAATGAGCTTGCTTAACGGATCTCTCTATTGAAAACTGAAAATAATTTCATAAATATATTTAATAAATATTCGTATAGTTCAAGCGGGCGTAGCCGCGTTCGGGTCCACTAGTAACAAATAAACAGCTAAAGTAACATCTATACTAAAACTAACACATTATTGGTAGCGAGCTGACGCAACGAGAAAATCGGAAAATACAGATGTAACCTAAATAGAGAGCATTGCACCTGTACAATGTGGTGCCGTGTCAACCAGAACTAAACAATACTATTTTAAGGCGTTTTCATTGTCATGTAAAATTATTATTCGTCTGTGACCAAATGACTTGGAATTGTTGGTTGTAATTTGAAGTTAATCTTTTTCTTCTTTTTATGTTCTACGCTGTATCTCGCAAGTAATACGGTATGCAGAGGGAGTCTAGTGTCAAGGCACTCCGCTCCCCTCTTTACGGCGAATTAGGAGGCTTTGCGTATTGAGTGGTGGAACTCAACGCGGCGCATTACCTCGACACCAGAGCCAAGAAATAAAAATACGAAATATTTAATTTCCTCGAGTGAAAATCGAACTCACGACCTATCGCGTTTACAGGAATTTTATTTAGATAAATACATTTCTATACAAAATTGTGGAGGAAATTGAAAATATCATTGTACGCTGCAGCTTTGGATTCTATGAGAACGGAAAGAACAGAGAGATAAATCACAAAAAGAAAAAAACAAAACATAGATAATATTCTAACCAAAAACTAGAGCCTTACACTAGTATCCAAGTATCTAATAATATGTAATTACCAATTGAACAAACACACCACACCGACGTTGCAGATAGTGGTTATCCAAATGAAGTAGTCGTCGTCGTCACGGTTACGGGCATTCAGTAAAATGTATTTTAGTGAGTGCATTGAACCAAAAACGTGGTTGATTACTTAAGACATAGCCGAGGTCGTGATCGAATAATATAGTGGGGCTTTTTGCTTAGAAGTTTTTGCCAATTTTATGTCAATAAATATAAAAATATATCTATTTTTGTTGGTGATCGGTGACGTGACGAAACCCAGAAACATAACCAAACATAAATCTAATATAGGCAAAATTCAAATCAAATCAGCTTCACGTAGGTAGAGAGAACATAGTGTTAAGTCACTCGCTTTCCCATTTTCCACCGAAGTTTTCGAGGCATTGCGTGTCGAATGGCCAGAGCGAAGAAACGAAAAAAAATAAGAAATAATAAAATTCATTCCCTCGATTGAGCATCGAACCCACAACCGTCGCGTTACACCCTTGTCCTCCTATGCCACGACGCCCCCGAATAATTATTATGATTATTATTATAATATAGGCATTACGATGCAAATCGTCATCTCCAGTCATAGCGTTTATAATCATGACAGGAACAGCTTTAGACTTGTCAAAGTTCATCTGACATTAGCCACGGATGATGATGTCAGATGGATAGATACCTAATACCTGAGTCGACATCAATTGATTGCTCAACATTATTCGCAGTCGGCCTAGATTCAAATCCGTTGACAACTGATTTATACTCATGCTCAGGTGTCAAAAACTCGTGTACGGAAAAATAAAAAACCTGTCAAATGCGAGTCGCACTCACATACCCGAGGGTTCCGTACCAATTTCTGGATTGTATGTCAATGGGAAGTATAATTGGTAATTGAGAAATTTCAGTTGAATATGGTTTTTTTCTATGCAATATCCATAAATTATCACTTATTGGATTGTTTCCTTTATTAATACTGCAAATTCTCACTTTCATTTCAATCATTTTATGAGAAAAAGGGTCTTGAAATACTGACGGACAACAAAGTGATCCTATAAGGGTTTTTTTCTTTCGAAGCACGGAACCCTAAAAATCTGTTGGCACTTACAAAGACTGCAAAGAATATTGACAGACCGATCATCTATCATTTAGTTATGTGACGTACGTAGAAGAGTCGTCTACCATACGTACGTATTACAATAGAAGCCTCACTTTTTGTCACCACGTGTACAAGTAAAAAATACAAGTCTAATAATGTACCTACATATCTATCTTTATATGCAATTAACAAAAATAATGACGCCATTACGTTGGAGATAGTTGTCGGTGTGAGAATATGTATATATTTATACACATCCGGTATTTAAATGAGAAAAACCACAAATTTTCTTTGATTACTTGTAAAAAAAACACTATTTTTTTAGCGTCACATTATATCCCGCATAGAGCAAGGTGGGCAGAGAGAACGTATTGTTAAGACACTCCGCTCCCCACTTCCCCGAATATTCTAGAGGCATTGCGTGGTGGAATTGTCTCGACACCCCTGCGCCACGACTGGCCTCAATTAATGGGGCCTTAAGGTGCGTAAAGTCAGTTCCTGCTGACAGACGCAATTACCGTAGACTTAGCACCTAACTGTGAGTAGTTAGAAAAGCAAACGATAAATCGTGCTAGTATGACCTGTGTCAATACCACCAGCGATATTGGGGCCGCATGGTGGTGCCTTCTGATTCTTCTGTATATGTGGTTATCAGTGTTAATGCAATTAGGTTATCGAAATGATTTTTTTTATCTTAAGGAATTTTTCATATTATTTCAAATAGACAAAGTAAATTTAGCTGTTTTTCTTTTTTTTATAAACATGATGTTTATAAACATGAGACCTCCAGAATTCGGCGGAAAATAGGGAGCGGAGTGTCTTAACGCTAGGTTCACTCACGCTGCCTATTTAGCTACGTGCGGGATACAGCGTGAAGCGTGAAATAAAAAGATTAAACAGACGGCAATGTTTTGGGAACATTATTTTTTTATGTTTGCCCTTACAGTTATATTATCATAGTTATTCACGCTTCGGCGGTTTTCAAATCCGCTCCTTCCTATAATACATGCGGAGAGCGCGCCTATTAACTTTAGAAAGTCTCTCGTGTGAGTTATTTAATTAAATTATTCCCTAATTAAACGTATTTAATTTTCCACCTTAAGAGTGTATAATGAACTGATTAACAGGTTTAAATTATGAGGATCTCTCGAACCTGTATGATGCATTTTTTAGAAATGATAAGCCGATGTTTTATATCGTTTTTTATTATAATTGTATAATATTTCTTCTATATTTTATTTTAAAATGTATTAAGATTCCAGTGCGGTGAGGTGGGAGGTGCAGAGTAATATGCAACGTCCCTAAAATAAGTTCCGGAGTGTCGTCACGAGGTTCCCGTCTAACCTGCTATTATCCAGGATGTGAATGTTTTCCCCGTATACTACATTACGCACAGGGAACCTAAGGCACATCGTTCAAAAAAAAAAAAAAAAA
>JAKRZM010000393.1:264705-318719 GCA_036379175.1 Heliconius cydno galanthus
ATAATGAACTGATTAACAGGTTTAAATTATGAGGATCTGTCGAGCCTGTATGATGCATTTTTTAGAAATGATAAGCCGATGGTTTATATCGTTGTTTATTATAATTTTAGAAGAAATTCTATATTTTATTTTAAAATGTATTAAGATTCCAGTGCGAGGCGAGGTGGGAGGTGCAGAGTAATATGCAACGTCCCTAAATTAAGTTTCGGAATGTCGTCACGAGGTTCCCGTCTAATCTACTATTATCCAGGATGTGAACGTTTTTCCCATATAGTACAGTACGCACAGGGAACCTAAGGCACATCGTTCAAAAAAAAATCAAATCAAATAATACAAACATAATTAATACCTATAATATTCTATTGCTCTTTTTTATTAAACGGCCATAGCGATGACACGACAAGACAAATGAATCATAGCTATATTATTTGAAACAGCTGATCTAAGTGTTTTAAGGTGAAGGCTGGTCATATGAAAATCATGTCCAAACATGTTATGCGAGTGCAAGGAAAAGGATAAAATAAAAATGCCCAAAACGCACGTAATGTTACCAATGACATCACCACCAGCTGATTGATACGGGTATATCCGAATAAAATGTGTAATTTTACTAAAAACTTTACTAAGCGATCAGGTAGTTTTTTAGGGTATTATTGCTTAGGTGACCTAAATTAGGGCTGAATGCGTATACCTGCCGTGTAGGCTATGGAAATATGAGATTATTTGTAACTTTAGTCTTGCGTGATGCTCATTTTAATCTGGATTATAGCCAATATGGCCCCAAGCCTATATTTGGTTCCAAGTTTAATGTTTAATAAGTATTTTAGTAAACTAAAGCTTTTATATCTAGTTATTAAAACTTTATTCATTTAATGAAATGAAAAAAATAACTCATCTCTAAAATAAATTTAATTAAAGATTAGGTACAAAAATATACTATCTAAGTACCCTCTACATTTACACAACAAGAAGTTAATAAAAGAAAAAGAAAAATATCTTATCAAACTATAATAACCTAAAAGTTTTCAGTTTTACACATTTTTATATTTCAATATGATGGAGAGCACTGAAAAAAAAAATTGTGCAATACATTGCATACCAATAACACGTTGCGTAATCGTGATATAATTTAAGCCGAAAGCACGTGGCAACCAACACTGTAGCAGCTCGAACCTATACCTATATTTAACAAACGATCACCATATATGGAAATATAGCAAAAATTTGCCAAAGCATTATTCTTGAAAATAATAAAACGTGAGGCTTAAACGTCCCAAGAGGGCCATAGAGCAACAATGTTGGAAAATTATTATACCAACACGTGGTAAATGGAATGAAGGGGCATGTTGACTCAGCTGATTGACCGGGCTGGTGCGTTGAACCTCACAACAGGTAAAACGTACTGAAAAATGCTACATTAAAATTCAAGAACCAGATCATACGGTCAGCTGATTGCTCCCGATACGCCACGCCAAACGCAAATTTAGGTCTTTTAGGTTTGTTTTAGCTAATGTTGTGAAAGTATTAATTATGGTGAAGTCGTCATAGGAGGCAATTTCTCTTTCAGTCCACAACCTCATTATTAAGATTAACCAAAAAAAAACTAAAATTAAAGACAATAATCAGAAAAAATGTCCAAAAAAATATATTTTTCGCTTATTAATTAATCAAAGATAGACCATAGTGTCCAATGAACTTCTAATTGTAAAATATTTCCATCGATTCATCCTTAAGAATTGCCAAAATTTTATAGCTGACGTGATAAAAATGTTAAATCAAAACTTTGATTACTTGCTTAGTTAAGCTACCGCCCGAGTGGTTTTCCGCCATCAACATGGGCCCCATTGAGTATTTAGGCGTAAGCGTTAAGTAAACACTTGATAATTCTATAAATGACATCAGCCTCTCAGCTGATGTGTAGTTGAAGGCTGGTTATGACAGACAGACCAGTGGGAGCAGCCCTATAGTGGCCTCAATACCACACCGCATTCGTAGGTGAGATATTTACAAACCAAATTCATGAGGCATTACGAAATATTAGCACGATATGTGGAACAGCTAATTTGGTTTGGTAAATGTTAGGCTATTTTTGTCCCAATTTTAGAAATTAGCTCTCCGCTCTCCGTTTTATGCCCGAAATCGAGACATTGCGTGTTTAGAGGCGGAACGATAGGTTTTAGCTTCACGTTTTATCCCGCGTGTAGCACGGTAAACTGAAGGAATCTAATATCAAGACATTTCAAAATTTAAAATACTTTGTTTAACACCAACATCGCATATGTTAATTATAATAAATTTTAACAATTTAGGATTATAAAATTTTAGTGTTAAATATAAGTTTTATGTTTAGGTGCTAAGTTGAAACAGGTATTGTAGAGGTACATTAGTGCTGAGGTTATTACTTTGACTTTCAAGTCCTGGCTGACTAATATCGATACCATTGTGTTCTAAATATTTGGAATTTAACTGCATTTGTAGAAACATTTGGAAACTTTATGACGAAGTAAATTGGTCGTTATTCATCGAATGGATGACAAATATGTTTGCTTAGACTTAGAATATAAAGAATTAGCAAAAAAGTTATAATTTTAAAATATTGGCTTTACATAAATAATGTTTAAATTGTAAAAATGGAAAATGAGCATTATGTCTAACTGCTAACTTAAATTTAGAAGTAAGCTATAGATAATAGCTTGAGATTAATTATTGTAAAACTAAAAAAAAACTATTTGGAATACAAAATTTCATTAAAAAAAACCTTTTTAAATATGGTAATAATACCATTTTCATACTTTTTACCATATATGAAAAGTTAGTATACTAAGCGTAAAGTGTTAATTCGTATATAAAAGTGCTAATATGCATTTTAGGCCACACAATGATACAAAACATTAGTCAATATTTGAACACCTGCAAAAATTATATCTTTCGACAAGTGCAAATTGCAATATTGATTTAGCCGAAACGGTAAAGCGAAGAATTCGACGGCACCTTTAAAAGAATTGTTACTTTATGTCATAACTTATAACAGGTTATCCTGGCACAGTGGGGCAGTTTCTATATACGTTGGTTGTAGGTTCAAATCCAATTCGGGTGAAAGATTTAGAATCGTATTTTGCAGTGTTTTACGCTGCGTTGTTCCGGTTGTGAGTTGCCTGTCAGTCAGTCAGTAGATTACCTTCATTTCCTTGCTGAGGGAGACAAAATGGCGTTGATTTTCTCCATAGAATATTGGACAAGTAAAATTGCTAATTTGGTTGGAAATTGGTATTGGATTCACAAAGACGTTATAAGCGGAAAATGCGTAAAACTAAAATAAAATGCCACAGTACTGTCGATCAAAGAAATCTTATTTCTTTTTCAGCAAGTGCAAATTTAAAATGTTTGACGTACCGCTCTTTTTAAAAATAATTGTATGTGACAAGATATTTACTTCCAGTTACTACACCGGTTTCCTTTGAATTTATCATGATATGAGTTCTTCGTATTTATGAAATTAATTTATCAGTTATATCTTAAATTGATAAACTATAATGTTTATTTATATACAATATAAAATTTAAAAGATTGGTTATAAGTAGTATTTTAATATAAATTCTAGAAGTAAATTAATATGAAAAAAGTATTTAATAACGTCCCGTTTTCTATGAGAACCTCACACACATACATCTAATATTAAAATGACAAATAAAATAAAATTACACTTACATATAGTTTAAAAAACTTTAAAAAACCCACAAAATGACAATACAACCAAAAACTTATGTTTACCTAAATGATAACAATAACGTTATCGATACTTATCAAAAGTCAAGCAATTTGTTCTGATTGTAGTGTGTTAGTAGGACATACTATTAAAAAAAATACTATTAAGAAAAAAAATATCGTCACGTCGAGCAACAGGTTGCAGAAGCTATCTAAAATTGCATTTTTAAACATTAATACTGTGATAAGAAACTATTTTGAGATATGAAACTTAAAAACATTGCCGAAGTTGAGATAAAAAAAACACCCAGCTGCGCATTAACTAAGGTCAGTTATGCACTATATCACAGAGTGATTCGCATAATCAATTGAAAAATCGTAAAGCGGAGAAAGGAGNATATGAAAAAAGTATTTAATAACGTCCCGTTTTCTATGAGAACCTCACACACATACATCTAATATTAAAATGACAAATAAAATAAAATTACACTTACATATAGTTTAAAAAACTTTAAAAAACCCACAAAATGACAATACAACCAAAAACTTATGTTTACCTAAATGATAACAATAACGTTATCGATACTTATCAAAAGTCAAGCAATTTGTTCTGATTGTAGTGTGTTAGTAGGACATACTATTAAAAAAAATACTATTAAGAAAAAAAAATATATCGTCACGTCGAGCAACAGGTTGCAGAAGCTATCTAAAATTGCATTTTTGAACATTAATACTGTGATAAGAAACTATTTTGAGATATGAAACTTAAAAACATTGCCAAAGTTGAGATAAAAAATACACGCAGCTGCGCATTAACTAAGGTCAGTTATGCACTATATCACAGAGTGATTCGCAAAATCAATTGAAAAATCGTAAAGCGGAGAAAGGAGTGTCTTAACACTAAACTTTTGCCTAGACTGCTATAATATGAAGGATGTTTTCTCCCATTCAACATGCAATGCTTCGGAAATTTGGAGGTTCCTTTTATTTATTTAGATTTTTTATTTAATTAAAAAATCTAAAAATTGAGAAAAGTATGAAATATGTTTTAACCTAAAAAAATTGTTGTAGGAATACGAAAAAAATTTAAATACGTTTGTTTCCAAAAAAAAAAACAGAACAGACTATTATAAAGCAATTGTCAACAATCAAGATCTATTAAAGGGCACGAAAGTCAATCCATTAGACGATGTGAACTAAGTAACGGCGAGCAAAAAGCCAACTTTCCACGACCAGAGATCCACGACTACCGTCAAATCGGGTTCACTCACCTCTAACTCCCGGAGCTTCAGCCAGCTCCTATTCGCTACGTATCTATAAAATACTAAAATAAAGGGACTGGACGCTAGTTTAAACAAACAGAAAGATCTAAAGATATTTCTTTTAGTTTAACTCGTTTTTTTCCGTGTAACAGACTACATACAGAGAATCTATTATCAGGATGCTCCGTTCTCCACTTTTCTACTAAATTTAAGACATTGGGACAATCGCCATTTGTCCACCTGTTCTAAATGAATTCGGAATCGAACGCAAACCGCCACCTTTACAATTACATGCCACACCATTCGCCTCAATAGAAATGTTTAACAAAATTAAATATATCTTGTTCAATTTACTCTAATTTAGTATTTTTACATCACTTCTACAACATAATAATATATGAAACATACACAATTATTTAAACGAGTTCAAACATCATTCCTGTAAACAACCATGCCCAACTTAACTACCATTTAAGTTGAAAATTACCTATATTTTCTAAAGGAATCATTTAATGGACACCTTCTAATGGAAGGGAAAATAAGTTCACTGTTCTAAAGCAAAAGAGAAAGCTTGCGGAGCATCCTCTAAGAACTATTATTAGTAATGAGGTACCTATTTAGTAGGAAATATATCATTTCAGGGTTATATGGTGAGATTTAAATTAGCTTCACGCTATATCCCGCTTATAGCGTGTTAGGGTTAGAAAAAAGAATCTACTGTCAACACACTCCGTTCTCCACTTTCCAACCCCATTCAAGACATTGAATGATCAGTGGATTTATTTAATGTCTTGCTATTTCAAGAAATTTCAAAAACCTATTCCTCTAGCGGAGATTTCCCCCACAACCTTACTGTTTTATATTCAGACGCTTGTACAACTCAACCAATATATCTTCGTACTCACACATACCAAGACTAAAAATAGTTTGATGATTTTCTAAAACCGAGCTCTTCTTGCCACCGTGGTCAAATGGAAATAACGTTTAAAAAATCATCTTTACGCTGTATCCGACACAGGAGGATAGGCAGAAGGAACCTAGTGTTAACACACTCCGTTCCCTAACAATAACTAAGTTAAAACAACGATGACAAAACAAATGATAAGCCAATATCCTCGATAAATGGATTATGCAATACTATAAAAAAAATCGAATTATTTTTTCAATCTCAACAATTGTCTTATATCAGGAAGTACTTCCTGAAATACACGTACGTTGCCAACCCAACAAACTCTTCCTTATAATATTAGTAATAGATAAAAAAACAAAATTTTAAATATCAAATCTGATCTAATTTCTACTTAAAAAAAATAAATTGTTAAGATAAATTATGAGATTAACCGTACATAATGAAGGATAATTGATTGGTGCCATTCGACCCCGCCCCGATTGGTTATAGTGTCTAATTACCGTACTAAATAGGGGATGTCTGAATTACGTCCGTCTAATTTTAAAACAGTAATAGTAGTTAATCAAGAAGAAAAAAAAACAACATCGACAAAAAAGAATTAAATATCCATAGTTTCCTTGATTGCACTTTTAAACACCGCTTAATTACGGCACCAAGTAGTAAAAGCCCGCACACAGCAGGATATCAGTGAGAACCTAGTGTTAAAACACTCTGTTCCCAATTTCCCGACGAACAAGAGATGCTAAATGCTTAATTAATAGAAAATAATAATAATAACACGCGTTCTCTCTACCACAAAACCGTAACGATAAAAAAACCTCTCATCCGCTCCAACCACACCATGAGCAGATACCATTTAAAAAAGAATTACAACATTAATAATTTTAGTTACCACGCACAATATAAATAAAAAGAGGTAAAATATGTAATAAAACCTGCACAGAAAACCCTCGAAACGTTATAAAATAGCTCTACATACATGAATTTTAATGAGTGCTTATCATTTTAAATTATTGAGATGGTTTCGGTGTTAATTAGTTCACGCTATCAAATAATAGACAATGCGTTGACGTCACAATAGACCTTGTCAAGTTAAAAACACAGCGGGGCAGGCAGAGGGAACCTAGTTTTAGAACACTCCGTTCTCCATTTTCCGCTGAATCTTTCGAGGCGTTACGTGTTGAGAGGCGGAACTCAACGCCGAGCTTTTACTTTGCCATGTGTCACTGGCCTCTTTGTCAAGTTGAACCTGAAATGTCATTTAGCGTTGAACTAAATTGGGTACAATCAAACTGTTACAACACAAACCGTGTAGG
This sequence comes from Heliconius cydno galanthus, assembly GCA_036379175.1. NCBI lineage: Eukaryota > Metazoa > Arthropoda > Insecta > Lepidoptera > Nymphalidae > Heliconius > Heliconius cydno. The sequence continues at coordinate 271,899 of JAKRZM010000393.1, forward strand.
AAGCAAATTGCTTTGGAACTATTAATCTTGACAATTGCTATTTAAGAATTAAGATGATAACATTATATTCTTTAAAATCTCAAAAAGGTAGACAGAAACCCTAAGAACCTGAGAACCTAGTGTTAAGACACTCCCTTCCAAATGTTTCCACTTCTGTTATCCACTTTCCGTAGAATTCCAGAGTTATTACTACTATCGTGTTAATTAATATTATTAAAAAATTCAAATCTGCCAAAGAAACTCAATTAAAAAAACAAAAACACTTCGCGGAACAAGGCAGAGCAGAGGGGGGCAACTAACAAGTCGGGTTACCTTATTAAAGATAGCCGTCTCGGATGAGATCCTGCGAGCTAGACTCTGTTATACCTAGGGCGTCGCCCTTTCGTTCTACGGTCCACGGATTTTGCACTTATATATACATAGTTTCACGATAGACCAGATTTTGTATTTTATTCTCTATTTTGTTGCGAGGAAGCGGGCGCTGAGGTGAGCACGCAAAAGGAGCATTAGCCACAGAAGGGACGTTTTAAACGTGTATTTTAGCAATTGTAATGTTTTGGTTCTATTTTAAATGGAATATATCAATATATTTGTATTATTTATACAAATTGTTAACTATGAGATGATAAATGTTTTAAAATTTCAAATTCATGAGAATTTAGAAGTGGTCGATGACGGCAAGACCACTGGAGCATGCAGTGGAGTAAAAGTTACAGAAAAAAGATAACGGCGTTTGGTTTGCGCAATCCGAATCTAATGCAAGGCTAACTAAACTAACAAAAAAACAAAATATTTCTAACTGGAAAGAGACGTGATTTCTCGCGACTAAGGAATAATCGAACGATTTACACAGACCTACGGTCGAATGGTTCCGATAGAAATAATATAAAATAAAATCGATATCCTACAAAAGTTGACTTGACCGGACGATGCAAATGAACGTCACGCTTGGAAGATCCCTTCGCTAAACCCCATATTGCACGAGTATAATAAAAAATATATAATAGCCTTTACAAGTTACGATACTACTTTTTACCCACCCTATTAAAGAATTCAAATCTATTTACATTTGAATAATGGGAACACTGTTAGATTTTGAATATTTTATATATTTGATATTAAAGAGGGTAAGATCTGATAGTAGAAAAATAAATTAACAAAGTTTTAAAGATTATTTAATATATTTGTTTTATATGAATAAGGTACAATACGAAGTCAATATCCTAGACACCCGCATTCACCATTCTAATACAAGTTGGATAGTCAAGTGCCTGCCTACGCGGTTAGTCACTGCATTCGCTGTGCCATTTTTATAGTTATCTAGATTTATTTAATCAGAGTATTTATTTGAATATATTTTTTATAAATATACACTACCTTTACTCTCGACTTCGCTCGCATGGCCAAGTGTTAATTTAACGTCAGTATTTATGAAACGCTCTAAAGTCAGATCGGGCTTGAGATGCCGTTTTTATTCATAGATGTATAACTTACGAATCAAATTGACATCTCAAGATCGATCTCAGGCTTGAGAGCTGTTTATAAATACGGGCCTAAGAGTTGAATATGAATGAATAGCAAGTGTCCAAAATAACTCTAGGAGCAGGAACAATGCACTATAAAACAAAATAAAAAAATATTCCAACCAATAGTTCCTGAGGTTAGCGTGTTCATCCAAACAATCCCTTCAGCTTTATAACATTAGTATAGACATAAAACTGTACGGTAAATTTAAAACCTATCATTATTTAAACGTAGAAAGCAGAAAAAGCATCTCAAAACCCAACTCATTATAGCTTCTATTACGAAATAGGAAATCGTCGGTAAGTAAACTTTAATGCCCATCTCTTCACACACGTGTCTCTGACGGTGAGGTCACGGTATTATAACCATTAATTTCACCGGCTTAAAGACTTTTTTCCCTTTGAATGTTGTAATCTATACAGTTCATACGTACTTCCAGGGGTAGCCGTGTGTGACGACGTTTTTTAATGAATAGCAAATACCCATTGTTTTATGGTAGCCCTGATTTAAGTCGCATTTCTAATTTTGCTATTAAATACGTAATTAAAAGGTCTAAGGCCATTAACCTTCAAAACGAATGAGTTGGGTGTATATTACTTTGTAGATTATGACTTAATTAAAAAAAATCTTGTCTAAATTATACAGAATTTTTGTTACCGTAACTTTTTAATTAGAATTTTCTTATTAGAAAATTAAAGTTACGTTTTTATAACTTAGTAAATTTTGGTAAAAGTAACACAATATAATGTGCCTACTATTTTCGTCTGATTTTCATACTATAATAGTTCATCTAGGAATCATCATCAGTTCATAACGAAAACCTATTTAAACAAAATTTGGTTTGTCTGTATGTTTAAATTAATAAATCTGAAAACAGAGATAATTTTAATACTAAAGAAAGAAATGCTAGAGAAACATGGGACAAGAATGAAACCATTCTGTTCTAAAAATATAAAAAAAAAAAAATATATAAAATATAAATTAAACCTCAATTAGTTCAATTATGTAATAATACAACAATTGCTATAATTAATTTATCAATGAAATACTGGTTACTTAATGAATGAAATAACACACTCATAGTAAATTATACTTAAAAAGTTTTTCAAAGACAAAAATGTTTACTTAAATCTGTATATAATATATTAGGTATATTGAATTCATATTATTTACCAAAGCAGTCTTATTATACTTCAATGTGATAATTTTTTCTAATGGGCCATGATAAAATAACAAAAAAAATGTACTATTATTTCTATAATATGTAATCTAATAAAAAAATTACACTAATAATAATATGGTTATTTACTATTAGATATACTAATTGCCATTTTATCTTGTTACAGAGCAAATCTTTTGAAGTACCGAACAACCTTGAATAATTATCATAGATGTAGTAAGTATATACTTTTCTTCATATATAAATGTATGTTTATTGTGTTTGTATGTCAGATATAACTGATAGAACAATTATTACTATGTTACAAAAGTCTTTTATATGACATATATATTAAAATATTAGAATTGTTATCATCACTTGGAGTATATTACTAAGAACAATAACAAAAAAATAATAAACTAAAAAAAACAAATAAGCAGTACTATAGCAAAACTATTGTTTTATAAAAGTTGTTTTTCTTACATATAAGGTATCCATTTGCAATAGTAGCGAAATATAATCATGAACTCTCGGAGGCCATAGTTATTAGAAGAACAATTTCAGCCGAATCATTGTCATTATAATGTACAATAAGCAAAGTAGATTATAGTCTTATTAAGTAATTGCTAAGTTATGGTCAATTCGTTACAGTAAATCGAAAAACATAGTATGGTTAAATGTTTTTTTAGCAGTTACTCTATTTGGGATATTTATATGATATTCTTTGGTATTACGCTTCGTCTCGCATATAGCAGGGTAGGCAGAAGTATACTTTACATACTTTCTGGTCAAATATGAGAAATACTAACAAAATTACTTTCCAGAACAGAACCCTGAACCACAATCATTAGACAGTATATGAATATTAGAATATTAAATATTGAAAAAGAATAAATGATGTAAACTTTAAAAATAAACAAAAAAGCTAGCCGCAACCCAATGCATGTTAACTGCACATCTTCAAGAGATAAAATAATAATAAAAAGTAATCTTATACTATAAGGTCAAGTTAATAACAAAGTGTCACATATAGTGACCTCCAATTTAATGAGACCTAAATAATTAGGTTGGACTTTTTAACCAAAAAAATATTTGTGAAAAGAAAATCAGGTGCTATTGATATTTTGATTTTTTCAATAAAAAATTTTCAAAAGAAGCTATAAACATTTTACTTGTATGATAAAAAGTTATTTTCTTATTATAATAACTGACTTTATTTTTTTAAAACAATATATATATATACATTATTGCAATTTTTTTATATACATATTTTTTTTTTCTGTACACTATCCTGCTCATTGTTGGTCCACAGAGGTAACATAATATTAAGACACTACCTAATTTTTGAGACAATATGTTGGATGGTTAGACCTCCATGCTAAGCTTTGCATGAGGTGAATACCCTTAATGGGGATAGAATCCAAAAACCATTTTGTTAATATAATTTATATGAATATCTAATAAACTGTTATTTAACTTTAATATATAGCATCTATATTGTTTTATTTAAATATAGCATCCTATTGAAGAATATAGAAATTTTATAATTTTCTTATTAATATAATTTACATAAATATTTAATAAAAAATATTTAATATATACTGAATAGAATGCTATATTTTAATAAAATATCTGGAAAAATAAAAAAATAACAAATCAAAAAAATAAATAAATACATATCAATTTTTTTAAGAATTTAAATAATATTCTAGCCTTTTATAAATTTATAAAATTAAGAAAAGTTGAAACTAGAAAATTTTAAGTAAAATATTATAATAAAATTACCTTGAAAGCTGGTCTTCCAGTTATTTTCAACTCTGCATGGAATAAATCTGTCAGAGCAATCAGGCCTGCTCATAATATATTTCTTTCCTGTGGGACTGCATTGCTCTAACAGCCTTTTTTCATAAGGTTTACTAAACATTTTTAAGTCTTTCACTAAGAAATTTCAACACAGTTCTTATTTGTTTAGGTATTCGAGGGTACTTTAATGGAAGAGCAGCTAGATTATTATTTTAAAACAGGGTAGATTATTAACCGATCATACTAAAGTTCAATTCAATGTAACACACCGGCAAAGTTAATGTTTATTAGCGATCTGATAAGCAGCAAGAAGACTACTGTACTCCTCGACTGCTAACAATCATTTGAACGAGTCTCCATCTGACATGCCCCATAGCGCTCCTATTATCAATAATCATATTAGTTAATCTTAACAGTTCACACCAACAAATATTGTCTCACGGTAACTATTATATTGTATATTTAGATAACAAATCAATTTGTACAAACCAACGATTGGAATATAATAAATTTTACATAAAATACGAACCACTTTTAGCCTTTGGCATAAATAAACACTGTGTTGCCATTAAAATTGTAACGTTCTTTTTTAAATCGAACGGTTTCGCGCAAAAAGGATCAAATGTAATATATTATCTGTTGCACTACAAATTCTAAGAAAAATTACAAATTTAATATTTCAAACAGCGGAATCATGGAATTAATATTTAAAAATAACATTTTTGATAAATATATATTTCTTATAATATGCTTTCAAATTACTTGAATAGAAAAATGTATAAAAAACCTCAATAATCAAATAACTGTGCTTTTTTTAAATATAATGGCATACTGTGACACTACATGTAAAAAGACAAGCAATTGTATGATAAATTGTACAGTATGTTAATTTTTTATATCTGTTTTCTACTTGCGTAGTTGTGATATAAAAAATAGTGAATCAGTGTTATATATAACAAAACGATTAAATGAAAATTTTAAATATTGTTTACTATATTATGTGGAGCAAGGAGAAGCGAAGCGAAGAGCGAAATTCATAATACCGGATGTCCAGCACTCTTGGGTAAATTTTAATTTGCTCAAATGTCGTCGTGTTATTTATAGTTAATCTGTATTAAGCATAATCGGCCATTTTACATTGTCGTGCACGGTGCAGTGACCTCTGTTGTCCCTCTGTGTTTCTGTTTAGTGTTTACTCTATATCTATGAGTCTGTAGGTATTCTCTTTACCTATAATTTTTACTTAAATAAACTCATAAAATATTTATAAGAATATATATTGCGTTAGGTGTTAATGTAGATCGAAAAGATTTATTATTTATCTTTACGTAGCAGTACGTATTTGTGATTATTAATTTAATACTTCACTAGCGTTTCTTAGACTATATACTTTAATATAGTTTACATCTTACATATTTATATATTATATGCAAACTGCAACTATTAAAATGGAGTATCGACGCAAAGTTCCCCGTCACGACGATAGAGATCGCGAGGATACTCCCGTTTATTCTAGATTGTTTGTTGTTCGTCAAAAGGACTTAAACGAAGAAATATTGAGAGAAGTATTCTCAAAACATGGCACAGTAGAAGACATTTATATACCTTGCAACCACAAAACTGGAGAACCTAAAGGTGTTGCGTATGTTAAATTCTCCAAAACTTCTGAAGCTGCCATTGCTTTAGAGTCCTTGAATGGCAAGTCAGTTGCTAACAGCAGCCGTCCTCTTAAAATCATGGTAGCTGCGAATCGCTCTGATATTCAGTCTGATGATTATAACAGCGATAAGTATAGACGATTGTTTTTACATATTTCTAGGGATTTAAATGAAGAAAAATTGGAAGAGGCATTTAAGCAATATGGCCTTATAGATGACATATTGATACAAAGAGACAGGCAAAGTGGAGAATCTAAAGGATTTGCTTATATAAAGTACAGAAAATTTTCAGAAGCAGCAACTGCTTTTGAGAATTGTGAACGGAGATATCGAGCAATATTTGCTCAGCCTAAAGGATATAATAAGAGAACAGAAACTGCTTTTGAAACAAATATAAATAATTTGGCAGTTTCTACAGGAAACCAAAGAAATTCAATTATGGGTATGATGAATGTTGACCCAAAAGGCTACACCAAAGTCTCATTTAGATGCAGTCCCTTTTTAACACAAATGCATGTAGAGTCATTATTTAACATAGTCCCTGGTTTGGTGCAATGTCGTTACTTTGTTGATTTGATGAGAAATTTTGGTAAAGGAACAGCACATTTTTCCAACCCCGTTTCAGCTGCTTATGCTGTGGAGAGATTAAATGAATTTGAATATCCACCTGGTTGTAAAATTTTTGTAAGACCCACAAACAATCAGCAAGAAGACCAAGACTTGCCTTCTATATCCTCTGCTGTTAGTAACTTACGAAATGCTATTTCAACAACATCTGATTCTGCCTCTCCAGACTTAGCACAATTGACACAAGCTATAGCAGAGGCTTCGAAACTGATTAAAATGGCCACAGCAGGGGTTTCCGATGATAATATACCAAACAGTAACGACTTGAATTATTGTAGTGTTAGTTTGCCTCCTCCTCAGCCGCTAGCAGATATTGATAGCCCGGTCGCTAAGCGATGCTTCTTAGTTTGCAAACCTCAACCCCCACCACTTACAGTATTAAGAGATATTTTCTGCCGTTTTGGTAACCTAATTAACGTATATACTTTATATAGCAAAACTGTAGGATATGCTCGCTATGCAGTCAGTGAGTCGGCTGACGAAGCTATTAAGACATTACATGGGGCAGAAGTATGTGGGATACGCATTAAAGTCCTTGAAGCGGATGCCGAGGCACCCGTTAAGAGGATGAGAAATGAATAAAGACAGACGTTACGACAATATTGTAGACTTACAGACTATCCTTTATATCACTTTAACTAATAAACATATGAACTTACAAACAGACAATATTTTTGGCCATTTTTTGGTCTCCTTCCCTTGTTTTCCGTAACAATTATAAATCATAATTTTAAAAATAACCCCTTTTAAAGTGGACAGACAAATAAAACAGACTCTCTAAGGATATTTTTTTATTTATTTTAAGTTATTGCACACACAGCCTTATTGCTTGATGACAAAATAATTGACAATCCTAACCAATAACACTAATTTGAACAAATCTGCTATATTGCATATTACTTTTTTTTATGAAAAATTGCTAGATTTTTCTTTATTTAAAATGACCACTATAAGACTGAAATATAAAAATATGACAAAACACTATTCTTTTTCAAAACATATGAATATGATTTAACTATTGCTTTTATTTAAGGCCATATTTTTTGTTCTCTTGGTGGAGTTCCATATTTGTTAATGTTAAATAATATTTATACCGACTAGTCTAAAACTACTTTGAAGTTTACAGTAGAAGCAAACTGAATCTTAAAACTGTTTCGAGTAACAGAAATCTGCAGTCAAATATTACATAATTAAAAATATATATATTTAACAACAAAGTAAAACATTGATAAAACATATACACTTTAAGTTAAATAGCATTTAGAGTAATTTTAAGCAATTTAACATAAACAAATATGGATATTCCCTAAATAAGACAATTTTAATCATCAGTAGATTCTATAATAGCTTGGTCAATAGCTTGCATTAAATGATCCTTATACAAGGTATGCTTCTCCCCATGAGTAACTTTGATTATCTTTTCAGCACATTTGAATTGGTGCAATGCCCCTGCTAAGTCCATTTTATACAACAATATTTTCCCATATTTCATATGTAGGAGACCAACTAATGGATGGTAGTTGCCATAGTAAAATCTGAAATGATTGGAAAAACAGTATTTTTATATTGATCAGAAACAAACACAAAAAATTACTGAAAGAAGTATTTAATGTCTTTTAACGCATCAGCCACATAGAACATGTACATTTAAAGCAAATTACAGAGAAGACAGAATACAATATCAAGACTTCTCCACTTTCCATCCGAATTTCGGAATGCGTGTTAGGCGGCGAAATTCAAAGCTGTTAACGGCCACATTATCTGTGTACACACAGTTTTTAATAGAGTAGAGCACATTTTTAGCTCTTTATTCACCATACAGCGGTGTACGGAGACACGGAGAGACGGAGAATCTAGTGACATGACTCTCCCTTCTTTCTTCTCGGTTTCCATTAAAATTAAAGACTGCGTGTTATTGTGCAGAACTTAACGCTATATAGCCCCACATAAAAATGAATGAATGTAAAATTATCTCCGCGTATATCTGAAATACGGCCTTAACTTTCGTTCTCAAATTTCCACTCGAATACAGAATACATGTTGAAAGCATGAATGAATGGTAACATTACATAAAGCAAGACGGTCTTTCGTTCTCCACTATCCACCGGAACTTCACAAAACGTGTTGAACGGCGTATCTCAACACCGCATGAGGCAAAGATGAATTAATAGTACCAACCTAAAGCAGGGTAACAGTCTCTCCGCGTACTCGCACGCGTGTTCCCACAGCTGCACCTGTATAAGCGCGTCGAACGCGTTGTCTAACGTCTGAGCGTATAATACGTTTAGGGGATGGAGAACCCCCTCTTGTTTCTCTAGACAGAACTTGCATATGTCTACATCTGATTTTCGTGTAGATTAAAATTATAATATTTTTGCAGTGATAATATTTATTAAAGTGTTACTCCACACTTAGGAAAAAAAAATATTTATTTAGAAAACATAAAAATTTATACACGTTTTCTAAATAAGGATAATCGTTTTTTTAGCTCCACACTGTATCCCACAGACATAATTCTCAAAGCTTTGCGTGTTGAGTAGCAGCACTCTCGCCGTGCTTTGCCATGTTACCAGAACAATCAAATAAAAATATGCTTTTTCATGTAAATGTATTTTCTTTATTGATTAAAGTAGGTAGGAAAGAATTGTTATAACACTACCCTACTTTATATGATATGTTCTTTACTTTCCCCCTGCTTATGCGTGATACCGGTCAAACCAACAAGGAAAATATAAGTTTTTATAGAAAAAAAGGATACAAGCAAAAGAAGACTCCTTCATGTTAGACAAATGCAATTCACTAAACTCCATGCTTTTGATAAAATTGTCGACATTTTCTTCAGGATATTTGGTCCCGCATTCAGTGCATCTTATGACATCCTTTAAAACTCCATTTTCTTTGCAAATGTCGCCATTTTGAACGTCGCCATTAGTTTCTTCCACTCTAGGTTTTGGTTTCTTAACTAATATTAAATTTTCTTTCCAAGTTATATTTATAGGATTATCACATTTAGCATTGAGACATTTTGCTGCATGCTCATATTTTAAATGATTTTCATCTGAAACAAATATATAATATATTATTAAAATAAAACTAAAGAAATTGGATAAATAAAACACTCTCATGGCAGTGAGGCTGGGTGTGATCACTCATAATGGTTGTGGGTTCAATCCACACTTGGGGAAATGATTACGTCTAAATTATTATTACATATTATGTTACACATATTACAAATGAGTGATGGGTTAATTTATTAAATGCCATTCAACGTTTTTAATATCAAATGATATCAGAATATTTTAATGCTATAAAAATTACGTTTCAATTTAACAACAACAAAGTAAGTAAATTGTAGTAAATGGTGTTTATACATTTTACCTATGTGAAGTACTGTTTGTTTAACACTACAAATAAAAAATGACAAGATAATCTCTATAAACGCCGTAGCTTTTTATTTAGATATTATACTTTCATATTGTGGCATAACCAAACTACTTTTGTATACGAAACATTAAAATTTTCTTATTGTACATTCAAGTTGCACATTCAAAATATAGTTTACGTTACCGCTATGTCCCAGGGTCAGTAGTAATTGGGGAACCTGTTCACTTTATATACATTCAACTTGTATATGGTGCATATTCTGTTGACAATCTAGTGACAAGACATTCCGTTTTCCGCCCAATTCCGAAACATTACGTGTAAAGTAACGCCGCGTTATGTCTTACTGGGGCAGCTCAAATAATTCATTACTCCTAGGGGAACCGTAGATAATTCATTCCATTTGAATAGAAATCGAACCCACAACCCGTCGCGTTTACAGCCAGCCTCGAAATCTATAATACTATCCACATTTAAAGCATTTACCCAAGCACCTGTCACACTGGCACAGGAAGTAGTAGTTCTCTTTTAACTCCATTTGCCTCTCGTACGGCGTCTTCATTAAGTCTATGTAGGATATCCTTATCTGAAAGAATAGAAAAATGGTGCTTTTAAATATCTCAAAATTATAATCATTCTTTTTGGTTCTACTATATTCTGAAATGTCACTTATAATAACACTATTTCTTAATTATATTTGATGTATGGACATAATCAGGTTTTGATTATAACAGAAGTAAAAACTCTTTCATGTCCAACCAAAGCCAATAAAAAGGATTAGTTCAAATATCTGAACAAATCTTTTTTATCGGAACCAATCCTTGCTGTACTTATGGAATTCATATCCATATTCATGAATATTAAACAAATTATGAATTTTCAAAAAAAAACAAGAAATACTCCTTTATAGCTTTAATATTAATAACACACTATAGCTATAATGAGAGCCGGTATGTAAATAATTAAATATTTGAAGTTCATATCCTTATATAAGTATTTTTAGTCTATGTATAAGTATTTTTGTGTGTTTAATGTTTATAGATTATAGATATATTGTATGTCCTCAAGTAAAATCATTAAAAAAAAATCACCTGTTTCCAGTCCAAGCCAGGCATGTCTTTTATAGCTCTAATATTAATAGTTTTCCCATCAAATGTAGCGACTGCATTGGGCTCACAACTGTGGTCTATGATGGAGGCACCTATGTAAATACCTGAACCTATTGAGTTCATATCCATGTCTAAGATTGTGAAACTGTTTATTATCATCTGTAATTGAGAAAGATTATTTTATGTGAATATATTTTAGTGGTAATTGTTGCTTCTTCAGTATTAAGTTCCGGGAAACGGAGGGAACAATAGTTTCTCTCTGTCTACCCTGTTAAATGCTGTAAACAGTGTGATAGCTTCCTGCGATATATCGCATATACCAGGGTAAAAAAAAGAAAATGTTGCTTTTTAGTTTGATATTATTAAGGATATTTGACTTTCAATACACTTAAATGTATTAAAAATATAATTTTTAAAATATACAATATTTCAGTCTATACTGAATCATTCAATTCAAATTTTTATTCTCACTAAAAAGACAGTTGTGGCAAAGTGGCACAGCATGCCACTGTAAATGGGAGGTCATTTATTTGCTCCCCTGCTATATGTGGAATACACCATGAAACTAAAAAAACAACAAAAAAAACTAATGGGTTTTTGTTCTAGATAATTGAAGAATAGAACGCAATTATCATATAATAAAAAGTTTCTGAAAACATGATTTGTTAGTTATATTAATATATTACTTACCCTTCCATATATACCCATAAGTTCAACGGTATTTGGTAATGACAGATCTTTTAGAAATTCAAACAACACTACACATAATGAAGTAAAATGATCCATTCTCTTTTTATCTGCTTTTAAATCGGAATAATCTAGAAATAAATTATTAGTAAGTTAATTGGAAAAGAAGAAATTAAAAAGTTATGAAAATAATGTATATTTTAACTTAAAATCATTTATTTTAATATTTTTAGTAAGACTTGCATTTAATGTATTTGAAATGCTATTATAAAATTAAAATAATACTTTAATTGGATATAAATAAATAATATAATATGTATGACATACAAATACAAATTAGGTGAAAAATGAAAAAGTATAAAATATATATATAAATAAATTATTTAAAACTTTTTAAATTATATCTATTAATAAAAATATAATTTATCTTACGTGACATTAAATCTTTCCACATTCTAAATGAAGTTACAGAGTAAAATGCTTTGTAAGTGGCGCCATCGCCTCTTTGTATTCTATTTATTATTTTATTTAGCATACGAGCTGCATCAGGTATTATTTTTGGAGATACCCTTTTTAAATTAGCACACTCCCACTGAAAATAATGAACGGACGATTATTAAATATTTTTCTTAGTTTTAGCAGGTTTGAGGCCGTTATGGCAGAGGGCTACAAGCAGGCGACTGTAATTGCGATGGTTGTGGGTTCAACACCTAATCGGGAGAATGTAATATTTAATAATTCCATTTCCTCGCTTTGATAACGAGGCAAAGTGCGGCGGCGAATTCCTCCTCTCAGCACTGAAAGGAATGTATGTAACGTAAGTGTCTAATGATAATGGAGTGTATTAACACTAGGTTGCCAGGTTATCAAAATCAGTTTACAAGAAACAAAGCAAAAGACATATGTTTATGTATATATACCCCCTAAAAACTAAACCCTCCTTTTTGGTTTTGCCACAGTTGGTTAACAAAAATATTTTGTTTGGATCAAACACCTAATTTTGAATATAAAATTTAAATATAAATATCTACTTATAAAACTATGAACTATGATTATAAATTACTAAGAAACACTCATGTAAACAGATACAAGATACATAGTATTTTGGTTTAATATCCATACAACACCCACCACTAGGAAATAATACTCAATTGATATTATGCCAGAAATTTAATAATAGGCCAATATTCATTCATACAATAATAATATAATGTTTCAATTTACTATATACAACTTAGTATAAAATGGCAATGAGCCATAAAGTTTGCATTTGGTTTGTATTAATCATAGCTACAAGAATATTTTATTGATATAAATACTTGTTATTTTACCACTTTTGTATTTAATTGTTTGTTTATAATTGTTTGAGGGTTTAAATCTCACACAATGGTTATGTGCTCATAAATGAATATTATAGTGTAATGGATGTGTCTAATGAATCATTGCTCAAAACATAATGTCTCAAAAATTAAGTTGAAAGTAGGGAATGAAGAGTATTAACAGTGGGTTTCTTTTATTCAACCTGCTTTTAATTGAAGGTTTAAATACCACACATTAGTAGGTATTAAAAATACAGCAACCATGTTGTATCCCATGCACAGCAGGGTAGTGTTAAGACACTCCATTCTATATGAACCACTTACAAGGGTATTATATGCTTAAAATGATTATTTGAATTTGAAATTAATTGTTAAAATATGAATTTTCTGCATAAAAAACTTTTTAAAACTAAGTAGGTAAAGTAGTACCTAGGTATTACACAACAGTATCATAATAATTAAATTAAAATAAATAATCAATTACTTACTTTATGATCACTCCATGCGTCTCTCTGACATATTTTGCCACAATAATGTACAAATTGACATCCAGAACATTTAAGCACTTTACATCTGAATAAAACAATAAAATGTACAAATGATTATTATTATTTACTTTAAATATACAGTGAAATTTGTAAAACTTTATTTAATTGAATTTAAAAATATAATTTTCAAAAATATTAAAGTTATATCACTCACCTTTGTAAACAATTATCACATCTTATGCCCTTTTCTTTTGAAGACAATATAAATGCAAAAGGTTGCTCTGTCAATATAAGATCGCCGGCTTTGATTGCCGTTACATTTCTTCTTAATTTATTTTTCATATTTATTTATTACTTTTCCCGAAGCTCTTACGACTATAGAATGTCTAAGTTTAAAAATATACCTCGTTTCTTCCTATTATCTAACAAGTCGATTTTAAAAGTGAGGAATGTATAAACGCAAGCGACTAACTCTTACGTATGTAAGCTCAAAATATTAGCTTCAATACCTGCTTTTCTATATATACATACTCAATATCGGTTACATTATTTTTAGTTTAGACGTAGCACATCCATAATAACAAATATCACAACGGAAAATAAACAAAAACCATTCTAATATTAGCCCTCAGGTGCGCCAAATTCATTTTTATTTTGACATTTGAAATACAAACATGTAGATTACAGATGTTGACTACACGTCAAGTGTCACTTTTATTAAGAATTTGTAGTTTTTGTTTTTAAGAAAACTATTAAATATAAATGAATAATTCTTATAATTGTTATAAAAGTGTAAAAAAATATAAAAGTTTTGATTAAATATATCTTACATTTAAGTGATAGTTTAGCTATTAATAACACGATATGTTTGTTTTAGAGTTGAAATAAAGGTATGCCTGTCGGCTGATAGAAAAATAAAACATGTTTAATTAATAATAAAACATGAGGTCAAAATTTAAGATAATCTAAGCCTACTTAGAGAGAGGTAACTATAAAAATGTTTAAGATATTTTTGTATTGATCGCATCATACGCCACTTGACATCTATTACATTCTAAAATGTCAAAGTCAAAAGTAAAATTTGACTTCACGGCTCACGTTTTGTTTTTTTAAAGTTGTCAAGTGTTTCTAATTTGAAAACATTATTTTCTCTTGTTTATATTTAAATGAATAAGTATTTTAAACAGCCTAGAATAAAAAACGACAACTATAATGTCTTTAATTGTAACAAAAGCAGCACTAGCTTTAAAAAATGCCGATAACAATTTTCAAGTTGTTAAATTTGAAGCGCACAAACCAAAAAAGAAACCAGTTGAAAATAAATTAGAAAAGAGACAAATAGATAATACTAAGAAGGATTTAGACTTAAAGAAAGTTAGGCACGAAATCGTCAAATTCGGAATGTCTGGTTTTGATCCAACAAAGAAGAAGGAAGCAAAAATTGCTTTGGCAGTTAGTTTAGGTTAGTTTATAAGTTTTTTTTTTACTTTACTTAAACTTTTAAAATTTCTACTTAAATTAAAATATTGTTTACTTAATTCCCTCTGGTATACCTATTGTTTTACCGATAGCAGATAGAACATAGTGTGAAGATACTTCTTTCTCTACTTTATTTGTGGATAAGTAGTATCCTTTGAGCTGGGATTGAACTTATAACTATCATGTTTACAAACAGACATGATCCCATTGCCAATGGTGAATGATATTTTAATATATAAAATTGTTAATATGTTTATTACATTCACATTGTGTCACCTTATTTCAGGAGCTATACCGCCTAAAAGAAAATATATAAATTATAAGGAGCTCATGCAACAGAGGAAAGAAGAAAAATTAAAAAAAGAAGAAGAAAAACAATCAATGATAGCAAAAAGTGTTTTAACAACTGGCATTAAGAAGAAAAAAAATACGAAAAATGATGTGGGACATTTGTTAAGCAGTTATGGAAAGGTATTTATTAACCTGAAAAAATACTTAACAATATGATAATAAATTAATAATAATGACTTGTTATGTGCTTCTGTAATTAATTATGGTAAAGAGAAATCTTTCCTCCAATAGTCTTTTTATTTGGTGCTGAATATTAATTCATAAATTCAAATGTAACATTTTTAATTTCAGGTTAACAAGAAGGACTTGAAGAAGGACTCAGAAAAAGGAGCAGGAAAAAAGAGAAAGAAATAACCTATATTTTTATTAAATATAATTATTACTACTAAGATTATGTAAATATAATTGATATTTAATCAAACAAAACTGTTTATTTTTTCTGAAGAATCCATATATCATTTTGATATATTATTTAAAATTATACATACTAGAAATAAATGTATATTTCATTTAATTATCAAGGTTGCTTAATTAGTTAATTCATTAGTATAATTAATTTGTGGTTTTTGCAAGAAAAAAAACTGGTTCATTTAAACACTGTATATGTCTGGAATATAGAGATTGTTTACACAGAATTATTTATACATATATATATATAGTTTTGTTTATTTAAATTTATTTATCTAGTATTAATAGTTAGCATCTGGGGTTTATAACAAAATGCCCACAATTTATTAGTAGTACAGCAATATGACTACACTAACAATATAAATGAACTTAATAATTATTTTATTCTAAGATTCTCCCTAAGGATGGTAAAATCTGGCTGCAGTTTATTCTCCATTAATATGAAGCTTAGCAGTTTGAGATAACTGCTAAGCAATAAACCGACAATAAACTGACAGGTGAATGCCACTACACCACACTACACCACAGGTCCCAGGACCTGTGAAACAGTGGGTTTCTAAAATCGTATTTACACATAAAAATTTTCATTTACATCTTGTGTAATACAATTATATTTACAACCTTATATTAAATATCAACTCATTACGTTCATTACATAAAAAAATTATATTTCTTCCAACAGTCAGAACTATTAATAATACTTAAATTAATGATTCAATATTCAATTCTACAATTTAATGAGTATTTATCAAATTAATTAATGATTGCTACTGTTTCATATCACTTACGTAACTACTATAATTAAAATAATTACTTTGTTATAATTGTCGATTATTTAATTAATTTAATCCTTTATTAATTATAGGTGGGGGTAAAATATTGATTTAAATAGGTGAATAATTCTCCATTTCACATCATTAACATATTCTATTCCATTGTGATAACATTATTTTACTATCTTTACGCGTCTGTCGCATATAATAGTGTTAGTGTTTATAATAATATTTGCCTGTATCAAAAAAGATGGAATTGCATCTACATTTGTCTTATGCTTTCCGTTCTTTGGATCGTAAGTGGGGCACACCTGTAGATCTGGAAGATAAAAATCTAAATACTTGTGCTCCAGCGATAGTTGACGTCCCAAATATAACGTTTTCCTCTGAAGACTACTTAAGGACTTTAAGGCCTAAAAAGATTAACAAGAAAAGATGCGATTCGTTCTCTAATATCTCCATTTCAAGAATTTCGTCTACTGAAGAATTGAATTTTAGTGGTAGTGAAACACTAATATGTGATACTGAAAATATAGTAATTATAGACGATAAAAGTAATAAGATTTCATCTACCAAGAAGTGGAAATTAAAGAATGTTGTGAAGAACTTCAAGATGAATACTATAGAATATTTAGAGAAAAAATTCAAAAGGGAATCGTGATATACCATGGTGTAGTTCCACAATGGAACAAAATGATTTTATTATTCTTACAGCGTTATTGTAACAATATCGGAATGGTCCAATCATCAAGTCCAAATCAATTATTAAGAAAAAATCCGAAAGATTGAAATCTGTGGATGAAAAGTGTGAAGATTTGAACCTGTGACCGCTAGTGTTAAGCATTGCTTTGACGGAAGTATAGTGTCTATTGATTTAGCTTAATTGATAGACATTTAAATTCGCAGAAGTCCTACAATTTATGCATTTCCTGTGAAACTTGTATGGACGTCTAATGGTATACAGGATGAACGTAACCA
This sequence comes from Heliconius cydno galanthus, assembly GCA_036379175.1. Taxonomy (NCBI): domain Eukaryota; kingdom Metazoa; phylum Arthropoda; class Insecta; order Lepidoptera; family Nymphalidae; genus Heliconius; species Heliconius cydno. The sequence goes on from JAKRZM010000393.1 coordinate 289,643, forward strand.
ATGAATTTATTCTAGTTTTAAGTAATTATGTTATTTTTATTACACTTCAGTTATTTATTACATTGTTATTCTTAGTATTAGTAAATATATAAGATTTTGTGGAAGCTTATCGTTTATTATTCTTTTTAAAACCCTTTTTAATTTAAAGTTAAAGTTTTAGTGTTTAGTTTAATGATAAAATAAAACAATTATATCATTTAATATTATATATTTGTATAATAACTAGGTATAATTAAAATATGTACAAACATATTAACATAAATAAAGTAATATTATGCAGGCAAGTTCATTTTTACAATAAATAAAATAAAAAAGTTCATTAAAATAACAAATACATTATATGTTACACATACGGCTCAAAATATTTAATAGCAGTCGTCATAGGTTTTTCGTTGATTTTGTTCGTTGTTAAGGGATTTTTCACTCTCATCTTTATATCTTTAGGCTTTAATACGTTTTTATGATTAGCACTAGGCGGTCTAAGTCCTAAGTAATTTTTAGAAGGAGAAAATATGGATTTAGAACTAAGTCCAGAAGTTTCCAGAAAGAAATCAAAAGATCCTTTACTTTTGTTGAAATTAGTAACAGTGTTATTTAAGATCATTCGCGGTTCACATTTAACTGTGTTGTAAGATCCACTGTTGCTGCCCGAAGAGTTACTAGACTCAATATCAGAATTCCTTACTGATTCAGTTTCAACGTTTTCGATATTTGATAGGAGATCAGGTTTATTGGAAAGCTTTGCATTTTTGCTTTTATTTACATTCTCGTTCTGAAGAAATAACTCATTTTTTTCTTCGCTTTCATTATTATTATCATTTTCAGGTACAGTATTGGTGACAGGGTGTTCTGTCACAACATCAGATATAGAACCGTCGCTGCTGCCAGAGCTAATTCGATATTCCTCCGCAACGATGCTACCGAGTTCATCATCTATTTTAAACTCTTCGAAGTCTTGAGACAAATCAAACTTGTCTATGTCATCAAAATATTCCGTTTTACGTGGCTCTGCTGCTTTTGGTGGATTATTGAATTGGTTATCTAGATCTGTTAAATTAATCTGCTTACCACCTGTCTTGGAACCTTTGTTTATCTCTGAGAGAATAGAAGACACTGTATTACCCATCTGAATAGAGCCACGCGGATCTGCTTTAGCTTGGAGAGCGTGAATATTAAAATTTGCCAGGTAGCTTTTAGATTGACTAAATGATCTGTGATCCTCAGTTGGTTTATCGTCTTCATCTGGTATGATAATTTCAGTTACATGTGGTAATTTTGGTATATCTTTGTCGCTTATTTTATTCTGTATTCTTGGTAAGGAGACCACTTTAGCCACGCTGTCTCTCTGATTGGTGTGGACTGGATACTGTTCATTGTGAATTTCGACTGTGGGCTGCGTGAGTAGCAATTCCCTCTTGCCGTTACTGACTACTGGAACATTTATCTCTGAAATGGAGCAGTAGTCCGGTTCCACGGTTTTTATAGTGGCCATTTGTCCCACGGTTCTCGTCTTAACATCTGCAACCCGTTGGTTAGCCGCAACGGCGTCAGAGTCTAAAGGCTCCATCGCTTGTTTGACAGAGTTTTCAGCTTTCCATTTAGCTGACAAGTTCTTTGGTTTAGGCGGCAGTGCTGGAGGAGTTCGTGGCACCTTTTTCTTGTTAAAAATTTTCATGGCACCCAAGCTGTTATCTTTAAGATCCATGTTCATTTGATTGCGACTTTCTATATTCGCGGCTATATTTTTGACTATAGAACCTTTGATTTTAGGAACAGTGTTTGATTTGTCCATGACGGGTGATGAACGCGTAGGAGGCGCAGGTTTAGGTTCGGAATTTTTAGTAATGATCGGTTCATATTCGTTACTATAAATACTTTGTATCTCATATTGAAAGCCTTGTGCCGTGTTTGGCACTTCATAACTATGTTCTGAAGCTGTTTCTAAACTAAACTTGACGATTTTATTAGCTCTTTTGTCTGTCCTTGGCAAAGTGTGGTTTGAACCAGGGCTTACTCTTATCTTATCGTCATATGAGATACTATTAAGTGTAGAGAACTGCACTCGTTTTGTAGCTGCTTTAGGACTTGGACTGGGTGTTTCACTCGACTTAGAGTTATCATTGCTACTGTCATCTAAAGAATTTTGTAGCAAAATTTGATTTACACATTCCAAGACAGGATTATTTTTATATATTTCATTAGGTGGAGTGTCGTCGGCATCGCTTGTACTTGCGTACCAATTCTCACTGGCATCTGCAGGAATATTTTTATTAGAATCTAAGATGTCAGATTTTTCTTGACAGTTAGCTTTAAAATTATTATTAATATTGTTTTTCAACAGACTATTGCAGAGAACTTCATTTTTAGCTGATATAACTTCAGCGTTTAGAATTCCGCTATTTAAACCTTCCATTAAAAGATTATCGGTGGATTTTGATTTCGTATTTTTAAGAGAAACTCTTTGGTCTAGACTATCCATTTCTTGCTCGGGATCGCTAACATTGCAATACCAAGGCTTTTCTTCTCCTTCATCACTTAGAATTTTATTTAAAAATATTCGCCTGTTAGCTTTGATTTCATCGGACGCCTGCCGTTTTATTCCATGGAGTCTTTCCATTTTCGTTGAATATGTTTTATCTGTATCACTTTGAGTATTTTCAGATTTTTCTTTAGCTGCTTCATCAATCAGCTGATCTATTTTCAGAGAAGCTCTCCTTATGTCACTTGCTATTTGACTTGCTGTTATATCAGCATCGTCACTATTAACGAGATAGTTCATGCTGATGCATTCTTCTGTACTACTGCTATTCATGTGATTGTTATATACATTCTTTTGTATATGTTCGTTGTTCTTATTGTTATTCTTTCTACCAGAATATTTTCTAGATCTTCGAAATACATCTCTGCGGCTGAAGGCTTGTTTATTTTTAATAAATGTTCCTTTACTTCCAACACTGACTGTATTACCCTCTTCACTCGAACTCGAATTTCCATAAACTATGTCATTTTTAGGCAATTGAAAACTTTTACTTAACCTAGTGTTTTTTTGAAATGCTGGTGGCGTCTTCCTTTCACGATAGCTACAGCTTCTTACGAAACTGTTTTGAAATCTAGAATCTGTGCTTTCTAAGCTTTGGAACTCTGGGTCGGTTTCGATGTTTGTTTGCTCACTTGTGAAGCCAAGGAGTTGTTGGCAATTGCTGCAATATGACTTTCGAGCTTTCAACTTTACTATTTCCTCTTGCTGTGATCTGATGATTTTGTCTTTTTGTAAGAGAGAGACATTTATTTGTTTCTGCTCTCTACTCAATCTGGATTCTAGAAGGACTAGAGATCGGAGAACTATTGCGAGTTGGTCTTGTCTAAGGCGTCGTTCTTGGGCAGCATCTTTGTCGCGTGCTGCAAGTGTTTGACTAGCTTCAACGAGCTGGTGACGTTGCTTTAGAACAGATTCTGACTGTTGTTGTAATGCATTCTTCACAGCGTCAAGCTCCCGTCTCAGCTCCATCGCTTCTGAACTACTGTCCATCTGTAAGAAGAGAAAATGAAAATATTAGTATGATTGTAACAATTCATTACGAATTAGGGTTTTGTGGTATACAAATAATTCGTATAGTTATATTTGCACTATGCTTATTATTTATTTCTTAAAATTTAAAACATAAAAGTTTAAAAATCTTAATATTTATGATACCATTGTTAAGATATATAATGTGGGCAAGAATATCCAACGTGACATTAAAATATAGATATAGTATTTCAATACAGGCCTTTAGAAGAAACCAAATGTCAAGATCGAGAGTTGCACGTTTTTATAAAAATAACTATTTAATAAAATACACGACTAAATTGACAGTGAGGTCAAATATAGTGATACATAATAGAGTATGCATTCCGATTTCCTTCTTTATCCTATACAAAATCTAAATCCCTACAGAGACGTTAACAATAAAAAATAAATTATTGACACAGCAAATAAGAATCTCAACGAAGCTCGATAACAATATATGTATAGTTGAATTGGTTAGGGTGTATCGATAGTAAGCAAGAGGAGCAGGTTTGAATCTCGCTACGTTAAAATTTCTATACCATTGTAAATATTTTCCTTTTTAAAAAGCATTTAATATTATTAATTTATTACTAACATAATTCAAGGTCAAGCTGTGTCAAATCAGGAAACAATAAAAATATAATTAATTAACTAAATCATTAATTATATACATTATTCAATTTCATAAATTCATATAATTAGTTAATTAATTTATAACATTAATTCTATAAAATATTTAAGTCAGATTTGAACTGACAACTATCGCGTTCAATTAAAACCTAACCTAACGGCGTCTCGTTAACGACAATATAGTACTTAGTAGCAAATTATCTGATAATGACATAGACAACAAAAAAAAACAAACTCTGGCTGTTTAATTATCAACTTTTTATTACAATAACCCAAATATGAAGAAAATAAAAAGATAATCTATGAGCAAAATGCATTTTTTTTCATAGATGGTTAAGCGATTCGCATTGACGTCTCAATCGTACAAAGTCCGCAACGAATTCGATAAGGAGGTCAACGGTATCAGGAAACTGTTATCGAAAGCGGAATAAGCATTTATTTTATGAAATGGCTGAGATTTATTCGGTATACCTACATATATTTTATTATATTAGTATCTAGTTTTATTTAGTAAAAAAAAGTGTTTATAAGATTAGTAATAGTACTAAAAATAGATTTTTGAAGTTAGCTTTCTAAGTTTGTTGAGATATTTTTTTTATCATTTTTATTAATGATTTTACATTTTAAATAATGATAAAACAAATTTGGAAACGTTGATTAAGTATTTGTAAAATAAAAAGTTCGTCTAATTGACCACTCCAAATAGTAAGTAAGATTTTAAGCAAAATATAGTTTTAAGCAAAAACTTTATTGTTAAAACAGTTTCTAAACGACACGGGTTCAAATCTCGGTACGTTCAAATAAATATCATACGACGACACCTAAGACGGCTTTTCTAAGAAATTGTGATCACTCATCGGTTGGATAGAATAAGCTGAAGATCGAACTGAGTGGCGTGCTATCGAAGAGGTCTCCATTCTATTACGGCGTTGAGTTGCGCGAGCAATGTCTCGAAAATTAGATGGAAAGTGGAGAACGAAGTTATTGAACACTATGTTCCCTCTGCCCCAAATGCGTAAAGCAGCAATTTTTTTTTTATATATGGTCTGCACGTGCATCTTCACATTACACAAATGATAATTTATATTCTATATATAGTATAGTCGAGATTTAAAATTAAGACTGAATTATAGGCAAGTTTGCCTTTTATTTAATAAATAAAATTATTTAAAATTGCTATAAAAATCCAAAAATCTTACATTACGACGAAATATGGTAGTCATTACAGTCCAGCAAAAGAAACAATTGAATTGCACCATTTTGTATGAAGTACATATTTGTAAATAGCATTGAAATGAATGATTTTAGTGTTTTTTTTTCAAGTAATCGAAAGAAATTTTATAATCCGACAAACGTCACTTGCTTTAATCAGTATTAACGATAATACTTCACATTTTGAATAGCAACTTATGAAAGTGATTAATAATATTTATTTAGCTTCATCCTCTATGGAGTAGGACTAACTACAATCTATTAGTAACACTGTCCGAATCCGAAACATTGCGCGTGGAGTGGCGGAACTTAACGCCGCATATACAGCCATCATATTCCATTTATTTAACTTGAGCTTGAGTTCAAAGAATATTTTTTTAATAACATAATGGACCAAATACCAATACATTACAAGTATTATTAATATGTACTTTTGATGAATAACTTTTACCGTTTCCACTAAAACTTTCATCAAAATTACACCATAAACTAAAGAATAATGATTTTGATATATATCCATCTATAGGTACCATAATATATTATAAAAAAAAAACAAAACTAACCTTACACATAATAAAAACAATTTAGTACTTTCCACATTTCTCGCTTTGAACTATAAACATAACAATATATTACTGAAATAAAATGTAAACACTTCCACAATTATAAACAAATATAAAACGAACTTTGTACTATTGTATTCATATTATTGTAATTTTGAATATGCAAGTTGTTTTGACAGCTAAGGTGTATTCTGTTTAATGCAGAATGCAGCAGTTTCTTAATAATATAGCAGCGATTATAAACAAACATTACATAAGCTATTGACGAAAATATTTTCGTTAAAACGACTATGGCATCCTTGGCGCAGAGGCATAAGCGTGACTCTAAGCGAGAGGTCGTGGGTTCGATTCCCACTCAAGGGAATGAAGTATTGTTTATTAATATTTTCATTTCATCGCTCTGGCATCAAGGCAAAGCTTACTTTTGTTACACTGTTACTTTATTCTTAGTAATTTGGTTCGATATACTAATAATATAAAACCAAAACTATAAAGGTATATGTATATATGGTTTGGATATGTAAATACAAAAAAGATATATTGATAATGTTTTCTCATATCAAAACCTTTTGTTCGCACGTTAACACCCGCCCACGCCGGGAAAAGTCATAAAAATGAAAGTAGTCCCGCCATATTAGGTGTGCCACTGCTTCTATATAATTGCGAGATGAAGATGAACTTTCCCTATAAAATAGGGTTATAATTTAAAAAATATACAAAATTTGAGTAAAGAACTGCACTGGTTTTACAAATATGGCTAACTGGTTCACTACATAGCCTGTATTACATATATGTTCAATTAAAAATATATAAAAAATGATTGCGTGTTGCCTCGTTTTGGATTTTATAGCGTTTTTCTTTAATTAAACGTTGTAAAGTTTTAAAAAAATAAATAAAAATGGTTATGCGACACAATAACCCTTTTGAGTTTCAATTTTTAAAACGTAAAACGTTTTATATTTATATTTTATTTTTTATACATTTTATCATTTGCTAAATACCTATGTTTTTTTAAGTATTAAAATTAGTCGAAAATACTTTGAGAAATTGGTGACATACATAGTACTAAATCTAAATCGGTTAAAAAATTCCTAATAAATAAATTATAAAGAGAGACAAAAACAGTTCTAAAAAACTATAAGTATAGTTCAATAGGTCAAATTTATATTTTTTTACATTTTTTCTTCGCTCTAGTAACAAGACAATGTCTCAAAAATAGAGCAGAAAGTGGAGAACGAAGTGTTTTACTACTAGATTCCTACACTTCATAAAAACATATACCACGCCTGCACCAATGAAGGTATTCGAAAAACATACTTTTCTTATGTTTTGCATAAAATTTAAATATGTTACAATACCATATACCATATAGCTAATAGTGCACAGCTGGTTTATTGCTGAGGAACTTTCTTTTCTTATCTTAAGCTTGAATATTCATTGGACGTCGCTATAACGTGCGTTGCGTGTTGGACACTTATAAGGTTTTTTTTTAACGTCAATTAATATGAATGTTGTTGGAATATTAAAGATTTTTTTTTATTATTATGAAATATATACGAATAGTAGGTAATTTGTGTAATATGAGATTGCAATCATTATTTTTTAGAGAAAAATATTGCAGATGAACATGGGTTAATACCGCATAGTACACGTTCGAATATAGCACAAAATTTGAAATATTTTTTTTATTTTAGACTACAACTTTAGTTTATTTTCATTACATAGAAACTTAATAAAATATAAAACAATATCTATATTTTGGAAATTAAAAGGAAAATATCAAGAGAACAGATTATGAAAACAATATTTAATATGAATCTACCTAGCTAGGATTAATTAAAAACCTATTATTTTTCAAGGAAAGTCCACACGTTCTGGCCCAGTAAATCCCACATAGGTACCTGTACGTACATATAAAATTTCCGCTTCGGCAGTTCGCAAGGTATACAAGTAAGAACAAACCTTCATAGAGGATATCGACCACTAGTCGGTCACTGCTATCGTTTTTACACCGCAGAGCACGTGATTGTACTTTTATTACAGTGTTTTGTTACGGAAGTGGTTATAGAGTAGCTATAGTGAATCACTTTGTTTTTTTTTTTTTGGGAAATAAAAATATTAATTGAGAACCGTCGTGGCGAAGTGTGTCTAAACGCGACAGGTTGTGAGTTCGATTTCTAATGGCCTCGAAAATCATTGCGTGAATGACTTTGTTAATATATAGGTACTTGTTTCAGTGACTGATACAGATTTGAACTGTCTTTAATTGATAATTTTTTTTCAGTGTCAAGATAGGCAGAGGGAGCCTAGTGTTAAGACACTCTCCTCCCCACTTTCTGCCGAATTCTGCAGAATAATGCTCTACAATCATAAATCAATGATTATAAAAATATAATTAAATAATGAAAAAAAAAATTACAACCCGACTCAGATACAATTTTTAACGTTGTCTGTACATACAACGCAGAATACCAGAGAAAAGAAATACAAAATAATTATATTGATATCTACATTAATACTATACATTAATAATATTAAATGACGATATAAAAACACTAATAGCACATAAAATTCAAATGTTTATCTGTCTGTTTGTATATAATAAATATTTAGAACTCTCTTCAACACAATCAGATTATCATTATTCTATGTCACGTAATGTCACCGATTTGACACGTGCGTAGGGGATGCACGTGTCAAATCGGTGACATTACTGAAGCCCCAGCATTACTAATGCCAGATTTACTACATAACTTGTCAGATTGTTTAGAATGGTGGAAAACCCACATGGGAAAAAATGTCGAGTGATTTTAAGACAATTATCATGTTTATTTTGATGTATTAAGTAGTCAGGTTTTTTGAAACCTAGGTAATTGAGGCCGTTGGAGCACAAGGGCACCGGTGTGTGACTGTAACGCGACGGTTACTGGTTCGATTCCTACTGGGTAATCGGGTAGTGAATTATTATTTATTCATATTTTACCAAGACAAAAAACGCGGTCTTGAGTTTCGCTACTCAACAGGCAATGCCTCTCAAATTCAGCATATATGTATATTCGATAAGCTACAAAATATAAGTTTATATGTAGTATAATAAAATGATGATGATGATGATGATGATTGAAATTTTAACTTAAAGATCAAGTCAGCTTTCTCAACTTTGATTTTATTAAAATAATACAATTTCATTGGTTTCAAAAGTTCACTTTTAATGGCAAACCATATAAAAATGCGTAAAACGAGTGGCTGGCGGCCATTTTTCTCTGAGATACAAGTGGATTGACACACAAACTGTATATTTCCAATCGACATGGGTGGCCGGTAGTTTCATTTACACTTGATTACGAACCACTCCCAACTTTCACAGGTAGAGGTTAAGTAATAGCCTATAAATGTCTTCATATAGATGAATGATAATTTATTAAAATGATTGCTTATATTATAAATATTTTGTAAATGAATATAAATTATATTTATTAAAAAAAAGCAAAATAAATATATTAAATAAATAAAAAACAATTCGCCCAACGTGGGGCTCGAACCCACGACCCTGAGATTAAGAGTCTCATGCTCTACCGACTGAGCTAGCCGGGCTGTTGTAAGAGTTTCGAAATAATGAAACAGATTCCAAACTGGAGTAAAATAAGATATCTACGCTTCATCGCGTATTTCGTCGTTAGATAGTCTATTTATGGGAATGAATCTTAATTTAGTTTTGAAATAGATTTTTTTTATTAAGGAATGAATGAATTTGAATATTTTGTGTAATTATTATAACAGAATTCAATGATGATTTATATAAACATTATAAAATATGGAGAGTATGGAACAATTCCTAGTCTTAGTTATGAAATAACTAAAATACCGGTCAAGTGCGAGTCGGACTCTCCCACCAAGGGTTCCGTACCAATTTCATAATTATAGATTAACAGGAAGTACACTCTACAACTCAAGTATTATTAATTCTAATAGCACAATACAAATTTCATAGTATAATAAACCTACCACCGTATATAGGTTAGGTATACCATATTCCACATACATATATAGGAGCATTTAGAAGCATGCGCGTGCGCACCTTTTTATGTTCCTTATACGAACCGGTTGGGAGTTGCGAAAGCTTTCAAGGTTGAGAGCTTTCTTCTAACATAAGAATGCGTCCGTACATCTAACATGAAGAGAGGTAACGTCTATGGCTCGTATAGGTTTACTGTACCGACTTTCCTTGAAAATATTTCTTATTAAGTACAAGTCGACATTGAACTGCAATATTCCTTGACTTTAGAGTTTCTTAAAATCAGTAATGTTTTTGCGATATTTCGTCTGAGTAATAACAAGGTCGTACTGTATTTTTGGAGAACTTTAATATAATATAATCAAATTGTTGAGAACAATCGGGGCGCAGGGGCACAAACGTATGCCTATAAACGACAGGTTGTGAGTTCGATTTCCAGGTAATGAAATATTTAATATTTTAATTTCTTCGCTGTGAAGTGAGGAGAGTCCTGGCACTACGCTCCCTTTACATACCCTACATTTCATATTCATTATAATAAAGTCGTATAGGAAGTAAAACCACATTACTATGTAAAATGTGGACTTGTGCGAAGGTAAGACGAAGGTAACGCGTGCCCGTGACCGCTAATGAGATGAATCATACATGTCGATATTATTTGGCAATGAACGTTTGGTCACATGTTCCGGATTGTATTGCATATTTTGTTATGAGCGTAATAGGTAGTTGTGTGAGTGACGAAATGATAAAGCTTTTGTTGAATGTTATAGTGGGTTCAAGACAAGAAAAAATTAGCTTATCTAGCAAAATATGAGAAAAAAGGTAAATATTTAAGGTTATTATATTATGTTAATAAATAATTATAGCATTCCGCATTATCCTTTCAGTAGGAAAAGAAAAAGTAGTGTTAAGACACTCCAGTGTTTAATTTCGACCCAAATTCGAGGCTGTTGAATCGTGAAACTTATCGATGCGGTTTATCTTGCCCGAGAATCAAACTCACAGCTATCTTATTATAAATATACTATCACTGTTCCACTGCGCCACGAGGGTACTATCAATAAAAAATTTTTTTATAAGTTTTACTTTTAATTATATCAGACCCCAATCTCGTTATATACGTCAAAGCAAACGTAATGAGATCATAATTAAAGCACAAGTTAATTGAGTCGAGCAACAGCCTACGATTCTAGTTATTACGTTTGTTCGTGGTAATTTTATTTACTGGTTCAAGAGTGAAGCAATTAATATAATATTATTTAGGTAAATTTTAATTTTATACTTTTTTTTTTCTTTCTTATTAGTAGCTTATCTTAATTTTTTATAGGTTCCCGCTATATCCGGTATATGGCAGGGTACGTAAATATAACCTGGTAACCTAGTATTAAGAAATTAGGTTCCCCACTTTTCGCTGAATTCTGGAAGCATTGCATGTTAAGTGACGAAATAAAAAAAAGAAAATAGGGATATACTAATTTCTGGGGCTACTGGCCTGAATTGAAAAAATATTTTTGTGATAAATAGTCCTTTTATAGAGGAAAGCTATAATAGGCTTTATTAAGTTACGTCAATCGCCTCTATGAGATCTAGTGGAGTATTTGTGGACTGACTGACTTCGGGCATTTAGCATGTGTCATACAAACGTACACTCTTTATTAATTCCATTTCACTACGAGAGCGAAGTCAGAGGGTTCAAATCCCGCTACGTTTAAAATTTTAATTTTGGTAGAAATATAACGTGTATCACGTTAGAGATTAAAACGTAAAAGGGATAAAATGTTTTTATACCCACGCTTTCGCTATTATTATAATATTCTCAGGTGACATAATTATTATCTATAGGTATGTTTGGTAAGAATATAAATGACATCCGCGAGAAAGAATATTTTTGAACAAAATAAGTAATGACAAATAGGGCATTTCATTATATTAATCTAAGGGCCTATAAAACATACTTTTACCCTTTTGGAGTTTAAAGCATTGTGCAAATAAATACAAACGGCGTTGAGTTTCGCCAGTTAACAGACAATGTCTCCAGCATCGGCAGAAAGTGGAGAAAGGAAGTGTCTTAATAGAAATCTTAGTATTTTTTATACATTACATATAAAGATTACGTACAATATTAATATATATAGATTTACTTAATGGATCTTCACTAATGAATATGCAAAAGGTATCAATTATGTCATATTGCATTACCTATAAAGTAGCCGCTATCTTAATATAAATCAGTACGGAAATCATGTTAGTCTTTGAGAGGTTTTAAAAGATCAGTCTAGTCACAACTTAGATCTTTATTAAAGTACATTAACAATAACTAATATTATAAAACTGAAGTTTGTATGTTTAATCGTGCCATTTTCAGGTGCTACTATGGACGTAGGAATGGGGAGTGCTGGGCTTTCCGTGCCTCCTCCCCAAACCCAGAAAACCCAAGTCTAAATAGACTAGTATTGGATAGTCCATTTATAGCGGAAGGCTATAAGGCTATGTTACATCAGGCTTATCATTTCGATATAACGTACTGCAGGTACATGTGTCTTCCCCTCTCACGATGAAAGTTACCTGAGGCATTAAAGTCCATTTGACCATAGGGGCCAAGCCGCAGGTAAAAGTTAGTTAAAAGCAACCTTCGTAGAGAAAATAAAAACAATCTGTTTTTTTTTTATTTAAACTATAATACCAATAAATGTCGCCATAAAAATCCCTCAAAAAATATAAAGAGTACAACCGCGTACAAAAACATATTTAAAAAAAAAACAATTAAATCAATCTATATCATATATCGGGTACAATACCAAGGCGAGCCGGTCTGAGCCCTCTTTGTTACCGCAGTAAAGGTGAAACTGTGACTTATGTATGTGTTATTATTCGTATCTTTCGATCGGTAAAAGGAAAATTGAACAAGGTCGAGTAAGCGGATATGTATGTGATTCAAATTTAACATCCGATTTTTTTAAAAAACTGTATTTGTAAAAAATGTCATAGTGGTATAATGATTATTATAAACCTATTTTCTTTTTAAAATCTGTTTTTTTAGGCCAGGCAAGACAAAAATAACATTAATATATAAACTACTAAAGGTAAACACCACAGTGAAGTAAAAAAATAACAAAATCATAAATAATATAAAGTTGGCACCGGCCCCTAAAAATAAATACTATTAATAGTTAATAGGTAAGTTTATAAATATCAATAATTTTACAGTTTTGAGAGCGACTTTTTGGAGTTTATTAAATTTTAAATTATCTTTTATGTTTCTAAATATTGAAAAAAATATATAATTTTTTTTTATAATCTAAAAAATTTAAAATAAATACATATACCCAAATATACAGGGTGTCCCAGGAGCCAACGATAAAACGAAACCAGGTGATANCGTCCTAAAAGTAACTCCTATGCAAAATTTGAGATTCCTAGCACATGTAGTTTCTGAGATTTCGTGATGAGTGAGTGACCTTTCGATTTTATATATATAGATTTAGGTAAATTTAAATTTTATACATTTTTTTCTTTCTTATTAGTAGTGGAAAAAATGAAGATTATTTTTTTATAGGTTCCCGCTATATCCGGTACATGGCAGGGTACGCAAATATAACCTGGTAACCTAGTATTAAGAAATTAGGTTCCCCACTTTTCGCTGAATTCTGGAAGCATTGCGTGTTAAGTGACGAAATAAAAAAAGAAAATAGGGTTATACCAATCTCTGGAACTACTGGTCTGAATTGAAAACATATTTTTGTGATAAATAGTCCTTTTATAGAGGAAAGCTATAATAGGCTTTATTAAGTTTCGTCAATCGCCTCTATGAGATCTAGTGGAGTATTTGTGGACTGACTGACTTCGGGCATTTAGCATGTGTCATACAAACGTACACTCTTTGTTAATTCCATTTCACTACGAGGGCGAAGTCAGAGGGTTCAAATCCCGCTACGTTTAAAATTTTAATTTTGGTAGAAATATAACGTGACACGTTAGAGATTAAAACGTTAAAGGGATAAAATGTTTTTATACCCACGCTTTCGCTATTATTATAATATTCTCAGGTGACATAATTATTATCTATAGGCATGTTTGGTAAGAATATAAATGACATCCGCGAGAAAGAATATTTTTGAACAAAGTAAATAATGACAAGTAGAGCATTTCATTATATTAATCTAAGGGCCTATAAAAAATACTTCTACCCTTTTGGAGTTTAAAGCATTGTCCAAATAAATACAAACGGCGTTGAGTTTCGCCAGTTAACGTGGAGAATCTATTAAAACACTTCTTGTTTTAATAGAAACGGAGTATCTTAGTATTTTTTATACATTACATATAAAGATTACGTACAATATTAATATATATAGATTTACTTAATGGATCTTCACTAATGAATATGCAAAATGTATCAATTATGTCATATTGCATTACCTTTAAAGGAGCCGCTATCTTAATATAAATCAGTACGGAAATCATGTTAGTCTATGAGAGGTTTTAAAAGATCAGTCTAGTCACAACTTAGATCTTTATTAAAATACATTAACGATAACTAATATTATAAAACTGAAGTTTGTTTGTTTAATCGTGCCATTTTCAGATACTACTATGGACGTAGGAATGGAGGGTGCCGGGTTTTCCGTGCCTCCTCCCCAAACCTAGAAAAGCCAAGTCTAAATAGGCTCCTAGTATTGGATAGTCCATTTATAGCGGAAGGCTATAAGGCTATGTTACATTTAGCTTCGATATAAGGTACTGTAGATATTCGTGTGTCTTCCCCTATCACGATGAGAGTTACCCGACCCATTAAAGTCCATTTGACAATAGGGGCGAAGCCGTAGGTAAAAGTTAGCAAATGATACAACTAATATTTATATAATAATATTTATATAAATAATACAACTAATATTTATATAATACTAATATTTTTTTATTTAAAACATAATTAAAATAAATATCGCCATAAAAAAATCTCTCAAAAAATATAAAGAGTACAACCGCGTACAAAAACATACTTAAAAAAAAATCATTTAAATCTATATCATATATCGGGTACAATACCAAGGCGAGCCGGTCTGAGCCCTCTTTGTTGCCGCGGTAAAGGTGAAACTGTGACTTATGTATGTGTTATTATTCGTATCTTTCGATCGGTAAAAGGAAAATTGAACAAGGTCGAGTAAGCGGATATGTATGTGATTCAAATTTAACATCCGATTTTTTTGTGGGGAACTGTATTTGTAAAAAATGGCATAGTGGTGTAATGATTATTATAAATTTTCTTTTTAAAATCCGTTTTTTAGGCCAGGCACGACAAAAATAACATTAATATAGAAACTACTATAAACACCACAATGAAGTAAAAAAATAACAAAATCATAAATAATATAAAGTTGGCACCGGCCCCTAAAAATAAATACTATTAATAGTAAATAGGTAAGTTTATAAATATCAATAATTTTACAGTTTTGAGAGCGACTTTTTGGATTTTATTAAATTTTAAATTATCTTTTATGTTTCTAAATATTGAAAAAAATATATATATTTTTTTTATAATCTAAAAAATTAAAAATAAATACATATACCCACATATATATTCGCCATATTATTATTAACTTTAAACCATCTTGACACCAAATATCAAAATCCATCGTTGCACTTCAAAGGTCAGACGTTAGTGGGTCGTAGAAGAAAGTAGGAAAGGGCTTGTGGCAGAGGCGGTGTTGAACGCGACAGTAATGAACTTTTATGAGGTGTCAAACATTTACATATTAAAACCTTATTTGGTTCTTAAAATATTAGTCTAGTGACCTTAATATTTTAGAGATCCACAGATATACTTACAATCTATGTAATTTATTGTATAAAAGTATTTGAGGGAGAAGGAAAAGTGGAGAGTGGAGTGTCTTAACTCTGCTACATGCGGGATACAGCGTGAAGCTGAATAAAATAAGTATAAGGTGAATAGATCTTATTATAACAGAAGTAACATTTTGAAATTACGAATATAAGAAAAAATAAATACCGTAAGCTTCTATTTTAAGGAAACAATTTTAAGGTATTTGATAATATGGGTCCTACCTATAAACCTACCTCACAAAATTCTTTAAATATCAATTTCACATACTTTAAGTTATATACTGTTATAAATATATAGTAATTTGTTAATGACATTGGAAAAAATCGCTAATATATACATAATGAAAGCTGGAACCAGTTCTTATCTTAATTAACACTAGTCCGTTGGAAGCCTAAAATAGCTATTTGAACAACTTCTCGGGACGAGCTTCGAAAATCATTCTGATAAGACGATAAAATTGCCGTCCTAAAAGAAACTTGATGTTTTTTTTTAAATTTTCTAATAATTACTAACGACTTAGCTATTAATTATTTTCGTGCGTAGGGGAGTTCCGGGATATGAAGTAGCTATAGGTTACCCCAAATAAAGGTATTTTTTTGTGTTTTGGTATTGCATGCATTTGGAAAAACACTATTATTTTGAAATAACAGACAGACCCTTTCACTTTTATTTATATGTTTAGATATATAGAAAATGCATTTTACTTATTTTGCCACTTAGAAAATATTAGAATTTTGTTTCTCTCGTTATGCCTTAACTTACATATTACACAAACGGTAATTGTAATTTGGAATTCCAATAAAATATATTAGAAGTCGTAAAAAGAGTATTAAAATTAACCGTCCATGACTGCAAAAAGCCTCTGCCTAATCCTCGTTTGCCTTTACCCTGCCGTGTGTGGAGTACACCGTGACGCTAAAAAAAAGAAAAAATAATTAATCTCATTACAATCATACACCGAGAGTTCAACCGAAATCGATTTCGACTCGATCGATAATGATTATTAATAAAATCAACTTTCTCGTTCAATTGACGAATGTATGACGGAGAGATTTATAGACAACTCACGAATCTTGATCGTGGAAAGTCGATATCGGCCTCATTTGTAGTACAAAAATTCAAGTGCGTAATTAATGGTATCAAAGAAAGTGTTGCCATCATTATGTATTTAAACGTACAAGTCCACTCCTTTAAATTATATACATATTTTTAATGTACTGAATATTTATTAACTTGTATCATTATTGACGGATGGAGCCGGAATCTCAACTAATTTCCGTTTTACACTTTTTTAATATTTTTTTTTAGATTTATGCTCTATCTCGCTTACATCACATTAGGCAGAGAGAACCTGGAAATCCGGGGTAAGTACACTATGTTCCCATTGAAACTCTGAACTGATGCCGCTGAATTTTGGAGGCATGGAAGACCTCAACGCCGCATTTTGACTCGTTACCAGGACGAGGGAATGAAAATATTAGAAATTATTTTATTTCCTTGAGTGGGAATCGAACTCACAAGCTGTCAACAGTAATAGAGAACTCCTTTAAATGATAAATATGTATACATATTTAATGTATTGAATATATATTGCCTTGTAAAATTGACGGATCGAGCCGGAATCTCAAACATGAAAATGTCGTCTGCAAAATCTGGTTTTAATTAGTCTTTAATGAATTCATATAACTATTGATATTAAAATGACATTCCTTCAAAGAAATCTTTAAATCTTCATTAATTAATAATTAAGTTTATTTATAATTGTATCTGTGTATATGAATATGTCAATTTAATAAAAATATGATTATTAATTTTAAATTGACAATGAAAACCTGTTGATTAAACATAAAATAAGACGACTATTGTTTATATTAAGATTTTGATGCCAATAAACAAAAAAAATTTGCGTCGTTCATAAAGAAAGTTTTTTTGGCGAATGCCACACGGTATACCATATTTAAGATGTATTTAACTTTTATTTACATCAAATTTGTTCCACCTATCTGGTTTAATGACGGACACCTACCAACACTTACTTATGTATATGTATACATATAGGTAGGTATCTAAAGAACGAAAAATGCAGAATCGAAACTAAAAAAAAAGATTAATATTTTAATTACAAGACAATTCTGAAAATCCTTTTCTTCTATGTCAAAAACATTAAATTGCATAATGAATAAATTAAACGTCACGTTAAATTAAACATAAATTGCAAATAACGAATTTTAATATAAATGTAACGTCAAAGTAACCTTTCATTTTATATTAATACAGTACAAAAGATGACATTATACTTCTCAGCAGGATGCGCTTTGTTATTTAAAATTTAATAGACGAAATGCATCTTACAATCTAAGTATTGTACGAACCTATTACTTTTATGTAACAGTATAATAAAAGATGAATGAAAGGAGCTTAGAATTATCATTTCCGTTTTATATTTTTTTATATATTTATTTAGCTTCATGCTCTCCTTTAGTATATTAAGCAGATGGAACCTGGAAGCAAGGGTTAAAACACTCCGTTCCCATTAAGACACTTCCGTGCTCCACTTTCCATCAATTATTTGGATCATTGCGTGTAGGGTGCGAAACCCAACGGCGCACTTTGCCTTGTTACCAGAGCAAGAAGAATGAAAATATGAAATATTTTATTCCTCCAGTGGGAATCGAAACAAGAACCTTTCAATTTTATAGTCGTACTCTTGTTGTATCTGGCCTCGTCTTTATTTTCACATTTACATACAAAGACGAAGAGAACGTAGGGGAATTTATATATTTTTTAATATAATTATGTAGTATTTAATATTTTTTGATATATATTTAAGGTTAGATAATAATTATTAAAGAGATTAGAAAAATATTTGACTTTTCTGAAACAACAACATATTTTCTCAAAAAACTCCAAAACAAAACGTTTTCAACCCACAAAACAACACCTTACAGTAGAAAGTGTCCCACCAATACACTAACAGCGCCTACATAATCCTTTAATACAATTTTTAATATTACAATTACTTTCCCCTGGCTTTACGTAATGTGGACTATAGTACCGATTGTTACGTTACAAAGAGGTAAGGTTAGATATTACGCTATTTAAATCGAGTTTCACCGACCTGGGCCTGCTTTGTGTTTTGTATATAAATCAGCTTTGCACTACAGGTGCTATTATAGTCGAATCTTAATATGTTTATAATGATATCGTTCGAGATGGCACTTGGTAATGCGTTTATTATTAGATTTACATCATATCTTGGCCTTAATTTCAGTGGTGGGGATGTTTAGGTTCGTGCATGTTTGTGGTATATGACACTGCTAAGCTGGGGGTAGTGGGTTCAATGTGAGCAATGTGGTAATTATTATGTGAATGATAATGTGTTAAAGAATGCATTTTTTTTATTTATTCAAAAATATTATGTATTATTTAGGCATATACTAATATAAATCTGAAAAAATATAATCTAATTAATTAGCACTAGCACATTTTACCCCATGTTTAATCGAAAGCTATCATTATTAAATTAAGAAACATAAATACAAAAACCAAAAAGATTCGGAGTTGAAGATGGACCTGGCCAGTAATTTATAAGAGTTAGTGACTTAGTTTATATAAACTATAATTAAATACCGTTGGCTAGAAGATAAATAATAATAATATTGATAAAATCCAAAGCATGGTTAAAAGGAAAGGTCACGTAGGCACGCGCTCATCAAACCGTTCAACGGAACGTATAATCGTTGGAGGGTTAGGTTTTTGCGTGCAATGGAAAACGGAACGTTGGCGTCGGCTAGTGTAAGAAAATCAATTGTTGCTAAGTAATGAGTAACGTAAACTATTAAATGGTAAGATTGTATTGATTAAAAAATTATTCACGCATGGCGGGGTACTGCGAACATGTGAATAATTATAATAGCATAAATAGATGTATGAGTTTTATTTCTTTTTTGTTAAGTGGCGGAACTTAACGCCGTGTTTTGTCTCGTTACCAAAGCGAGGAAATAAGAATATTCATAACGTGAGTGGGGATGGAACTCACAACTGTCGCGCTTACTTATTTCTATACTCAATTATTTATATTTATTGCTTTCTGTAACTCCTAGACCAGCTTTCTATAGAACCATAACAACACTAGAAGCCTATATGCATATTTAACAACAGAGCTATCAATTTTACAACTTCCGAATTCATATTTATGATCTAACATCAATTAATACATAATAAGATATATTCCTTCTAACATATTACATAACGTCGTTAATATTAATTATCACGTCAAAATATAGATTAATATAGATAGATAGACTTTCTTGTTATTTATATGCTGATTTTGTTAATAAAGACAGCCTTTGTCGTATAAAAGCTACTGAATCGGCTGTTAAATTAATTGGATTCCTCCACCCAATCTGCAATATGTTTTATATTTGGGTTTTATATTTTCACAGAAGAACATAATTTAAAGAAATTAAAGAGAGATTTGTCACTTTAGGTTAAGTGTACGTCAAACTGAAAGAAACACTGTTAACTTAACACCTATTAAGTTTGGAATTCTACTTTCTTAATACTGAACTTATTAGTAAATGTGGTAAATGTATAAAAATTTGGAAAAACTATTAAATTAATTAAAATTAGTAGGTGCTAATATTTTTACCATACAATATATATAAAAATATATAAATAATAAAATATTAAAAAACAAAAGCCCCACTTAGATGGTTGATAAGTGAAACACAGAAGGTAGTTAAGAAATAGAACACTTGCAGGAAATTACATGAGGATTATATCTGACGGCGTCACGCAGCTATTGCGTTAGAATAAAAATATCTGATATTATATCTTGAAGTGTTTATCCATTACAACACGAGCTTTATCTTTTCTTGTAAAGTCTGAATTTACTTTGAAAATTTATCTTTACACTTCTCAGTTAGATGTGGAAGATAATTCGTCAACTTGGTGCAATAAAGGCGCAATTGCACTTAAAAAAAAATAAAAAATATATGCCTGCAAATATGTCAATGTTACGTCTAATAAGCTTTATGTGAAAATGCATATTTCATGAAATATTTGAGGTCGTCGGTTCCCGGCGGCACAAAGGTGTCATTGTAAACGCGACGGTTGTGGCGTTGAACCATGCATTGTCTCCAGGATTAGGTGGAAAGAGGAGAATGCAAGTGTTTTTATGGGAACGAAGTGTCCTACACTACAGGTTCCCATTTTCTCTCTGCCTTCCTTGATTGATTATTTCTTGAATAACACGAAATTACTTATACGAAAGACTACGGTGTCATATTAAAATAATAAATTATACTAATAATTTTTTCTACGTAGATATAGCAAAATAAAGACAAATCGATTGTCAAGGCATTATAAAATCAGTCATACGTACTTAACAGACAGAGTCAATTTAATCCTCTATAAGATGTCATCTCAATTAATACTAATCCACACAAGACATCTTGATTATTATATTTACACAAGATATATTTTGCGGTCAGTAGTGGTGCAGGAGCATACGCGTGCGAATGTAAACGGGTCAGGTAGTAGGTTCGATTCCCACTCGGAGAAATGAAATTTCAATATTTTATTTTCTCGCACACACAAACTTAACATAACATTCATTGCATAGCTCTGGTAACGTCTTAATAGGAAACGGAAGGTTAACGTTGAAAATCTTATACAATTTCTTAACAAGTATTAAAAAAAACTAGCCATAAAATCTATCTATGAGTACTTAATCAAATACCAGAATTGAACCTGTAACTTCAGTGATTTCCACGCAACCAGATTTTACGACCCTTTTTTATAACGATCGGGATAGCAAAAAGCCTACACATTCAAGGTTAATATTTTGATGAAATTAGCTTAATTTTAAATAAACTTTTACTTATATTGATCTACTTAGATATTTATTATGTTTTTTATACTATATACTTGCCTAACTTAACATATTTACTTAATTAACATACACATAATATGCCATATCTCATGAATAATAACAAAAACCATACGTATCCTCTTATCTTAATACCACGAAACCCTAGCACAAATCAAGGATTATAATTTCTTATGGTTTCCACTTTATTGCTTAACTGGATTACTGTTAAACAAATTATTTACTGAAGACCTTTATACATTGGCATTTGTATGAAAAGTTCACCATTTGCATCTACGTCTAGGTATAATTTAAATACATTATATATAAAAGACTTTTATAAAAATTGGTATTGATGATATAAGTAAATGCATATGCTTATATTTGACTATAAAAATTTAAACAATACTTTTCTTTAAACTCACTGACTTCTACTACTACTGACTGACAGATTTCTATTTTCTGTTTTAGTTTCAGAACTGATAGAATTTGGTCTCTTATGGCAAAAATAAAAAAAACATATATAAAAAACATGAAAATCACAATAAATACAAATTTATGTTTAATAGGGGAAGGATTATAAGTCTTAATGCCAATAACTTCGCGACATTTACTATAAGCTTTAATATTAATAAACTTACGTTTCGAAAATGTCACTTATGTTGTATTATTGGTATTTACTATTTAGTATTATCTTTTGTTATAAACAAAATTACAACATAGTTATTTATATACATTCCAAATAATAATTAATATTATCTGTCGATAATAAACGCAACTGGTTATGGGTTCGATTCTCCCTCGAGAAAATGAAATATTTATTTAAATTTATATTTTCACTTGATCTCTATGGTGTCGGAGCAAATCGTGGCGTAGACTTCCGCCACTCAACACTCAATGCCTCCAGAACTCGGCAAAGAATGGGGAACGTAGTGTTATAACACTAGCTACCCTACCTTGCTGTGTGAAGGATACAGTGTAAAGCTTATTTATTTAATAATAAATATATAAAATTAGCAATCACTCAATAATTTAACACGAAACCATCAATTAGTTTCAACATAATATGATATATTATCATCGTACAAGTATATAAACGCATGCCGGCCAAGGATAAGTATAAACGGCGTTTCGAGACAAAGGCTCACGTCAACCAACTGTCACAACTGATCTTTGTCAAATACTTAATTAATCTTTGGTTTCACTCGCCCCTTTCTAATCATGTCCAAGTTAGTTATACAATCTCTTTTCAAAAACTAAACTTGATATATGTTTTCTATTCAAACGAATCTTAAGTTGTTTAAAAATTCTTTTGAAAATATATTAGTCTAAATCCTATTTAAAATATTAGTGACAAATTAAAAGTATGCCAGCAGGTACAGAGACCTTTTGAACTGAAACGAAAGTTCATTACAAAACTGCACTAGAAGCAGCTAGTAGGTCAAATATTTGCATAGTTAGAAACGCTACTTTGCAGTAAAAAAAACTATAAAATTAGAGAAATGTTTAAAAGGCACATTGTCTTAAACTAGTAACCTTAGCTTACCGTTATAGGTTAACTGTCAGTATGTCAATTAACGAGGTTAAGCCTTAAAATTTACATAATGTTAAGTAGAGATACGTATATCCGATTATTATAATAAAATATGAGTAAAAAATACAAATTTCTATTCAATATGTTATAAGTTAATAAAGTACTGTAAATTTTAATGTTTTTGAGGGTTTCTCGCTGTATTTCGCCTACAGAAATATAGGTAAAAAAAATATAGTGATATGACTGTAGAGTGATAGAACTCAACACCGTAGTTGGTCTTATCAGAGCGAAACATGAAAATAACATACAATTACGGCCTCGTAGTAAGCCTCGAGTGGAAATTGAACCCACAACCGTCAAATATCCAGACTAGTGCGCCATATTGGTCTTTATAATTAATCAATTGAAATTTACATCTATTAAAAATCCGGCTCGAAGGACCAAAACATATCTTTCTTGTAAAACGAGTTTCAAGAGAGCCTCAGTTAACTTTTCGAGCGGAAAATTATACGGACGTTTCGACGTGCAACAGTATTGGGCCACACATTGTATAGACTATGTATACAACTTACTCGTATGCAAATTTGCGTGAAACTGTGATGAAATAAGAAACATGGGTATCGCGTCTGATCTCTATTATACCTTTATACTAAAATATTTGCTATTCTTTGTTATTATAATATAGATGTTTTCTTAATGGTTTGTAGACTATAATGTTTTATTTAGGTCAAGACAAGAATTATGTTTTTTTAAAATATCGCTTGTATGTAGTGTAATATATTATCATTAGAAGAATTCTTTCTGTTTATTTTTTTGAGCTCCGACACTTAACATGCCTCAAGAATTTGGCGGAAAATGGGGAACGGAAGTGACACTAGGTTTCCGGGTTCCCTCTGTCTACTCTGCCACGTGCGCGAAATTTAATTTATTACTTTTAAAAGAAGCAATTACGTCACCAATGCACCAAACTAGCGATAAGTTCAACACTTCTAAGTGTTCACAGCACCATTATCATAACAAAATACGTTGAAAGCCGTTTACACCCGCAGACAAAAGGAACCTATTACAATGCGGGTTACAAAAACAAAGATAAGAAGAACAGTGTTAAGTCTATCATATCTATGTTTGTAAAGAAGAATGTATAAATGGACGTAGAGCTAATTATGTTTAGGCGATAAAGTATGTGATAATAATTTATCAGGGGGTAGGTGAAACGAGACTGGCTGCAGTGATATAATCGCATAAGTCAATTAAAAAATATTATTATATTTATCTCAAGAATAATGTTTTTTTAAATAGGACTTCATTAAATAAATAAAATCATATTGGTTTTATTTAAATATGTAATTTTATTATACTTGAAATACTAAGTAAAGATGATAGTAATAATAGTACAAGTGGAGAATATCAACATCAAACTCCTTCAAAGATAACACTCTATAAATGCCATTGGCGATATCCAGGCAATTTTTTATTGCAAACAATTGATAACGTGTTATTGATATTTATATTACTGATAACGATTTATTGTTACTTGTAGGTACGCACGTATAGCTAAATCCAATGAATGGGTAATTTACATTTTAAAGTCCAGTTAGTCTTATGCTAATCTCCTACTTCTCCTGCTAAATCGCGATGCAGAGGTGTGGCTATGAATGTGGATTAATTCATTTTGAAATAAGCAATCTTCTATTTCTGACGAAACTGAAAAAAGACCTCTCTGCCTTGTGTCTTTCTGGACTCTCACAGCCTAACTAGAAAAATACTGTCTAAAGTAAACATCAATAATTGCCTGCATCGAATGTAGTTCTAATTATGTTTACTTCATATATTTATATTTTCTTTTTGTATTTTATTTTTCTTCCTGTAATTGCTTTTTATTATCTATCTATCTAAGATTTGAACTTGTGCCTATTGAGTTGTACTGTATAGATACCTTCCATTATTCCACACCCCCAGATGTTCTTCTAATAATAAAAGATACAGATTCCCTTTACTGTGTGCATTACTCAAGGACAGACGACATAGATTTATGAGTTTAGTGCTTGATAATTCATGCGTGTAGGTGTTTTATTCTAATTTATTGTATCAAGTGCAACGTAAATAACCCTTGTAAGTTCCACTTCTTATAGCGTCACTATCTTTTTATTTTGCTGATACCGCAACTAGTAAAGTTTTATTTAATTGTTGATTTTTTCTTTATTTATGGCGCTTCGAGCGTGCCAGTTGAGCACTATTCACTTCGCCAATGTTACGTTGTATGGATAACACACAAAGGAGATTGTACGGTAAAAAAGAGATTATGGTACACAATTGTTAATTCTATTGAAGGAAATTGAAGGAAAATGAAAATGAATTGAGTAGTGGTGGTGGGTGATTCCAAAAGCAACTTATTTATAAATGTTAATAATAGCCACTAAATATAATTACAATTCTATTCTGATTAAATTTAATTAGACATAAAAACAACCTTTCCAATTAAACCACTTAAATGCTGATTTGAAATAAAAATGTACAATATAAACCTAAAACCAATGCAATGCCTCCAGAATTTGGCAGATAGTGGGGAACGGAGTGTCTTAACACTAGGTTCCCTCTATCTACCCTGCTGTGTGCGGGATACAGCGTGAAGCTGATTTTTTATTTTTTGTTTAAATCTACGATGTTTACCCATACTATTAATATCAAAAAAGGGTTTAGTACAAAAGGAACTTAACCCTTAAATTTGAATACTTTACAATAGAAAGCTTACAATTACGAAAGCTTGAAACGATGAAAGATGATAAAGGTCTAACGTATAGGACAGATAGGAGACATATGATGAACAATAATGGCTACGGGTGATATCGCGGGGTCAACGATGAAAGTTGATAACTTTAACGAGATATCTCTATAAAATATCGAAAAGGCATCTATAATTTAAACGTTAGAAGTAATATTCAAACTTAGTAAGACCAAAGGAATACCTTCTCTATAACTAATAATATATTCAATTAAATAATTTCAACAACCTTAAATCCTACGCTTAATCTAAAAACTCTCGAATACACTACATATTAATGATATTATGAATCTATTACTAGACTTGTTAGAGCCATATGCGTTTTACAAACCGTACTAAAACAAAAATGACATTACAAAATTTCTCTAACCTGGTGAAACTGTATACAAAATCATCATAGCATGAAAACCATGAGAAATGCTAGACAATAAAAAATAGTTACATATTATAAAAGGTACTCAAGCACGCCTGTACAAATTTCCAAAGAATGTCTTGAGATGCATTTTCTGATGTAACACTTGACAAGGCACGCTCCGAAAAGAATCGTGCATCGGCGCACGCGCAGATCAAGGACGATCACGCGGTGGAGAGAACGCGTCGTTACAATTGTGATGCTTATTAAATTAAGAACATGATTTTTAAGTTACCTATTACATTAATATTCGAGGCCGTCATGGCATTATGGGGCAGCGTCTGATTGTCAACGCGATGGTTTGGTATCCAGTTGGGGGAATATTTAAATTATCCCCCCCTCTCAAAAATTGGGTGGAATGAGTAGGTAGACAATTACTTCTGTCTACCCTGCTATACTGGGATAATTATATTAAAATGAATGAGAATTTAAAATAAAATATTAACTATTATGAAACCGTATAGATGACGTAGATAAAAACGTAAGTCTGTCGAGAGGTTTTATCAGAAACCCTGATAATCAATAGATCGATAGCCACGAGTACAACAAACCTGTATACTGTATACATTGTACCCATTAAATTCACGTTAACGTTTTAACCGCAGGCCGTCGCGGTGTGGTGTCAGTTAGCTATAAAATAAAAGGACCGTAAAAACACACTCCGATAAACAAGTGAAATGAATATGAGATCGTGACGAAACGGACTTGGGTGAACAATTGTCTGGTTAGTTTTAACTATGGTGGGAAATATTCTCACAGGTAATCGTTCAATATTATTTATTTGTAATTTATATATTTTCTGAGAAAAGACAAATTTAGACAAAAAAGAAATTAAACTATATTGTATGGATATAGCATTATTTAAATAACGCATCGTCAAAACGTTACTAAGAAGAAAAACGAAAGTTTAACACAATTATTTGCAATTTCACCGAATAAGTAATAGGCGAACTGAAATAACAATTGTTTATCAACCCACACGTGAAGTACTTAAACATTAGGAGCTCATCAACGAACTGGATCGAAGTTATTATCACCATCCTTTAAATACATTTCTTAATTTAAAGGAATATGAATTAAATCCATTCTTCATTCTTCATATTATCGAAATCCAAAATAAGCAAGTTTATATTTAAAAAACAATCTTAATAAATACTTTAAATAGAATATTCTAATAACAATAAAATAAAAATACAATATTTAACAAACGAATCCAAACAAAACCAAGATGTTTCTAGGTTAATGATAGCAAATTAGCATAGAGATGGCAATGTCAAAATCAATAAAACCATATATAAATGTTATATTCGTGAAAGTGCAAAGGCATTTGATCGTCACGTGTGATAGTCGAGACTGCTAACAATGGCGACCTTGACTTGCTCGACGTTAAATACTACATCTGAGTTCTTGCAATAACTGAAGTAATAATGGATTTTTTTTTTATTTCCACACTGTGCCCTATAAGGAAACCTAGTGTTAAAACACTCCGTTTCTCCCGTACAGCCCAATTATCGAGACATTGCGTATTTAGTGACGGAATTTAACGTCGTGGTTTGTCTTTGAAGACCAGATTGGGGTGTTTTTATATTTATTTTTTATTTTTATATTATTGTTCACATTCTCAATCGTTTTCTAAGCCTTTGAAATAGTAATGTTTTAGTGATAAGGTAAATTTCTTTCTTTTAGTTTTTTTAAGACTTAAATTTGAACATAACTAGGCTAACCAGATGCAATACCCATTAATATAGAGTTTTTAAAGTATCGAAATCGTATGCAATTATTTTATAGTTTGTTATGTTTTATTATTCAAATGGGATGTGTAGGACTAATTTAGTTGGATGTGGATTATAAAATATATTTCTAGGTTTTCTAAGATGTCGGCGGCGTTGGGTTCCGCTAAAAGCGGAAAAGAAAAAAACATACAATTTTCCCACAAAAAAACAACAACAATTTACTTTATCACTACAATACGTTTAAAAATAACTAAACACATAAAATATTCCAAACAGATTCTACAATAAAAAGATGACTAAGCGAGCTGCCTCCATGTCTTTCTGTCGATAAGCGAGTTAAAAAACGTGATGTCTACTTTACTATTTATTATTATATGTTAGTTTAGTAGCTTCATTAGTCATACGTTATAAGAACGTCAAATGTAATATCTCGTGAGAGATGTACTATATGTAAACAAAGACTTGTGATGTTGACAGTAATTTGTTTGTTGGCTAGTTATGTTTAATGTACTTAGGTTCACGATGTATCCCCTATACGAGAGGGAACCTATTGCTGAGATACTCAAATTCAAAAATTCTTCTTCAAATTTAATATTTCTTCAAACAATATAAAAACAATCATATGTGTGTATGTCTTTCAAGTTACACAAAGTGATTTTAATATAGAGAGTGCGTCAAGAGGAAAATTCTATTCTATAATAGATAGGTAATATCATATCGGCGATAGCAATATATCAGTAGTACCTGCTTCAAAAGGTATCACATATTTCTTATTTTTCTTACTTAAATTATTAGGACAGTAATTGAAATTTTAAGATATTTCAATGTCAGTCATAATATTGAAGGTATTGGCTGTTGCAATCCAAGTGTATACCAACTGGTTGTCATATCAGCCAGTAACTTTCTCTCGAATGCCTGAACTCTCCAAACCCGGA
>JAKRZM010000393.1:319346-360034 GCA_036379175.1 Heliconius cydno galanthus
TGTTATTAACATGGCGGAATAAATTGCATGTCAAATTAATAAGTATTTTAATATATTGGTATATATCGAAAATATTACAAATATGAGAAAAAAAAGTATCCTATGTTCATCCCGAGACCCTCAAGTATCTCTATATGAGTATTTTATCACAATTAAATTAGCGGTTTGGCCCTGATTGTGTAAAAGACAGACAGACAGACAGACAGACAGAGTTACTTTCGAATTTATAATATAGGTATGGATATGGGGAATGAGTTCCGTTCCCTATGTAAAAATATCATATTATATCATATATAAAAATTTTTGCAAGAAATTAAACGAAATGACCTATCACTATTTTTTACCACATAAAACAAATAAAAGTAAAGATTTTTTGCCAGAAAACCTTATTTTTTCACGAATTTTGTTGCTAAATGTAGAAATGTTATCAGTATAATATACCTTAACTATTTTAATCAGTGAAATTATTTATCATATGAAATCTAATAACATGTCATGCTGACAAGAATGCTATTATACCCAAAAAAAACTTACCCTTTCGCAAGGTGGTGGCATAGCAGCATCTACTTCAGTATAAATGCAGAGAGTAGACTTCCTCGACAGCGAGTCGCTGGCGAGACTGCTGGAGCTCGAGCCCGTTGAGAACTTCATCTTCCACACCAGTCCTCAGATACTATATGATCAGGTAACCTCCAACTGCACTTCGCTGTGGTGTTGCCGGCACATCACACAAGTGTCAGTCACTCAATTTTTTAATCTAAGCCTTCTACTGACTTCTTATTGAAACAATGGTGTCTCTATGCTGAATTGTTCTTTGAAGCACCAATCAAAATTTTCGATGGCTCGATTACCCTGAAACAATTAATTATTCTTTAATTAATAGTGTTGAGGTTAGTTGTGGTACAAGCCTGTGAATATATGAGTGTAGGTTCGATTCCGTGACATTGAGCTCAGCAACTCAACACACAATGTCTCCAGAATTCGGCGGAAAGAAGGGAACAGAAGTGTCTTAATGAGAACAGAGCATGTTAAAAGCAGGTTTTCATGTTCTCTCTGCCTACCCTGATACGTGAGAGATAGCCTTTGAAAGATGATGAGTGAAAGATAAATGATAATATATTAACCAACGTTTTGGCTGTCTGATCTCAAAATGTATGAAATATCAGTTGATTTATTGCTTTTTGTTTCTTAATGCATAAAGAAATCCCTTCGTTTCCTATAGTGACAACACAAACGCCTACAATAGAGACACAAATCGTGCTCGAAAATGGCGTTGAAAGTGTTGAAACGCACCAAGGACTTAGCAATTTAGATAAGCCGATCGACATACTGATAGACGGATCGAATCCATTAACAGTTGATAGATGAGCGATAGCGATAATGTATGCAATTTACTATACAGCCTGTAGTTTGATTTATATGTACCGCAGTTACTGTAATAGTTGAAAAGTTAAAGTTACGCTATGAGTGTAGTAAGAAATAACGACTTAATTCTATAGAAATGTTATTGATGATAAGGAAGTTAGTTTAAGATTATGTGAATAAAATAAAGATTTCCATTTTTTTACGTCAATGCATATGTGAAGATCTCTCATACTTATTTTATACTTATGTTTAATAAGTAGGTACGGTACGTATACAATACAAATAGATTTATTTCAGATTTTGATATAAATTTATACCATTTTATAGTACTAGCTATAAACGTTAAATTACTTTCACAAGCACAGAGATATGGATACTGACGACAAGCATGCGAAATTTTATTGAAATTGATTTTTTAAGTGCCGCTCGTAGAACTTTACTACAAGGACATTCAAAAATAATATGAAAGTTTTAAGAGCAAACTTATATAATTTATAATCTCATAATAAAACCAAAACTAATTTTTTAGATAACGTATGAAAAAATTACGTATTTGAACTCACGCCTTTTGGGAACCATCCATTCTTACTCTGACCGACACTAAACCTTAAATAAATATTTAATAAATAACTATTTCTATAAACATAAGGTATGCGAACAAGTGAAATTAATTAATAAAACTGAATAAACACCATAATCTGTATAAATGTCCTTCAATTAACAAAGAAAAAGGGTAACAAAGCATGTGAGAAAACAAGCAGTTGCAACAACTTTAATGAGAAGCAAGCGGGTTATGATATTAACTGACAATAGTTAAACTACACAAGTATATTGCAATTACTGTTTAAATGGTGAAATAAAAGCTATCATGGCGCAGTGGTTCAACATTTGACTACAAATGCATAGGTTGTGGGTTCTATCACCATTTGGGGGTTACCAATTATTAACATTTCCCTGTTCTGGTAAAGCAAAGTGCACTCAAAACTACAGGTATTTTTACACTTTTTAAAATTAGTTAAACAGACAGTTATATAAACAAGTTAAGAGATAACGTTAACAAGTTCTATCACGTGTCAATTTTTGCGTACAATCTTAGTATAAAAGAGGAGAAAAGAGAAGAAGAGTATCCAAAGTAACTAAAATTAAATAAGGCTAGTATAATACCCTTACTTGATATAAAAGTGACATCCATTTTTTTCGTCATCCATTTATCTTGCTTATCCAACTTTAATTATTAAAGTCGAAAAACTTATTAACAAAACTTAACACCAACTCACAACAGTTATAAGCGTGACTGACTAAAATTAAATTTATCGTGTGTTTAAATATGATAATATCCCACTTTTCTTTCAGGAACAAACAAACAAACACGCAAACGCACAGGAAGTGGTGCACTTTATGCGTACATATAAGTACATATATATATAACACTTTGACCGACTGTCAGTCATGTTTCAATGCTTTTAGATTACGTGAACAGGATATTAAATTTACATCTACTTTCAAATGAGAATTCTTTATAGAGTTAAATGGCGAGAACAAGTAGCTCGATCTTACTTCGCACGGATGCTATGTCGATTAATAAAATTTCTACAAATGAAGATTTTTTAATTAATTTATTGGGTCATTACGTGGAGAAGTGGAACAGCTGTAATAGGTAATATTCCCTGTTCCGCGGCGTTGAACTCCGCCACACAATTCGCAATAAATCGAAAATTGAGAGAAAAGTGGAAGTTTTTCTTTAAGCTTCACGCTTCTCGCACATAGCAAGGTAGAGGGAACCCGGGAACCTAGCATTATGTTGCGTAAACGTAAGTTAAATGTAGCCACATCTTTATCATCGCATCTCTTTAAACCGCAATCAATCAGCTGGAACGACACGCAAGTCGCACAATACTCAATTAACGGCGTTGAAACACGCGAACGAACCGATGGATTTCGTTAACGGTTTATAATATTGTCCTATTAAAAATATATATTTTTTTTATCAGCTTCACGCTGTATCCCGCAAATAGCAAAGTCAGCAGAGGGAAGCTAGTGTTATGAAGCCCTAGCCCTTATGAACCCTTGTGCCCTTCCGCCACGACGGCCGGCCGGTAAAAATGAATTTAAAATCAACTATTTTCATAGAATAAAGAGGCTTGCTTATATAATTATTTAAAGAAATTTATAACAATTTACATATTTATTTTAGCTTTAGCGTAAGCAGACGAAATCTATATATAGTTAAGACACTCGGTTACACTTTCCACTTAATTATCATCAATACATTTATCTCATTACCAAAGCCAGGAAATGAAAATAGAAACTCTCCGAGCGAAAATCGAATCTACAACCGTCGAGCTTACAGTCATATACTGTACCGTAACAAATTTTCATTTTATTAAATAAAATCTTAAAATGAAGTAAACGATCATTGCTAAAAATAGAAACCACGTCATGTTGATAACACCTGCATAATCTTTAAGGTAAACTATTAAAAGCACGTGTGCAGCAATTAGAGCATAGCTGCATTCATGAAAAGACTTTAAATTAATATTTTATGCCATTTAGATTTTTTAAATTGCATCTATTTATATGTTTATTTGGATTACCAGCACAAATTTAAATTTATATAAATAAGATTATTATAGAATAGAATTAAAGTAATAATAACAATATACATATATGTAATAGATAATTATAACGCATGTAAGTTTTGTTATCGTTGAATTTCAAAGAATGATTTTCTTAGTAGCAGTTTTTATAGTGTTTTTTTTAAGCAAAATATAAGTATTTCTCATATAAGACACTAAAGTAGTATCATTATATCGAATCCTNCGGCAGAGGGAAGCTAATGTTATGAAGTGTGTTGGGGACGAAACCCATCTCTTGTGCCCCTACTCTATGACGGCCTCCCGGTAAAAACGAATTTAAAATCAACTATATTCATAGAATAAAGAGGCTTCCTTTTATAATTATTTAAAGAAGAATATAACAATTTACACTCCGTTCTACTTTCCACTTAATTATTATCTCATTACCAAAGCGAGAAAATAAAAGAAAGAAAATAGAAACTCTCCGAATGAAAATCGAACCCATAACCGTCGAGCTTACATTCATACACTGTACTGCTTCAAATTTTCATTTTATTAAGTAAAATCTTAAAATGAAGTAGACGATCATTGCTAAAAATAGAAACCACGTCACTATTGATAACACCTGCATAATCTTTAAGGTAAACTATTAAAAGCACGTGTGCAGCAATTAGAGCATAGCTGCATTCATGAAAAGACTTTAAATTAATATTTTATGCCATTTAGATTTTTTAAATTGCATCTATTTATATGTTTATTTGGATTACCAGCACAAATTTAAATTTATATAAATAAGATTATTATAGAATAGAATTAAAGTAATAATAACAATATACATATATGTAATAGATAATTATAACGCATGTAAGTTTTGTTATCGTTGAATTTCAAAGAATGATTTTCTTAGTAGCAGTTTTTATAGTGTTTTTTTTAAGCAAAATATAAGTATTTCTCATATAAGACACTAAAGTAGTATCATTATATCGAATCCTATGATTTCAAATACAATAAAAGATTTATAAATATTTAGAGTTCAACGACCATCTCGCCGTTGAGATTAAGAGTGAGACAAAAAATTCACACGCTTCCGCGATATCTAATTTTCGGCTATAATCTTTAATAGCTTTCGATATCTGGTTGGTTTCAGAACTAATGCGACTATATCTTGTTTACGGAGAGCTCAAATTTTGAATGAAATCAATTGGGATTTAATTTCACAGTAATTTATGTTCTTTACCGAGATGCTTAAAGATTTTTTGATTGTAAACGTGACATTTAAATTATTTTCATTCACCAATTCTATAGACAAAACGGGACGTTGAGTCCTGTTGAGTCCCTCAGCACTCATCAGCAATATCTCTATAATTGGGGAACGGGGTGACGCTGTCTACCCTGCTAAGTGGCAAAACTCTCTGGATTATCTTCATATTTTTTATTCTCAATAATAATATTTTTTAATTGTGTCAAACATATATTTTTTTATTACGAAATCGTACACTACGTTTTTATTTTCGATACATGTCATTGGTCAAGTTGTTACGTGTTAAGTCAACATTCCAAACTCGTTGCTGCGCACTTACAATAAACCGAACTCTTAAAATGCGATAACTTTTTAATACTAGTCATTCTGCTGGATAATTATTTTATTTATTTTTCTTTGTTGTAATAACCTCTCTATAGTAACGAGGCAGAGCGCGGCGTTAAGTTCCGCCACTCAATACGCTTCGAGAATTTGGCAGAAAGTTGCAAACGGAAATGTCTCAATGTTAACAGAGTATCTGAATACTGGGTTGCCAGGTTTTCTCTGCCTATTTTTCTTTGTGCAGGATACACTACAAAAAAAAAGGAAAAAATAACTTTGCTAGCAAAACATTGTCAGGTACCATTTACCAAGCAATTGTAACTCCTTGTGTGGTCTAAGATAAAGATCTTTTCTAAGATGAAAAAAATTGCAAAGGCTGACATATACGACGATCCTTGTCACTGATGTATCGTCGTAAGATAAGAAAGGTACAAGCAAGCTATTTAAGGTTTAAATAGAAAACCTTATTTTGTATAGAGACGATTATAAATGTCAAGTAAAGTCGATAATAGTAATTAAATTAGTTGTTCTGTTCTGTTGTCTATTTCTATAACATGATATTTAATTAGTTTATTGTATGCTTTAAGGTCAATGAAATCCTTGATTGGGTTATATGTTTTTTGTTTTTTTTCAGCTTCTAGCTGTATCTCGAGCATATAGCACAATAGGCAGAGGTGATGCTAGTGTTAAGACACTCCGTCCCCCAATTTCCGCTAAATTTCGGAGGCATTGCGTGTTGAGTTGTGACACTCACCACGGTTTGCCATGGTACCAGAGCGCAAGCGAGAGCAAAATAATAATAATAATATTAATTCATTCTCCCGAGTGCCAATCGAACTCACAACCTTCGCGTTTGCAGTCACACGTTTGTTCCCTGCGTCACAACGACCTCTGGGCCATATGGTGTTTGTTATAAAATTAAAACCCATTGTTTGACCGCCTTGACTACTTAAATGGTCTGGTCACGATTCATCCTTTATAGCGTCAACTTCAAAATTTATCCTATTGTAAATACGGCATAAAATGAGTTCACGGGTTAATACGTAACGGATTAAGCTTTTGGTTTATTTATTTTTTTTATTAAACTTAACAATGTTGCCATTCCAAGAACACTTCCTTGTTTATTTAAATTTTTTGATAATATAAAAACGAAGATATATTTTTTTTATAAAAAAAACCACAAAAAAAGATCATGCAAATTAATATCATCATGTGTACTATAAATATATTTACATATTTCAAGCATTTTAAATACATTTTTTTGTATAAATTAAACATTATAATTAAACTAGTACGGCAAAAGAAAAAGTATTTGATTGAAACCAGTTTCGGTCTGGTCGGGTCTACCTGTTAACATTCCGTACATTTTTAGACCTTTTTGTGTACAGATTCTCAACATCAGACTACTATTTGTCTAAAGAAATAGTCGAAAAACTAGCAGATCTTGTTGTTACGGAAACTACAGGATTCCTTTTTAAGCACACTATGGGTGGCTAGTATGTTTTTTTAAATAATATACTTACTTGAAACCAGTAGCGTATAGGCACAGGTTCAATTCCCATTCGAAAAAATGAAATATTTGTTATTTTTACTATCCGAGGTTAAACGTGGCGTTGGGTTCCGCCACTCAACAATCAATGCCTGCAGAATTCGCCGGAAAGTAGGGAGCGAAAGTATCTTAAAGGAAACGCATTGTCTTAACGATAGGTTCCCAGATTGCTTGTGCCTATCCTATTATGCGCGGGATACAGCGTGAAATAATAAAAAAAAAACTACCTACTTAATTTAATATTTTAGATGTTTAATATTAAAGTTCAACAGTCAGTACGGGAGAATAAATTACATATTATTTGGGATGTGACGATGCACAGCATCTGTGAGAGGGCGCTGTATACTTCCCTTTGATTATCCAATGATTTTCACTTCCGGTTGCTGTTTTCGACCAATCAGCGATTCGCCGGAAGTCACGTGGTCCCAGGTGGTAGGGCGCCGGAACGTATAAAAGGCGACACTACGCTTCTTACCTCATAGCNAAAAATTTATACTTAGCGAGACTCGAACCTGGGCTTCTTGTAATCCAGACAAGTCTTGCAGGCCTACCTGTATAAAATCTAGAATTTTCTATTCTCATAGTGTAGACATAGCAAAGCAAAGCTTTCCTATTCGGCCAGCTATGCACCCATTATCCTTACTTATAAGCCAACCGGATATCCATATCTGTAGAAACGGGTCACACGCTATACCCGTTTGGTGAGCCATGGTGTAACGTCAGCAATAAAAATTGCCACACGTAAATGTGAATTTTACTGTTATTTCTATTAAAAATCACTGTTACCTATTAATTTATTCAAATTAAAATTGATTATAACGTTATATAAAATATAAAAATATATTGGTATTTTTTTATTAAATCATTTTTTTAAATCACACTGCTTCAAACACAGTAGAGTAGGCAGAGGGAACCTAGAGTTAAGACACTCCTCTCTCCATTTTTCGCCGACTTCTGGAGGCATTGCATGTTGAATGGCGAAACTTAACAATGTTTTTTGCTACGACACCGTAGGGAAGTAATGAAAATATACATTTAAATAAATATTTTATTTCCTCGAGTGGGGAACCCACAAACAATCGATTTTACAGCCACGACTGGCTACGACTTAACTATAAATTTAAAAAAAAAACGTAATTTAAATTTACTTCGTTACCAATTCCACTGTGTTACAACGAACTCCATGACCATTTAATTACTGGTCTAGTTTTTACACTATCCACGTAAGGTCTGGATAGGCGCCGAGTTGAATAATTCACATTAAAACCGGACCAGCAATTAATCCAGATAGATATAAAGACCACCTGTTTTTGCCCATAGAACTGGAGCTTCAATATTAAATAAGTCCTCATAAATGACAGCCATCTTTTTTTAAAGTTAATGTAATAGTTTCATTTAAGATGGCGCAATACAATTATAATACCAAATTTCGTTGCGATTCAGTGAAAAATATATTTTAAAAAAGTTGGGTAAACAGTTAATAATTACGTCAGACAAACGTACATACATATATTTCGTAATAGTGACGTAAAACAACGTATAAACGTCACGTGAACAATTAACCAAATATTTGTTTTGATTATTATGTTACCTCTACGTTAGAACACCATTGAGTTCGTTGAAGTCGTTGATCGCATAAGGTAATTTTCTTATTTGGTCTAACAAACGTTTTAACTGAATTTAAAAAAGGAGGTTTTCAGTTGGACCTCTATGTACATAATTATGTGATATTCTAGGAAATGGATTAAATTTGAGGATGATCTATTTAGCCTTTTAAAGACTTGTGGTAAATTTCGTAATCGTAATTTGTTTGTCTACAAATTTCTCCGAAACTAAAAGTTGTATCAAAATGATTTTACCTTCATAATTCTACTTAGAGAAGAGTCGAAGTTTCATCAAAACGGACATAGCATTCTGCTCCAGTTTCTTCGGACCTTAGGCCATAATTTTAGAACTTAATTTTAAAAGTCCATACATAGTAGTCCATTATTTGCAAATATCTTAGACGACAGTCGATTAGTCATATAACAATTACAATTTACAATATTTCCATCGTGGGAAATCACCACAAATAGTGTTAAGTATAAAAGATACCATGGTTAAAAGGTTGCATAGGATTTATCACTATTTCTTACTAGTATATACGAAAGAGGTTTTAAACGACGAGTGTTTTAATTAATAATAATATAAAAAAGCACGTCAATTTGTTAATAAAATGGTTAGATTTGCATATAATAAGGTACTTTTGGACTAGAAAACTAACTAGTTCTATGTAAGTGATATTTTGAGAGAAAAAAATCTTAAATTATAATTTATTATTATCAAAATATTGTTTACAGAAAGTACGCACAAACGGACAATACAAAATAGATAAGTGCTCTAGTTACGACGTGGGCGGGCCAAGGACTATTATATACATATAATTTATTTCGGCTTGCGCCAAAGCCAATATAGGAGCCGGCCACGTTCACCGGGTGAACAAGTTTCACAGATATACTACGATTCTGTTGCCAACTGTACAACTTTTTGTGAACTTTTATGTTTTTTTTCTTGTTTTTTTGTTATTTTACTATAGAACACCTTAAAGTGCGACAGGTAGTGGGTTCGATTCTCACTCGAGGAAGTGAAATATTGAGTACATATTTGCATTGCAGCGAAAATAAATTTAAATTAATATTTCATTAACTCGAGTGGCAATCGCTCTGGCCTCATTCATTTTACTAAATAAATATTTATTTAAAAGGTCAGAGTGTCGTGACACTAATACAACTATAGAGTGTTCTAAATTATTTGCCTCAAAGGGATCACAAAGCTAATTCAAGGCGAATACCATTTCGTGAACTAATGTGGAATAGATTTATCTCTTTCGCAATTAACGTGGTCGTGATCGATTGGACCGTGGTAGGAAGGTTTTTGTGACCCAAATCTGTTTACATGTGTTAATACAGTATTGGAACCGCTGTAGTGCAGTGGAACAGTATGTGTATACGTAAAGGTTGGGAGTTAGATTCCTGATCAGAGGAATTATTTGCTTTCACTTCCTCGCTTTGGTAAAATATCAAATCGTGAAGTTGAGTTTTGCACTCAATAGGCAATGTCTGGGAAATTGGGTGGTGCTTGGGGAAAGTTGTCTTAATATTGGTTCCCTCTGTCTACATATCCTGGGATATACGGAGTACTACGTAAATATTTATGTATTGCGTGTTCAGTGGCGCAACTTAACACCGCGTTTGGCCTCGACACCAGAGCGAAGAAATCAAAATATTAAATATTTCATCTGCTCAAGCGGGTATCGAACCTACAACCTATCGCGTTTACAGTCGAACGTTGTGCACCTACGCCACGTCTGGCGTCATTTACTTTGATTTTTTCTATTAATTCTTAACAATTTTGTACATTGCAATTGTTTTGAGTTCTACTTTAATACACTAGTAACTTTACTTATATATTTTTATTGTTCATCCTTTTTATTTTATTAAACTCATAAAAACTTTATTATTTAAGTACATATTAAAATTTTTTACAATATATTTTTTGTAGTGACGAAACAATGCTATCAAAATTTTATGTTATCGACACGTTACAAATAAGTAGAGTAAAATGCTTGAAAGTAGTGAATCGATATAATGGTTATCTATATTAATAAAGTTTGTTTTCATGTAAAAACATATTTATTAACTTCACGCTGTATCCCGCACATAGCAGAGGGAACCTGGCTAAGTAGTGTTAAGACATTCCGTTCCTATTAAGACACATCCGTTCCCCAACTGCCACCGAAAACTGGGGTCATTGCGAATTGACTGGCGGAACTTAGAGCCATTAAATTAAAATTTTAAATATCTCATTTCCTCAAATTGGAATCGAACCACCACATCCCGTCGGCTTTACAGTCGCTCGTATATTCCTCTGCGCTTACACTGGCCTTAAGTAAAAACTACTAAAACATAAAACACCTATATATGTCGAAAAACATGTCTAAACGAATATAACGTTACTCCAATCCACTATCGATAGGTACACGAAAAAAAACATTGCTTAATACAATGTATTAAAATCGATATAGATCTACAGATTGAAGAATTTGTTATTTTAATAGGCCCATTCGTAGATAAATGTGGTCGTGGTCGTGGTCGTGTACGCGTCATTATGATTTATGGTAGACTATATACGTAAACAAATATTATCTATATATATAAAATCGAAAGGTCACTCACTCATCACGAAATCTCAGAAACTACATGTGCTAGGAATCTCAAATTTTGCACAGGAGTTACTTATAGGACGTAGGTGCTCGCTAAGACGGGAATTTGCAATATTCGACTTCTAAGGGGTTGTTTTTGGGGTCGAAAATTGTATGAAACTTTGTTACTACAAATGCTAGGAGTCTCAAATTTAGCATAGACGTCACTATGCAAAATTTGACGACGGACGTAGTCATGGAGACAGAAATTAATAATAACATAGTTCACGCGGGTTAAGCCGCGAGCGGGCCGCTAGTGTAGATATATTTAACGCCCGTGGTGCATTTCGATAATGTTTAACTGTATACGCGACGGTTTTGGTTTTTTTATTGGAAGTATATATATTTACTTATAAAAAAAGTTATATTTAATTATTTATTTTACATTAAATATATCGGCGTTTAATTCTGCCACTCAACCCTCAATGGCTCTAGAATTCGTCAGAAAGGGGGGAACGGAAGTGTATTAATGGGAAATGGGAATGGAGTATTTTAACACTACTAACAGGTTCTCAGATTCTCTCTGCTGTTTATGGGATACAGCGTGAAGCTAAAAAATATTAATTTAATTAAAAAAAAAAATTTTATACTATTTGACTTATAAATATAATTTATACTATATGCAATCTGGATAAAAGAAATGATTGCGCGTACGACCTATACGTATACGTACGAGCTATAAATAATATTCACCAAAACGTAATTTTCAGCTTGTTTTAACTATTTAAACATCTATTAAACACTATTTAATTATCTACGTAACATAAAATATCAGCTGTTCAAATAAATATCTACTGTATATATTTTAAAACAATACAAATTGTCTTTGCATTCGGAAATACCACTCGCTTAATGATATGGTAAAATGTATACAAGCGTGAAGGTAAAAATATTTTAGAAGAATGCATTATAATAATATAGGTAAATTTTGTCTTGGGTAAACCCCGCAGTATTTACCACCCTTAGACAGAGGGTCGTCAAATAAAAGGCGATATGAATGTTCAAACAAAAAAAAGGTTAGCAAGATTTAAAAAAAAAAATCTTAAGAAATTCTTATGTCCGCTTAAGCTTAAATAAAATAAATAGTAATATTAGGTATAAAAAATAGTAATTAACAATTTCTGTTGTTTTAAAATAATATTACACAACTATTTCCACAAACCTAAAGTTTAAATGTAATCTCTAATATTTAACGTTTTTACGACGTTATTATATTATAGGTTATCGCTGAAAGGAATTTTATAGCGTGAAGTTATAAAAAAATATAGCTAGTGTGCTGCACTAGCTGCTCCAAAGTTTAAGAATTAATGCGAATGAATAAGGCATTGTAATTATAAAATGCAATTATCTTCAAATTAAATTATAGCAAGCAATAAACATGACAGTTTACAAAAAAGTAATGATAATTATTAATGTTTCATTATCAAGAGAGAGAGAGAGAGAGAGAAAAATATTACAGCAAGCGTCTGATTACACGAACTATAGAAGTTTTATTAGCTTCACGCTATATCCCGCTCATAACAGGGTAGGCAGAGGGAACCTGGAAATCTAGTGTTAAGATACTCCGTTTACATTAAGACTTTCGTTCGCTACTTCGTGTTGGGGGTGGCGGAATTTAACGCCGCGCTTTGAAAATTATATTATATTTTTCTTTGTATTTACAAGGACATAATAAATTAAGCAGCGAAACACTGCACTGCTCCAGCCTACAAACAACTTAATACTAATTTTCAATTATTTTTTAAATAAAAATTGCGATTAAACCCAAATCTATCGCTTATAAAACCAGCTCTTTAACACTGCGCCATAATGTAGAAAATGATGTTTTATTTATATAAAATCGAAAGGTCACTCACTCATCACGAAATCTCAGAAACTACTTGTGCTAGGAATCTGAAATTTTGCATAGGAGTTACTTATAGGACGTAGGTGCTCGCTAAGACGGGAATTTGCAATATTCGACTTCTAAGGGGTTGTTTTTGGGGTCGAAAGTTTGTATGAAACTTCGTAACTACAAATGCTAGGAGTCTCAAATTTTGCATAGACGTCACTAGGACGTAGTCATGGAGACAGAAATTAATAATAACATAGTTCACGCGGGTGAAACCGCGAGCGGGCTGCTAGTAATTAATATTATTCGAACCAAGCCACCAAGAAATAGAGCCGCGTCCATGAATAAAATATTTCCGTTTGTAATACAAAACCGCAGGATTGTTCTATATTACAATTGAAAATGAAATGCACCCCAGGATGCATTAATAAGGTTTTCTCATTAGTACGTGTGACAGATGACTTGGCAGTGTTTATAGAAATGCATTTTTTATTTGAATAGATTTTAATGACTATTGTTTAAATAGCATTTAAATACTGTTAAACAAAATGATAATTCATTACATTTTCCTAATTTTACCAGAAACTTCATATTTGAACTTTATGTTATTAAGGACTTTAAGTTTAAAAGTTTATTTAAATCAGCTTCCATAATTTATTCCCTCGAGTGGAGATCGAACCCACAACCGTTACGTTTCAGTCATAAACTTGTGCGCCAGGACGGACTCATAATCTAATTTTAAATAATTTAAAATTTATAAAAAATATATTATTAACATTTGCAATAACCATTAACATGCTTACTTTCTTAAAATTATTATAATTTTTAATCTTTTCAAGGTTCATAAATAGCCAAGAACTATACTTATAGTTTCCGGTATAGATAACCAATGTGATGATAAGCCCCGATTTGACATCTTCAAAAACAATACAAATCCACAGGTTCCTTTTTCACAATCTTTTACAAACTGTGGTTTTAATTTTAAAAACTTTTGTGGTGCTAAAATGCAAGATTGTTATCATTAATTAGTGACGTACCGTCGTACCTACGTAAAGCAGTGTCTACATATTGTTTTTATCTGTATTTTTTTCAACTAAGTTCATAATATTATAATTTTAAAAACTTTATGTTAGATATTCTGTGTAGGTACTATTTAATTTTTTTTATTTAATATTAATTATATAATGTATATAAAAAACATTGTTTTTAGATAACCTTAATTTCAGATTTATCTCTGAAATAAAATTATCAACACTCGAAACACAAAACTGCGTCGCTTTCTACCTTAACAGATGTACGAAGCAGAAACATGGCGATGATATATGATGAATATTTTCACGCATGAAAAATAACGTGCACGAAGAAGGAAAATCTACATACTAATAGATGTGAGTCATGTCTAAGAAATTTTGTAATATATGTAACACTAGCGACCCACTCGCAGCTTCGCCCGCTTTTAATACCCAATTATTTATTTCCTAATGTGAATTACTTTCGTGTTCTAAGAAAGAATACAATTTTAAAGACAATATTGTACATTGAAATCTGTTAACCCGTTTTGGAGGTAAGCGTGCACAAACTAACAGACACTAATAAAAAA
Source organism: Heliconius cydno galanthus (assembly GCA_036379175.1). NCBI lineage: Eukaryota > Metazoa > Arthropoda > Insecta > Lepidoptera > Nymphalidae > Heliconius > Heliconius cydno. Next base: position 334,090 of record JAKRZM010000393.1, read on the forward strand.
AAAATTGTGTTGGCAGTTTTATCTTAACACTAAATTCCCTCTGCCTACCCTCTTATCTACCATGTGGGTACATTGTACAGACAGCGTTTAACACAATTTTATTATATATATAAAGATAAGATGATACTCGTGGCATAACAAGTAGATACCTGCTAAATCAATAGCTGACATAGTTGTTATTATGTTAGACAAATCGCCTTCAATTATTCTTTTGAGTTAAACCCAGTGAAGACGTCATCTCGAACAATTGAGTTACAATAGAAGAAATTCTATATATTTCATGCCTTAAAATTGATGGTTACATAGAATTTTACTTTTTTATGTACGTAACCCAGTGATAAATCACTCCATTTTCCTTCCTTTACTTTGAAAAATAAAAAAAAATCTTTCCCCAATCAGATTTGTTCTAAATATGCCCATGTTTAATTATGAGGTTCCTGGTTTAGTATTTTAAATATCGACTATCAGTCGATAGAAGATAGAGTGGGAACCTAAAAAAAGTATCGTTTATTTTAAAAGTATTTCTGTTCGAAGCAGTGGTGGGTTTCTAGTACCTGTATAACTTTTTGATTTCAGAACAGGTTTTTATATCTTGTTTCCTTTGTCCTTGGGTTTACTTGAATGGTAATGGTTATTTTATGATTTTATAGACCATCTAATACAATATACAATGACTGGCAGTGGATTCAAATCCTGTCCCAAGGTCTTTTTGTGATGAATATTAATTTTCCCCGATGTTTCTTTCTTATACTCGTCAAACAACTTTNATTTCATGCCTTCAAATTGATGGTTACATAGAATTTTACTTTTTTATGTACGTAACCCAGTGATAAATCACTCCATTTTTCTTCCTTTATTTTAGTAATTTAAAAAAAAATCTTAACACTGATTTGTTCTAAATATGCCCATGTCAAAGACGAGGTTCCCGGGTTCGACTGATGAGAAGGAACCTAAAAAAGCTATAAATAGAAAGTTCAAATTGTTCCTAAAAGTATCGTTTATTTTTAAAAATATTTCTGTTCGAAGCAGTGGTGGGTTTCTAGTACCTGTATAACTTTTTGATTTCAGAACAGGTTTTTATATCTTGTTTCCTTTGTCCTTGGGTTTACTTGAATGGTAATGGTTATTTTATGATTTTATAGACCATCTAATACAATATACAATGACTGGCAGTGGATTCAAATCCTGTCCCAAGGTCTTTTTGTGATGAATATTAATTTTCCCCGATGTTTCTTTCTTATACTCGTCAAACAACTTTTTGCGATTTCTTCAATTATTTTCAATAATTGTTGATCATTATCTTACTTGTTTTTGCAAGGTAATTGCAATTTTACTTGTATATTTTTCAACAGGTCAGTGGAATGTTAAAATTCATATAGCTTTTCGAAAATGTTCAAACCCACTTTTACCTTATCTTAATCTGAGACACCTAATTATGTAGTCTGAAAACTTAATTATGACTGCGTTCGCTTATTATTTATGCGGCCGCAATACATTTGATCAATAAGCAGGGGCACAAAGGATAGCGGTAAATGCGATAGTTATGGGTTCGATTCTCACCCGATATCAAACTATTTAATATTTTTATTTCCTGGCTTTGGTAACAAGGCAAAGAGCGGTGAAGGGTTCCGTCACTCAACAGGCAAGGGAACAGGCATGCTTAAGCACTAGGTTCCCTCTTAAATATAGAATACGTGACTAAAAAAATATACAAATGTCTGTCTCTATATGATTTTAATATAGCAAAAAAAAATGAACATGTTAATACATGACTCAGTCCCGTTTATATGTATTCATGAATACAGGTAATTTACGGCAGTTAGTACACTTAGACAATGATGTAGCGATTAAAAGATGTCTAGCTAAGTAAAATATGTTTTTAAATTTCAAAAATATATTTTACTTGAGGTGGCCTTACTTCATTTATATTTTTAGACACCCAACGTTTCGAACACTTTACGTAGATGGTCACTAAGGATACAAATCCTTCTGTCAATGGACATAATTATGATAACAAACTATCAACGATTTCTTAATTGTCTCGCGTAGTGCCCTGGAATTTTGCAGATGGAGCTGCAGTTTGGAGTGGTGGATTTGAGAGATTTTATGAGTAGGCTCCAGATGGTAGAAACTTTCAAACGTCTTCTCTATTGAAATCAGATATTACTTTTTTATTTTCACACTATACGATAAGCAAATAGCTACTACAATTATAAATTTTACAACTCTCTGTTTACCGTACACACTAAAAATACTAGAAAAATCTTCTAATTCATTCAAACTTTCATCAATTCGCAAGTAGTTATTATCTTTCGCATCATATTAAAGTCTGGCCATCGTCAAGCACCTGCGGACTAACGTTGGCGCGTCACGCACCGGAGAAAGTGTACTACAAAGCGAGCTCGCGACTCCCAATTGGGTTATGGCCTCGAAAATCAACAAGCTGACCATAAATGCGATGGTTGCGGGTTCGATCTTCCATCGAGAAATAATTTTTTTAGCGTCACGCTGGGTCCTGGCGCATAACAGGCATAGAGAACCTGTGAACCTAGAGTTAAGACATTTCCGTTCCTCACTTTTCGCTGAATTCCGGGGGCATTGCGTATTGAGTGGCGTAACTCAACGCAGCGCATTAGGTTTTAATTATTTTCATTTTCTCGCCCTGGTAGACCTATCGCGGCGTTGAGTTCCGTGATTCACCATTAAATATCTCCACAACTGGCCAGAAACGCAATGTCTGCAAAATAGTTATTATTATAAAATAATTATAAAATATAATACAAGTAAAAGTAAGATCTAGATGGAGCACAATATAACAACACGATAAAAGACATCGGAGTCCAATTATAAATAAGTACTCAAGAACATTCTTGTGTCATCAATGACATGACGACATTATATACAGCCACACATTTCTAAAGACGGAGTGTCTCAACACTAAGTCGCTGTTTCTCTGTCAACTCACGCACCGGAGAAAGTGGACTATAAAACGAACCAACCCCAATTGGGTTACGGCCTCGAAATTCAACGGCCACGGGGCTTTTTTCACTGTACGACTCTTCCTAACCGGTCCACACCGGCCAATACTGGCAATGACCAGATATAAATCAAACGACAGCATCCGAAAGACAGAACAAGTGAAGTGAAGTGAAGTGTTACATATGTATTATGTATGTAAATCGGTTGACCGTTGCTTTTAGAGATTTTCTGAGCATATTTTATTTTGTATTTCTAAATGATGTCGTCGTTTTCTTTCTATAGAAATTTCTAGTTTTTTTCTACAGATAATTTTATGTAGATAATACATAGATAGAATATAAATTAAAATATAATCTATGTCACTAAAAAACTAAACAAAATAATATTCTACACATCATTTTAAATTGTTTAATGGTAAATAAGAAAAAAAAATTGTAATAAAAAAAATAAGAATAAAATAAAGAAACACCAGGTAAAGCCAGGCGAAGCAGTACAGCCAGGTGAAGCCCTAGAATATAATTAGACTATAATAAGCCGTCACCTCGTTTTAACTTTCAACCTTGTATCACATCTTATCTATAGAAAACAATGCTATTATTTTTTATCTACACGCATCTCGCATCATGAGGGTTAGGCAAAGACCACGATCGGTATTTTTTAAACGTTTTTAGAGATACTACGTATTTTATAACGAAATTCAACGCCGTACTTAATCTAACTGAGAAAAACAAAAGTATTTGTAACATAGGCAAACATCCGATGAAAGATAGAACCTATAACCATCTCGTATACAAACAACAACTGTGCTTAACAGTGTTCATTTCAGCTTCACACTGTATCCCTCGTTTAGGGTAGACTAAGGGACCCTAGTTAAAACCTTACTGGCCTCGTGGTTGTTTTATGNTACAGATAATGTTATATAGAATATAAATTAAAATATAATCTATTTCCCTTAAAAAAAAAACAAAATAGGAGAGAGATAGAATACCTACACGTCATTTTATCGTAAATTTAAAAAAAAAGAATAAAATAAAGAAACACCAGGTAAAGCCAGGCGAAGCAGTACAGCCTGGTGAAGCCGTAGAATATCATTAGACTATAATAAGCCGTCACCTCGTTTTAACTTTCAACCTTGTATCACATCTTATCTATAGAAAACAATGCTATTATTTTTTTATCTATACGCATCTCGCGCATCATGAGGGTTAGGCGAAGAACACGATCGGTATTTTTTAAACGTTTTTAGAGATACTACGTATTTTATAACGGAATTCAACGCCGTACTTAATCTAACTGAGAAAAACAAAAGTATTTGTAACATAGGCAAACATTCGATGAAAGATAGAACCTATAACCATCTCGTATACAAACAACAACTGTGCTTAACAGTGTTCATTTCAGCTTCACACTGTATCCCTCGTTTAGGGTAGACTAAGGGACCCTAGTTAAAACCTTACTGGCCTCGTGGTTGTTTTATGGTTTAAATTACTATAAATTATATAAGGCTAGTATTGAATCCGCTTTACGCCTTAATTATAACTGACATAATAGATCTTCCTGAATACCATTAAGACATCTGGGCAGGATGTTAAATAAGATATTGTGTAATTTTAGTTAAACAAATTCAAATAAACATATAATATTTTTGCTTTTATTATAGGTAATGTTAAACACGTTTAATGTCTTTATGAGGAGTTTTTATGACAAAAGGCATTAAAAACGGGACAAATAGAAATATAGAAATTGCTATATTGTATTCAGAATTATTAAGATTGTCACACTCCCACGTTCCGTCGAATTCTGCAGGCTTTGCGTATTGTGTGGCGGAACTCAACGCCGCGTTTTGCCTCGAAACCAGAGCGAATTAAAGTAAATATTACATATTTTATTCCAGTCGAGTGTGAATCGAACTACAGCCCTCGTGTTTACAGACGCACGCTCGCCCCTCAGCTATGGTGATCTCATTCTATTTAATATACGAGTATATAGTTGCTTTTATTATGATAATACAATGTTGTTTTGGATTTTATACTGATAATCGCGTTTAAGACAGGCCAAGATAAGATATGCTATGCTTAGTGCTTCGTTTTTCGATTCTAGAAAATGCAGTGCTGCATTTCTATAATCGAAAAACAGTTTCTGTAGGAATAGAACCTGCAACTGTTGTACGCTATGTCATTTGTTGTTTGGCCGATTATAGAATTTCCTGAGATCTAACATACATATGACTTTGGATGTAATTTTGAACTGAACTGACTGACTTTTTAAAACAATAAACAATTTTATACGTAACAAGGAAGATTTTTTATATTTTAGCGTTTTATCTTCAGGAAAATAAAAGTGTTGAATAAACCTGTTTACGTAATTTAAAATATCACATTTAGATTTGTTATTTTGTACAAAATGAATACTAATGACACGTAATAAAAGGAGTTCCATTTACAATTAACTAAAATTGATGTTTTACATAAAAAAAATAAAGAAGAAAATCAAGACAATGAAATTATATTTTAGTATTATCAGCTGTTTGTTATCAGCATAAGTAGCCTAAGTTTTTATAGACGTTTTATTACTTTAATATTATTTTAGGGTTGTTATAAGTTTATAAACATAATAAGTATCATGGTTAAATTAGCTATTTTAACTTGAGTACCCTGTATATTTACTATGTTTCGCATATATCTAAAAAAGAATGACAAAACCAATCTTAAAATAGGTCTAAATGTCTTTTAAATGACAAAATATTTAATTAACCATTATACAAAATGTTGTGTGAATAAAGCATTGTAATCACGTAAATAATTTATTAAGATGTTATCACTATAAAATATGTTAAATAACTAAACATGTTTCGAAAATTTGATAACAAAAATGTACCAACCTTGAATGTTTCGGTAATCCGCGTCAGTGAAATGCTTACTTATATCGAAGACACCATTAACAACACAACAATAGCACTGCACGCGAAGTACAAATCAGTTCCAGCAGGCAGGTTACATAGGCTTAAAAAATAACTCGAAAAGTATTGAAAAGCGGCACCGAACAAAAAAACTAAAGTTCAACATTCTCCATGGAATGCTTGCATTTCAACTGGCCGAAGTTCCAAACGGTCTAATTTTGCTGTGATTTCATTGTAAAAACTTTATTTATTATTTCACTTCACAAATAGTATGAGTTTACGTTAAATAATAAACGATGTTTAAGTTCAAAAAGTTTTAATTTACATCGTTAACTGTCTGTCACTTTGGCGCGCCATCGACGCGACCGCTCAACTCCGCAGTTCAAACCAATATGGCGGGTGAATGTAACGAACTGAACGGAACGACGATACTGTGTGACGTGAACGATAAGTAAATCTGGGAATGAATGAAAGCAAATGTGATTTGGTGCAAGTTTTCACAATTTGTATAGATTTAAAGTTATTTTTGTAATAATTCAAATAAAAAATAATAATAATATATTCTTAAATATATTAATAATATAAATAATTACGACGTCTTGACACAGTTCAAGCGTTCCTGCTTATGCAAGTGTAGGCGAATGGTTATAGATTCAGTTTCCATTCGGAATTTTTTTTTTCTTAATGATAAATTAATCGTTTTTTGCATTGCAAAAAGATAGATTTTTAGTATTCATTTATTTAATGCAAAAAGATAGATTTTTAGTATTCATTTATGTGATTAGTAGATATTCTATTTATAAAGAAAAAATAATAATTTAAATAATATTTTACAAAGCTAATGAAGACCAAATTTGTATTTTAATATTAGATTAGGTACGTAGTTTCAAATTTTCCTTATTTTTATAAACGGAGGAATATTATCTATTTAATTTTAGTTGGATATTAAGTTTTTATTAAAAAAGGCCAAAAACAGTTATTAAATTGTAAAATAAAAAATATTCAAATGACATTGTTCTGACAATACAATTGCAGACAAGTGTGCTATGGCGTAATATTATTGTTTAAAAATTATGAGTTAAGTGTAAATATCATATACAGAGCATTAAAAGTAAAATCATGGCGTTGGATTTAGTCAGTATTGCACAGCCTCATTATATTCCTGGGTGAGTAAGTCAGTAATGGCGCAGGGGCGCAAGTCTGTGACTGTAAACGCTGATCGTGGGTTCGATCCCCACTCGAGGAAATTGAGTATTTCTTCGCTCTGGTGTGGTCTGGTCTCAATACATCCAGAATTCGGTGGAAAAATGGGAACGGAATGTCTGTAACACTAGAGTCCCTTTGCCTGCTGTGTGCGGGATACAGCGTGAAGCTGATTAATATGTCACTAAATGAGCATCGCAATCGTTAATCCGGTTTCAATGTTAAAAGGCTTGAGCAATTAAGAGTCGAGACGAAGTTATAAATAAAAGGATAACAGTGATATATGGAGGTGGAGATGTTGCATGCTGCTAATACCATGATGAACGTCCTTTTGACGGGCGAATTGCGAAAAATGATTTCACTTTTGTTTCGACATTTTGTTGTAATTGCTTTTATTGATATATTGTTTTGTCGTTGCTTCGTATTTTCGAGGGATCCGGAGAACCTAGTTAAGGCACTCTCCGTTCTCCATTCAGACACTAGTTTTCCCCAGTTTCTGCCGGCTTTCTGAGGCTTTGCGTGTTGAATGGCGGAACTCAACGCCGCGCTATAGTTTGATCGGCACCATAGTTTGAATTAATTCTCCCTTAATATTGAGACACGGGGTGTCTCTTCTTCGCTTTTCGTGGCAATTTTAGACATTGCTTTTAGAGTGGTGGAACTGAACCCAGCAATTTGTATTGTAAGAGATCATAATCGAATCGATCGAACCCTCATACGATCCCGTTATCGACAATGTACCACTGCGTCATAATGGTCTCTATTTATTCAGATTATATTAAAATTTTACAAAAAACTTATTATTTGGTTAAATAACGAACTGACTATAACTTATAACAGCAATTAAATGATCGAAACTCGCTCGTCTCGCGAAATGAATATTAATATGAAACAGGGCCAGTAGGATGTTACGTCACTTATTCCTTCCTGTCACTCTGTCTATTTCCTAATGTAACTTATCATAATAATAAGTAGGAATAAATACTTATAATTTTAATAGATTACCCACATACAAATGGTTTTAACTAACTTTTACATATGACTTCATCCGCGTGGTCAAATGAAAATATTAGCAGATAGTAGATACTCTAGAGGCTGGCATGGCGCAGCAGTATGTGAGTGAGAATCCGACGGTTGTCGGTTTGATTCTCACTTGGGGAACGGAATGTATTTTAATATTAATAGTGTCTTAACACTCACAACTTGAAGCTAAGTATGCTACTTGCAAAGAAAGCTCTCAAGCTCTACTATTGTGAAACATTTTCAATTGTTACTTCACTCCTGGTGGACATAACGCTATGTAATATAGCCTATACATTTCCTTGATAGATGGACTATTCAGCTCAAAAAAAAAAATAGATTCAATCCTCTAGTTCCTGAGATCAGCGCATCCAACCAAACAAACTGTTCAATTTTATAATACAGTATAATATAAAAAATATATATAGATTAAGCCTTTTAATTAGCAATAACTATATAAATTACGTATCTAAAACATCTTTTTCAGTTACACAGGCCACTGTCCCGAATACAAGTTCCGTATAGGCGATACATACGGGTCGACCACTCACAAAATACTCTTGGATCCCAACATCAACCACTCTGAGCGTTTGGTGTTGTCAGACAAAACTACTGATGATTTTCAGGTTTGAACAATTTTGGCGAATCTCACTCAACGCCGGGTTTTTTGACTTGGTGCCAGAACGAAGAAATGAAAATATTAATAAATAATCATTCAATCTATCGAGTGGGGATCGAACCCACAACCCTCGCNAAAAAACGTATTATTTGGTTAAATAACGAACTGACTATAACTTATAAAAGCAATTAAATGATCGGAACTCGCTCGTCTCGCGAAATGAATATTAATATGAAACAGGGCCAGTAGGATGTTACGTCACTTACTCCTTCCTGTCACTCTGTCTATTTACTAATGTACGAATAAGTACGAATAAATACTTATAATTTATTTTAATAAATTACCCACATACAAATGGTTTTAACTAACTTTTACACATGACTTCATCTGCGTGGTCAAATGAAAATATTAGCAGATAGTAGAAACTCTAGAGGCTGGTATGGCGCAGCAGTATGTGAGTGAGAATCCGACGGTTGTCGGTTTGATTCTCACTTGGGGAACGGAATGTATTTTAATATTAACAGTGTCATAACACTCACAGCTTGAAGCTAAGTATGCTACTTGCAAAGAAAGCTCTCAAGTTCTACTATTGTGAAACATTGTCAATTGCTACTTCACTCCTGGTGGTCATAACGCTATGTAATATAGCCTATACTTTTCCTTGATAGATGGACTATTCAGCTCAAAAAAAAAAAAAAATCAACCCTCTAGTTCCTGAGATCAGCGCATCCAACCAAACAAACTGTTCAATTTTATAATAGAGTATAATATAAAATATATATAGATTAACCCTTTTAATTACCAATAACTATATAAATTACGTATCTAAAACATCTTTTTCAGTTACACAGGCCACTGTCCCGAATACAAGTTCCGTATAGGCGATACATATGGGTCGACCACTCACAAAATACTCCTGGATCCCAACATCAACCACTCTGAGCGTTTGGTGTTGTCAGACAAAACTACTGATGATTTTCAGGTTTGAACAATTTTGGCGCATATCACTCAACGCCGGGTTTTTTGATTTGGTGCCAGAACGAAGAAATGAAAATATTAATAAATAATCATTAATTCTGTCGAGTGGGGATCGAACCCACTACCGTCGCGTTACAGTCACACCCTTGTGCCGCGGCGCCACGACAACCTACGTGAACTTAGGTAGACATATAATAAAATTAATACGTATTTTAAAAAACAAACCTATGCTAATACATAGTTATTGTATAAAATACCCAAAAATTATTTTCGAAAACCCCAACATGCCCAAGCGAGATTACAATCAAAAAGGTATCCCTTATCAGATATACCGTCCGCCGCAAACTGATGTGGACGTCGTGAACGCGAGGTTCCGCAATGGTGACCCCGTGTACAAACATCCTATGATACCAGGATACGAAGGTACCGTGGACCTAGATAGTTTTATCTATAGTAAAAAGCAATAGTTTTATTTTTTTTTGTATAGTTGAGTTGACAGAGAGTAATAATTTGAATGTTAATAATGGGATATTAAAATTATTTTTTTATAATGAATTCAAATTAGATTTATACCTAGAATAATCACTCTCTGTCAGGTAAGTAAATTCATGGCAGTGTTTTTTCTCCGTTTCCCTAGTCAGTTCTCCTTTAGACGCTTTCGTTTCATACTTTCCGCCGAATTCTATTCTTGCTATTAAATATATCATTAATGGAGTGGAAATCGAACCTACAACTAGTCGCTGGTGCCTCTGAGCCAATGGCCTTAATAGTCAATAAATATTACTCAGTTAATATTTAGGGAATTCCATTTGGTACTTGCCCACAAGTAAAGACGGCTCGCGTTAAACATATTTCGCAATTGTGATATGACGTTCGAGCATCTCGAGATCTATATGAAATGTAGGTAAAGAGATAAAGTTGAGTGTACATTGAGTTACGTAATCGTATGACGTGACCTGAATTTTTTTTTATTTTGATAAAGACATTACATTTATATAAAGTAAGTATAGTTTTATGTAAATTTTTACCTACGTATTAAGCTTTCCCCTTAGACAATTGAATTTTTAATTATTCTATAAAAGGGGTCAGGGGAGTACCCTTTGTGACGGGAGGGTTAAGTGCAAGCAGAATGACGTGGCCTTCCATAATTTAAAAAAATAATAAGATTGGTGTAATTAATTTGTTTACGTAGATACGTACATACGTACATAACAGTTACATTTTAATTAAAAACTCTGTTTTTTAAGCAATATCTTGTTGTTTGTCTGTCTGCCGCACATAGAAAAGTATGCAAGAGGGAGCATGGTAATCTATTGTTAAGACACTCCGTTCCCATTAAGACACTTTGTTACCTCACGGTTCGTCGAATTCTGGAAGCATTGCTATTGAGTAGCGGAAAGGTTGCCTCATCATCACAGCGAGGTAAAGAAAATATTAAATAATTCATTTTCTCGAGTGGGAAAGAAAGGGAAAAGGAATTGAACTCACAACCTGTCGCTTGTGTAGCACGATCGGCTTCTAGTATCTCAAGAAGTTGGTTGAAATTCCAATTTTGGCATTATTGTGGTAATTGTTATTTTAAGCAAAACTGAACAAGTTAAATTTTAACTCAGAAACAAGACAATTTGAATGACTCAATATAAATTGGGTGAACAGTTAAATATTGTCATTATCGATACAGGTTACAAACCGCAAACCCAATGAGCACCTAAACAAATGCGTCATTAACTTAATCGCACCTAGTCAACTCTTAAAAGCTAGCTAGCTGACCAAAAATTTTGCGCTTAAATGGAAATTTTACGAAATTTTGAAAGGACATTTATTACTCATGCTAAAGTAAACAAACGTTATAGTGGTGTAATTGCTAGTTTTGATTCGGAACGGTGTATGCGATGGTAGTGGGTACGACTCTCCATTCTGGGTTCAGGGGACAAGTTAAGTTTCCAGTTCCTGAGAATATAGCTAGAGACTATAAACGCACAATATTTCTTAAATGAGCGAAACATAGAGAAACAGAGTGTGACACACAGTTCCTTATGTATTTATTTTAATATTTTTGGTCGTATCTAGAGATATTTTCTGGGGGCCCTGGACTTTTGCTTTGGACAGATAGTATGATTGTGTAAACTATGCTTTTAATTTTTTTGAGGTAATTATTGTTTTAGTAAAATATCAGGGGTGGGCACAGACCACCCGGCCCCCACGCTCAAGGTTGTAGGTATTATATGTATAATTTAATAAGAAATTTACTCTGTATAGTACATTCGAGTAACTCTGACAGTCGGGTATTTCTAATTACCTTTACGTATAAAACACAGCAGTAATTCGTGCTTTGGTAACATTTACTAAGTAGAAACATACCTTACCATACCCTACCTATTTATAGAAAACGAAAGTAACCTAAAGCACGACATACTGCTGTTTTTTGTACATAAGGGTTCTCCCTGGTTCCCTGGAGGAGAGAGAGAGAAGAAAGGAAATTTGGTTTTTCTAACAATTACATAAATCGTTAAAAATATTTGATTTTCTTATAGTTGCACCCGAATACATATTATACAATAGAATAGGTATTATTTGTGGTAATTACATTTTTCAATTTCGTTCTCTACGTCGATCTTCAAGACTTCGTGACAGCAATATTCATTTGTTTGTGCACGTCAGTACTTTTTGCTACTGCATATGTTTTTTATCATAAATAACAAGACTCGAGATAAGGTTCTTGAATATATACAATCATAAATTTATATATTAACTTATACAGATATGATATTAATGATATATATTAGTAAGTCAATTTGAAATAGTTTTTGTTTTTGTTTTGTTAAGATATGCTCTACTTCAATAATATTGCATTGACTTTACTCAGAGAAGAGTTTTAATTCTCTTCTCTTACTTGGTACTTTGGTCACAGGAGTAGGTAGAATTTTATAATGTTAAATGAAGTGGGCCATGGTTGTTAATTGCTATGAGGGTAATAATTAAAGACCGATTATTAAGAATTGTCTGAATTTCTCAATTTTTGTCAAAATTTTATATATTATTATTATTATTATTATTATTATTATAAATGAAAATTCTTATTTTGCCTTATACATATTATGTCATTTAGACATTTTGAATTTTTAATATATGGTCTAAAAATAGGCCAGGCGTGGCGTAGGGGCACAAGCGTGTGACTGTGAAAGCGACAGCTTGTTGGTTCCACCCCCACTCGAAGAAATAAAATAAATTGTTTTAAATTATTATTTAGTACATGAAGATGACATAGTACCTTTTAGTTTACATCTATAATTTCATCATAGCCTTGCTTATGCCATTAGAGAAATGATAAAGTTCAATCTAAACACGAAAATGCAGTAAGACGCGATGAATCAGCACTTGGAGCTGACTCACAGCGCTGGACCGGTCAGAATGCATCGTTTTCCTGAGATTATAACATCCAGGTCGTTATCTCTTAATAGCCTATAAAAAGTACATCAAAATACTATATAATAATGCTTTATGATGCGAAATATGGAAGTTTATGTTATTCACAAAATTTAAATAATTTAATAAACTATTAAATTTGTTGATTTTTTTATAGTTAAGTACTTGAGATATCTTCTGTTTTATTGTTTAAAGTGGATTTGTTTGCATTACATTGGCAGCTTAAATATTGAATCGTTCCCCCGATCGGGAATCGAACTTGGGTGTGGTCTACAACGGTCTCTATATTTTTATATTTCATTCCAAATAAGCTTGAACCAATATTAAAACTTTTTCTTAGAATTTCGATTTTTACACGCTTTACATTAGGTATAACTCATATATCTAACTATATGGTTACTTGGATTTTTACTTCTTTGATGTACCTATCTACATATTTTAAGTCTTAGATAGTTCTCAATATTATCTAGAATGATGACACGTTATTTTGTTTTCCTTAACGACAAATAAGTTTTTCTACCTGATGTCTTAATATTTTTTATTTGAAACGATATTCAAATAGGTGTGGCAATGTATATGTTAAAAAATGTTATTCATTTTAGGTGAAAATTTCATAATTCGAGAGCAAAAAGTAAGCTAGTAAATAATTAACTCATATCTATCAACTACATTTAGCAGGGAGGCATGTTGAAGAACTCTACACTGTTTTCTTTACTATTTTTGTAAAATTTTAATATTGTAGTGATTCAGTACTTGTGAACTTTATTATTTTAAAAATATATCCACTTTTAATGTCTTCCTTATTGATTGATATACTTAGTAGTAACAACGGTTACTGTACGGTTTATGGCTATTAGCTACTAAACGTTATCTCAAATCAGTCCTAAATAAGACCCCACAAGATGAATGAAAGGAGTCCATAAATAAAATAAGCTATAACAATTTTACTATGTCCCCACGGTTCAATGGTTTGGTTTTGACTTGTGTCTAAATATTTTCTGTGGATTCTATTCTATGACGAAGAATTCAGGACATGGGACCAAAAACAACTACTAGGTACTACTATTAACTAAAGAGTACCTATAGATAAGAGATTTGGGAACTTGAATCTGGTCGTGCCTAGAGACACCAGCCTATCCTGGTGTGGGCACAGACCACCTGGCTTCCCCTATTTCTACGCCTAATGGGGCAATGTAGACAATGTAGACTTTCAAATTCAAGCGGCAATTGGAAAACGGAATATCTTAACAATACGTTCTTTCCGTCTACTCTGTAAAACAAAAAAAAAGAGATTTTGACAGTTCTATCAGATAAAGCAACACACAAGACCTGTAATATATAGTTATAGATATTTATCTGTTGTTTAAGATGCGTCAATATGAAAATAAAACTGTGTGGTCCTCCCACAGGCAGCCTGCATATCTTCAGGGACAGAGTACCCTCTTCCCTCCCCACCCGGTGTCGCTGTAAAAGCCAATAGGGCTAACAGCATTAACCTCAAGACCGAAAAAAAAAGAAAATAAAACATACGAGCTACTTTACCAACATTACATAAAACATGATATGTAACTCAGTAGTTGGCTAGCCGGTAGCCTGGTGGAAACCTCATCGATCACATTGCTGCATTCAATTTGTTATGCAACGTGTACAGCAATACTGTCGTTAGTCTCTATAATCTTATTTACCTTCCTGCAGCTATTTTCATATTGGTGCCTGTGAATTAATGTACTTACTTTTTTTATATAACATTAATATTACAGTCTGTTTTTGTTATGTATGTAGAGTTAGTTTGTAATATGTTATTCGTGTATTGTTACAAATTTAAATTGTTTTATTTTCTCGAGTGTTTCACTTGGTATAATTTATAATGATATAGAATCAGGCATAGAATGATTCTACTCTTTATTAAGTTAAATTGAAATTAAATCATCTTCATGCTGCATCCTCCATATAGTAGAGTAACCTAAGGTTAAGTCACTCCGTTCTCCACTTTCCGACCGAATTGTTCGAGGCATTGCATATTGATTTTCTACTGCCTTGTTTTAGCACAAATCCTATTTATTCACTTCATTACATAAAAACTTCACTTTAAGTTAATACTTGTATGTAAACGAAAATAAATCATAATAAACACTATAAACAAGAGCATTAGAGAAAGACTGAAGTATTTATTTTATTTAGTACATTAAAATTGGAACAACTCATAGTTTTAGTAGTTCCTGCCCACTATATCAGTTTTCTGAAAACTTCAACAAGCGTCTAAACAGTACCTATCAGTACATTTATCATCTGTACTACAATTTGTACGTGAACAGAGTCGTATCTCAGAACTAAAGAAAACGGTACCATGTCCTATCCGTTCCACTTACGCCTGGCTGGTGGTTGGTGGCTGCTGGCCACTATCAGATCGAACGTAACGGGATATATCTTGCTCACAATTATTATTATCAATATACGTTTCGTGGAATTGAACTCATGAAATATTCACCGCGTCCAGCAATTGAAACCGTTTTACCTCGTTTTAGTCGCTAATAAATAATACGTTGGTCGGAGATATTAAGTACAAAGAAATAAATGCTTATTGAATAAATGTTCAGCCGTTCTCCATATTTCTTTCGGTTTCTACTATTTTTCTTACCAAATTTTTGTTTTAGTATTTTAATGGTAATTAATAATTATATTCCTATATAGCATATAGGTATTAAAATTACTTGAAACGTCTCAATTTCGTGACCTAACAACGTGATATGTGTATTTGCAATAAATATATTAAGCCATAGTCCATGTGTTAGGTTTCTTGCCACGCCTGAACGCTCATTTCGGACAGCGCTATACGGTGTCCGCGACGGAAGCCCTGTCGGAATTCCAGAGGTCGCAGCTAAATCAGAGAGCTGCACGTAATCAGCTGGAACGAGTGGTCGATTTGCAAGCTGGGAAAGGACAACCTTGGGATTTGATAGATAGATTCGTGAGTTTCATTATAATTAGAAAACTTTATAAGAAGAACGAGAGAGAAGATTGGATGGTGAAGAATGTAAGAGAAGAAAATAAATGGAATGGAAAAATATATTGTGAACTGAGAACATAGACGGATATGAGAATCATAAGTTTTAAAGAAATTTGTACTTTTTCCTACAGTCGGCCACGGCAGAATTTAAATTACCGCTGGTGGTAGTAAGGCCGGAGTGTGCAGGAATTTTACGAGATGTGCCGATGGATGAACCTCAATTATCACCACCTTCTCACTCCGTTAGCCCCTATTTTATGGAGAATAGCGATCCCAATAAATATATCAAGAAAGGTATAACGGTTTTAAAAAAGACAATTACTTTAATGGAGTATTTTTTAAGCAAGTTAGATAATATTAGATACCACAGAGAGGCTTTCTTTGTCGTAATATTAAAAACGATTAATTGACGGGATTTAAAAAATGTTAGTGTCATTATGACAGTAGTATTTCTACGTTGACATATTTATGTTTGCTAAAATTTTATTTATGAAATTCCCTAAATATTCGTTTCTTATTGTTTTACTATGTCATATGGACGAATTCATCAATCCTTCGTTCAAAATCAAATTTACGGATATAATCCCGCTGACTCTATTAGTAAGCGTCTATTTCCGTTGTGATTTTTATAGTAATTGTTTTATTTGTTTTTACGAATGCTTGGTTTCTAAGAATGGTTATGATGCATTTATTTGAACTTGAATTAGAAGACGGAAGTGTTAGTCGCGTATGTTCTTTCCGTCGATAATTTAAGATGCAAAAGTCATTCTTTAGATAAAAAATATTTGCTTTACAGTGCATCAAGCTTTTTAGAATATCAGTCCATGTACACATTTTCTTATCGTTAGTATTTTAAAATGTATTATTTTCAGGATTTGCGGGACATGTACCTTACGGATTCCAACGATTTGGTGATTCTTCGAAGAAACTAACAAATTCTGCTCTTTGTGATTTCTCATCTAACTACAGGCGAAGACAAAGTACTGAGTGGGCCCCAGTGAACGTAGTAAAGTAAGTGAATAGTGGTTATGCTTTTGTAAAATTAAGATGGTGTTCTGAACTGAAATAAAAATACACTTATCTTTTTTCTATATTCGTGAGTTTCTATTTTTTTAATGAAAAGTATGTTAAATTGAGGTCTAATACTACAATTATTGAACGTTTCACGTATCTGACAGCTGTCATTGCTCCAAATATACGTCACGTATGACGTTATTCTGTTGTCATTTGTCAGGTTGCGAATATTCTAAAACGCGTTTTCTAAACAATTTAAGTTGTATTTATATATAATAAAATAACAAAAATGGGAAAGAAAAAGATTATGCCGAATCTCTCGAAAGAGGAAAAAATGGTGATCGTTATATCTGAGATCATACAAGAGTTATTGATAGCTCACCGTCAAGGTAAAGATGTTAACCTAAACAAGATGAAGACTAGAATTGCCTCCAAGTATGGACTGGGAACATCACCAAGGCTGGTTGATATTATAGCTGCAGTGCCGGCAGATGCAAAGAGTATTCTTTTACCCAAACTGAAAGCTAAACCTATTCGCACAGCGTCCGGCATAGCTGTAGTCGCCGTGATGTGTAAACCTCATCGTTGCCCTCATATCAACTTCACTGGTAACATATGCGTCTATTGCCCTGGCGGTCCTGATTCAGATTTTGAGTACTCCACTCAAAGTTACACTGGATATGAACCCACGTCTATGAGGGCTATAAGAGCACGCTATAATCCATATCTTCAAACCCGTCATAGGGTGGAACAACTGAAACAGCTTGGTCACAGTGTTGATAAAGTCGAATTTATAGTGATGGGTGGCACATTTATGAGCTTGCCAGAAGATTATAGGGATTATTTTATAAGGTAAGCTGATTTTTATTTTGTTATTACAAATAAAATAATATAAAAATATTGTAGAAACATTCCTTTTTACTTTGGTAAAAACACAGCTTGGCACAGTGGGACAGCATATGGGAATGTGCTCTATTTGAAGAAATTAATTATTTTCATACCAATTTCTTTTGTGGTAGGCAAAGTGCAACATTGAGTTCCTATCAATTTAAGACATTAGATATGTCTCAAATTTGCCTAAATTAAGGAGAAAAGAATGTCACTGTGTTAATAGTAGTAGTTTTCTCGGCCTTTGCTGCTATATGCAGGATTAAGTATGAAGCTGACATAATAATCATTTCATTTTGTACAATAATTTTTTAGGAATCTTCATGATGCTCTATCAGGTCACACATCTAGTTCTGTGGCAGAAGCTGTGAAATATTCAGAAAGAGCAAAAACTAAATGTATTGGTATTACAATAGAAACTCGTCCAGACTATTGCTTGCAAAGACACATGAGTGATATGCTCAATTATGGTTGTACAAGGTAACTTATGTAAATAAAAAAACTAATGAAATTAAACTCTTTGTTATTACTATTTAAAATAATTATATATTATAGAATCACTAGCACTGCCTCAGCTTACTCTAATTTGCAGGAATAAGCATAAAAGTAAAAAAACAACAAAACACTGTATTAGAAAATTTTATAAATTAAACAAATGTAAGTAATTTATGGTAATTAAAAATATTTTATGAAATACTATGTTTATTGTAGGTTGGAAATAGGTGTGCAATCTGTATATGAGGATATAGCGAGAGACACAAACAGAGGACACACAGTAAAGGCTGTGTGTGAGAATTTCAGTCTTGCTAAAGATGCTGGATACAAGGTATAATGCTTTTAATTTTTATATAGCTTTGACATTTCACTCATTAAGTTACAAAAATAACCTATTTTCCTGATTTATTTTTACATCAGTTAAATAAATTTTCAATCAGATTGTAGCACACATGATGCCAGATCTACCAAATGTGGATTTCGAAAGAGATGTAGAACAATTCATGGAGTTCTTTGAGAATCCTGCATTCAGAGCAGATGGCTTAAAGATTTATCCAACTCTTGTGATAAGAGGCACAGGTTTATATGAGTTGTGGAAAACAGGAAGATATAGAAGTTATCCGCCTTCCACTCTGGTTGATCTGATTGCGAAGATATTGGCTTTGGTTCCACCGTGGACTAGGGTCTATAGGTGACTAAGATAAATGATTCTATTTTTTATATGTAATGTTTGATCACTCCTTTTGTCAATCAGATAGTTGTGGCTCAAGGGCACAAACTTGCAACGGTTGTGGGTTCGATTCCCATTTGAGAATTAAATATTTATTGTTTTTTATAGACATTGCATATTGATTGGTGGAACTCAACGCCGCTCTTTGCTTTTATTAACTAACATCTGAACACATATTACATTAACTAAATTTAATATTTTTTCTTAAAACTTTCATATCAAATCCAGAGTGCAACGCGACATACCAATGCCTTTAGTATCATCGGGCGTAGAGCACGGTAACCTCAGGGAGTTAGCACTAGCTCGTATGGCGGATCTCGGCACAGACTGTAGGGATGTGAGGAGCAGGGAGGTCGGCATACAGGAGATACACAATAGAGTTAGGCCCTATGAGGTAAGGTGGGGTTTACCAAACAATCAATTTACCTTACTTATTGTGTGTTCAGTTGGCGAAACTGAACGCCGCCCTTTGTCTTGGTGCCAGAGAGATGAAATAAAAATATTAAATATATCATATTCCCCTAGTGGGAATCGTACTCACAACCTTAGTGTTTACTGTGCTTTGTCGCATAGTGCCACGACGGCCCTAATTTGAAAATTTAATAGTTTTTGTGTAGTAAATAGATATATTATAAATATGAATAATATAAGTATCAATTATTACGTAAATTGCTAAAAATTTTAATTGTTCTTTCCGTTGAAGTAAGTATTACATTATTCCCCAAATGTTCAGTTTTTATTAAGTTTGTTAGAACGCAATTTGTTATTTTATTAAATTAAAATTTTGTCTTACCAGAGCGAGAAATATAAAATAATTTAAATATATTAATGTCTGGTTTATATTCAGATATTGTTTCATAACTTTTCATAAATTGTTTAAAATTAATATTTTTGCTTCCAGGTGGAACTAATAAGACGTGATTACGTAGCAAACGGCGGGTGGGAAACTTTCCTTTCCTACGAAGATCCAGATCAAGATATTCTTGTGGGCCTTCTAAGGTTGAGAAAGTGTGCCAAAGATACGTACAGGCCGGAATTGAAGCCGGGACCCGATGCGAAGTTTAAACAGTGTAGTATTGTTAGAGAACTGCACGTTTACGGGTCTGTTGTGCCGGTGGGTACTTTTATATGTTTTTCTATGTCGTTTTTTGTTAGAAGAACGTGCTCAAGTGGTTTGACCACGCCGAAAAAAATTAGTGATGAAGGAATGGCAAAACAGATTTTGCCTCGATTGACCTTTAAAAACACTTTATCAAAGATACTGGAGGAAGGTCACGTAAAAAGCGTGAGGACCTCCCTCATGCTCCAGATCTGTCCAGAGAGCATGTATGTAAGGCTTATGACAATGGACTAGGCGAAAGAGGTATGCAGTGACCATATTGTTTGGCTCACCCTTCTCTCTAACTACTCCATTTGGGATACAAAGTGAAGCTTAAAAAAATTGCTAAATACAAATTGCAATACAAGAAATCTTAAAGTTATTACAAGGAGTTGTCTAACTTTAACTTAAAAAAGGATTCTCTTTTTTTCTTAATTTTCTGTACTTTCAATTCTATGCATTACAGGTAAATGCACGTGATCCAACTAAATTCCAACACCAAGGTTTTGGAATGCTCCTAATGGAGGAAGCTGAAAGAATAGCAAAAGAGGAACATGGATCTGATAAAATAGCAGTAATTTCTGGTGTGGGCACTAGAAATTATTATGCGAAAATCGGATATCATTTGGAAGGCCCCTACATGGTCAAGATGATTTGAAAATTTGAAACATTTTGTATATAAATAATTATTATGTATATTGGTTTTTTATTTAGACTTAATTTTGATTATACATGATATAGTGGTTACAGAGGTGTGTGACACAAATTTAGTAGTAATAAAAAAAACATCGGATATTACTCGACTGATATTATTTGGTAACCGTTTATATATTGGTTCACGATGCATACAGATGAGATTTGCATTTATTTGAGTAAAGCCAGAAAAAACTTTAAAATAAAATTTATTGTTATTGTATAATAAAAATAAATAAATATATCTATTAAAACATAATTCAATTCTTGTATACCATTGCATCCTCATATTTTACTTTCATTAAAATTACATTAAAAAATACACTTATATCCATTTCAGACCTGATCCTCCCCTATCCATCAATCCTACAGAAATCTACCACAAGCACGTGGGCATGTTGCCCAACTATGCTGGCCATGTGCCTGGGAATACGTTCCGGTTGGTATAATTTCATATTTTCTTTTAGTTTTTTGTCCAAATTTGAGACATTGCGTGATGAGGAGGAACTCAACACCGCAATTTCTCTAGACAGGGCGGAAAAGTGAAAGTTATTAATTGAAGATTTGGTATAGGTATTTGATGTAAAACTGACATATTTCTACTGTAGATTAGATTTTCAAGACAAAGATATTTGTGTATTAAAAGTATAATTGTTATTGTAAAAAATATATGAAAGGAAAAAATTTCAATGATTAAAGCTGGAAAAATGTTTTAATTCATATTAAATTAACATTATATATTTTTCTCTACAATAGATTTGGAAAAACTTATGGCAACGATACTAGAGATGCGAAAAGATGGCTGCGGGGAGACTTCACATCTTAAAAAGGATTCTTTAATGCTCTTTTATGATTCTTTTTTGGTATTGAATTCGATTTTTTCAATTTATTTTGTAATATTGGAATATTTCTTTACTAAAATTATAGTACAATAAACTTCAAGTTATATTTTTTTAGCCCAATTTACAAGTTACATAATTAGATGCCATTTGTGGCGCAGGAGCACAAGTTTATGACCGCAAACGCGACAGACTAGATTCGATTCCCGCTCGCGGAAATGATATTCATTTCCTTGCTGTGGTAAGTAGGTATATATAATTTCACATTTTTTACGAAATAACGGTTTTTTGGTTAAGAAATGATTTATAATAACAATATACAAAGTTTTATTCAAATATAAACAATTTTTAAGTAATATCTTATACAATATTGGAAACCAGCCAATTATTACTTAGAACTCAATTTAAACATTGTCTTTTTTTAATTATAATATACATACATTTTTACTTTTACATAAGTGATAGGACACTTTTTTCTCCACTTTATGTCCATTTCCAAACATTAGTACAGAGTCCAATGTGCTATGAAACTTTAAGTATTTATTTTTAAGAGTAACATAATACTAAACAGTTTTTTTAAATATTTAACAAATCAGAGCTCGATCAGGACCACAAGTGTGCGATTATAAAAGCAACAGGTAGTGAATTCAATTCCAACTCGAGGAAATTCAATATTTTTAATAATTTCATTATCATCGCTAAAAAATAACAAAAATTTAGATTTGTTTCATTCTATGTTGTACTTTTATAGACCCTATGCGAAGATTACATTTATACTAAATGTTTTTTTTAATTTATTCAAAATTTTTATGTAAATACAGATAGAAAAATATAAATTTCTGAATTATGATGATGTAATTCATTAATTTTAACAGTTTTACATTTTGTATAAAAGAAATCTTATTTAAATAAAGGATACAATACATTTTAACGTATGTGGTATTTAAATATTATATTTAATTTTTTTTAGCATTCCATTCTTTGAGTAGTTTTTCAGTTAGAGCCAGGTTTTCGTCTTTCTGCAATCAAAGATACATAGTTTTATTAATATTTAAGTAGGTTAAAGTAAGATGTCTATATAAAAAGTTATATTTTCTTAAGGCAAATGGGGAACAGAAGTGCTTTAATTGAAACAAGGTGTATTAGGACCAGGTTCTCAAGTTCTCACTGCTTACCTTAACATGTGCGAGATAGAATTTAATATAAATCTCAATATTACTTACTTTTATAAAACAGAATCTAGCAAAGTTCTCGCCGAGATGTTTGTGCTGTTCGGAGTAAAACGCCGTGGGTGGTATCGTTAATATACCGGCTTCCTTCGCAAACTTCTTTGTAAATCTATAATCTTTGTATTTATCTAGCTCTGATGAGAGATCTATCTTATTTTCTGTAAAAGAAAGGTCAATTTATAAATGTTTTAGACTTTATTACTTATGTTTAAAAATAGTTCTAAAGTATTATTTTGGGATAGTTAAAAAGAGATCTTAGTCATAAGTATGTCTATACAAGATTTTATTAATGAAATATTTAATTGTAGAATGTATGACAATTTTAGTGTCATTTCTTTTTCAGCTTTATACTTTATCCTTTATAGAGTAAGCTCGACGAACATGCAAAAGAACAAGAAAACAATTATTTTTTATATTTATAAAAAAAACACAACTCAAGAACAAAAATGTAAACAAATATTTCCTTTTAAAACTTACCAAGTTTAGTCCAATCAGCAACAATGAAGTATCCACCATCGGGCACGGTGGGATTGAACCCATTATCCCTCAACACTTTCACTAGAAAGTCTCTTTTGACCAACAATTCCCTCGCAAGAGATACGAAATAACAATCAGGGGTGTTATATCTAGATAGTTCTTTTTCGAATGATCGTGCTACTGCTTCCTAAAACAAAAGAATTAAAGAATAAATAAAGAATTACAAAATAAACTCGTAATGCTAGAGACTCCCTCTCTCCGAGTATGGGTAAGGGAAGTGTTTTAATGAGAACAGAGTATCTTAACACTAGGTTTCCATGTTCTCTCAGCCTACCTTCAGATTAAGGATACAGCGTGAAGCTGAAAAAGTGTAATAAAAAAAATGTGTTAGTAATTTAGTAAATAAATAATTGACAATTGTGTCGGTCTAGCGGGGGAAGCCGCGAGCGTTTCGCTAGTATCATATAAAATAATTCTTCATTCTTAGGGTAAGATATACAGAAATGTGCATTGTTAATACAAATATACAATTTTCTTTAAGATATACTAAAATATTACGACTAATTAAAGAACTTATTATAATAAAAGCACAAATACCTTATAATTAACGGTAAAATTGCAATTTTAACAAATGTCGTTCTGACCTACTTATTATAATATTTAGTAAAGCAATAACAAAATTAGGTCACGTTTCACGGTTTCTACATTTAAATAACTCGCTCGCTAATTATTTTTGGCGGTTTTTGATTGAATGACAAATTTCATTTCTTCGCTATGGTAACAAGACAAAGGGCGGCGTTAAATCCGCCATTCAAGCAGTCTTGAAAATCAGACAGTGCTTGGAGAACGGAGTGTAACACTAGGTTCCCTCTGTCTAATTTGCCCTATGCGGGATACAGCGTGATGCTAAAAAAATATTTTTGTTATGTAAGCATAGAAAAAAATAAACAATTTAAAATTACTTCTATTACATTGCATTGTGTTCATAATTATAATATTGATTCTTTGTGTACAATTTTTTTAATATGATAAGAAGGAACCAATATATTAATAAATAAAATATAAAATTTCCTTTCCAATAAACATATGGTGCTTAAAATTAGATTAGATGGTTGAGATGTTACATTTGAACCAAAAACGCCCACCCATCCATCCACATCCAGATTCACTGTAACTTAACTTACCTGTACAGGAGTACAGCAAGTGTACACGCAGTTCTGGTGCACCACTTGCAGGTTCCTCATGAGGGACGCTGGTGCGTACGCCCATCCTGTCTTCCAGCCTGTTACTGAGAAGGTTTTGCCTGCTGAGCCTACAGTGATCGTTCTTTCCCACATTCCGGGGAGGGTTGCTGGAAAGAGAAAGTTTTTTTGTAGTATTAAGACATTCCGTTCTCTAATTTCCGATGAATTCTCCAGGCATACTGTTGAGTGAAGGACCTAAACGCCACGCTTTGTGTTCTTACCAGAGTAAGAAAATTAATATATTACGTCATTTATTTGCCCGAGCGGGGTCGAACCCACGACCGTCGCGTTTATAGTCACACGCTTGCAAATAAATTTGAAAAGATGTATGAATTTGAATGAACTTTATTTAATTTTTTCCTTTTTAACTTCAACTCATGGCATGAAATGCACCTTTTAAGAACTAAGTTTAGTTATAAAAAAACATCACTGCTGAAACTTCATTTTCATTTTAACAATCTGTCGTAAATCCTTTGAAACCGCGCAAAATTAAAATTCATTGTGGTTTATTAGAACTTTTAGATGCAATTAGGATAATCTTCAAAAGTATATACAAAAGCGTTTTTAAAATCGAACCCGTACCATCCTCAACTACTTACCAATCCGTATATGCTTGTTCGGTTCATACACCATCCACTCATAGACCTCGTCAGATAAACATATAACATTGTGTTTTTTGCACAGATTCGCTATAACTTCCAATTCTTGGGCACTAAATACCTTCCCTAAGGGGTTGTGGGGGGTGTTAAGTATGATCATTTTAGTACGATCTGAGAATAGTGAAGCTAATTCCTTTTCGTCTAACACCCAATCGGCTGATGTCATTTGAGATTTTGATGATTTCTGCGGCAAAAGAAAATATTATTTTATATGCCTAAAGTGACGCCACAATGAAAATATTATAGAAAAAGTATGAAAATTTGAACGTAGCGGGACTCGAACCTGCGCACTTTGAAAACCGTCCAAATTATTTTTCGGTTCCAAGAGGCACGAGTTTGAGTCAGTCGTTTAAATTTTATTGTTCATAAAAAGTAACTACGAGGTGATGATGTAGATCAGTGATTCCCAAAGTGGTCTATATCGACCACTGGGGGGGGGGGGGGGGG
>JAKRZM010000394.1:0-10222 GCA_036379175.1 Heliconius cydno galanthus
AAAGTTGCATCACAAAGTGCAATTAGAGCAAAACAACAACTAATGTAAACTCCAACAGCGTATAAATTATACGTACTCTACTAGCATAATAGCTAATGACTTTCACGCCTTGCACATCCCTTAAGTAATAGCCCTCGTTACTTCTCATTCATAGTACCTATCTAGTAAATAAATGGTCATTTGTATATTCAGTCTTCGGCTTCCTTCTCTATAAATTAGTTTGTACTGCCTTTTGTTGTTCAACTGAGATGTTTTTCTCACGTTAATAATATTTGTAATTTATGCTCTGGTGGGTTGGTTTGGATTGTTTATTTGTTTTTTAACCCTGGCTTTGATGGAGTTGTATATTTTTGTTAAAATAGAAAATTTTATTTAGATATGGTTTTTTTAGATTTTATTATAAGTAAAATTTCTGGGGTGGGCACCAAACTATTCTGAGGTGAACACGGACAACCCGCCTCCACCCCCTTCCTATGCCCATGCTAGTAACGGAAGAGTTTTATCCAATTTAATTATTTATTTGAATAAGTACCAACAATTGTTTTAATTAAACAGCATAAATAAAATATATATAGGTTTGTTGGCGGTATGCATGATTATTGTTGCGGAACGTATTATATGTCCCAGAGATCACGTAACTCTATACCGGATATCAGATTCCTTTGGGTCGCAGGTTCGATACATGTGCTACTTTCACCGCATCGCTAGTTTGTACGGTCTACTGTCTAGCTAATAGTTGTATTAGGATTTTATAGTATTATTTTCTCATTCATCTTTAATGATGATCAGTAACTAGGTGCACGTAATCAATGTAAAATATATTTACTTTACGCTATATCCCGTATATAATAGAGTACTCAGAAGATATCTAGTTCAGACACTTTGTTCTCCATTTTCCACCCGACATCGTTAGAGACGGACCTGAACGTCTTGTTTGTCTTGTTGCCAGAGCCAGGACATAAAAATAATAAATTTTCCTGAGTGAGAATCGTGGGAATCCTATTTTTGCTGTGTATCTATCTGTGTTTCTGTCTCACAATACACATATTTATATGTACATATATCTACAATTTAAAACACTCCGTTCCCTACCTTTAGCCGAATTCCGGAGGCATTGCGTGTTGAGTGGCAGAACTTAACGCCGCAATTTAACAATTAGTTATTATGAAAGTTTATAATTATTCAGTCTTTTGATGTAACCACTAGCTACCATTATAAATAATGGTTACGATTAGGCCACGATATATTATAATATAGTATTATTCAACGAGAATTATAAACGGTATACAAGATTGTTCTTGATCGAGATAGCAATTACATCTACACGTTTGTATCGCGTGAGGTGTTAAGAAGCTCTATAATTTGGATCAATGATTTGCTGGTCGTCTAGTCTTTGCTGGTGCGTGTTATTGTAAAAACTGTTTCGAGTTAGGTGTTTTGTCGTTTTTTTTTTCCATGCTAGGACCTAAATTGGTAGTTATCACATATTTATAACTGTATATAGGGTTCCCTTCAGACTAACAGGTTAAAAAATGATCTAATTATTCGGCGTATGTTGGTTATTTTAATTTAACTAAATATTTCTTATAATTTTAGTGTGTCATTTACAGAGGTAATCTTTCCGCGTATCTTTCGATCGATCGGCACTACTGCCATATATAAATAGTAATATACATGTATTTAGACACGTTAAATGCTGATAGGTATCATGTTGACAAAATAATTTTCTAGTGATTGATTACTATGAAGTTTTAAGGAAAATTACACCTAGATAATATAATAAATACCTTAGCGAAATCACTTTTTAAAAATAAATCTATAGATGTTACGAAAAGGCAAGGCAAAATTTTCCAGGGAGAAGGAGGAAGAGGAGGAAGAAACACTAGGATATGAAATAATGTAATTGTAAAGACTTATACTTCTTGAGTATCCTGTCTTTAAAAAACAATGTTAAAAAATGTTTAGAATTAGAGTTCGTTATACCTTTTTGTTTATTCTATCTTAGTATTAGTAATAGACTATACTTGTCTGGCTAATGAAAATATTTTGGAAATAAAACGTCCATTGAATGTATGAATAGCTAGATAGAGTTCACACTTGCTTATTCTATACCTTTTACCTGCGGCTTCGCCTCGCGTGATCAATTTGAATTAAATAGGAGTTGTGTATCCCATAACACAAGTTTTAAGAATCCGCGTAGGCGCGTCTGTTGTGGGTTCGATTCTCACTGAGGGAAATAAATTATTATTTATTCATATTTTTATCAATCAATGACTAGAAAAATCGTCGATAAGTGGTGAATGGAGAGTCAGTCAACACACACTAGATTCTCTCTGCACAGTGAAGCCTAAAAAAGTCTATAGCCTACCTCCCACTGCGATACTTGATGGACTACTATAGAACACAAAAATATTTTGATTAAATTTGCATCATTAATTGCAGAGATTAGAGCGAATAACCAAACAAACTCTTCCGCTTCTAATATAATAAACTGTGTAAATATTAAATAGTAGCTTGAAATGCGAAAATTGTCGAGCTCTCTATCTCACGATCAGTCGAAATAAACAAGCTTTATCGAACAAGCTGTTAGTTAGTATTGGAAAGCCGGCGGTGATATTGGTTAAGAGTATACGGTATTTATGTTTCCAGATAACTGAGTGATGGCCCGTTGCGTGCGCACGCGTCGTTTTTATAATAATCGCTTTAGTTTATCATTTTGTGGTGTGGTGGGTGCTTTATTGTGCCTCCTCATTGTTTGTAGTAATGTTCTTGGTGTTTTTTTATATTTTTAATTAATATTATTTAAGTGGTTTTAAATAGAAAGTATTTTTTTTAATAATTTTATTTTTTAATATTTAAAATCCTCATCATCCATCGTGTTTCAGCCACACCCTTGTGCTGCTGTGCCATGACGGCGTCATTATACATGTTCGTATGCTAAATACCCATGACCTCCAGGAAGTAACGAGAGTTGATCTTCGTTAATTTTAATTAAGAACAATAATACTATGGTCGATGTCATGGCAAACGTGTAATTTGAATGAATGAAATAATTTTGAGCTAGTTACTTTATTACAGACTAGTTATTACACGCGGCTTCGTCGGCGTTGTCAAATGGAACTAACTAAGAATTGTATACTACCGTATGAACCAGGCGCAGCGTGCCTTGAAACATTAAACGTAATGTTATTTTAATATTACCTATAGTTCTCCTCAATAAAGTTAATTTACTAAAAAATCTATGCAAATCAGTTCCTGAAGTTACCGCATTTAACCAAACATACTATTGTTTTTTAAAGAAATAAATTATTTCTTTTATAAAGTGTTTGAGAATGTTTATTCGCAAGCCACTTTGCAGCTAGTATGTAGATTACAGCTTATAAATAGCTTTACGAGTATAATGGTGTGTTATTGGGTCACCTATAGCTTGTGGTATGTTAGTGTTACTTAGGACGGCTTACTTACATCATGTACGTATGTATGCAGAATTGGCATACAGGCATTCGTTTTCAGTTTTTATTAGCTTTATTTGGCTTATTCGATGTTTACTTTTCTTTAGCTTACACTACAGCCCTCGTTCTATCATGGTAGGAAAAGGGAACTTAGTGTTAAGCCAATTTGTTCCCTACTTTCTCTTAAGTTTTATTGCGTAACTCAACGCCGCGATTTGGCTTGATAATTGGTTGAAAAAGTCACCTTTTAAATAATTGAAGTTTATTACTGTTCTGAACCACAAAAGCGTTTTCCTTAACACTTACTGATTATACACCTTTTAATATAAATTCAAACATAAAATGTTCAAATGTGATGTTTAGACCCGCTGTAGATATCGTTTCCAATTCCAAACCTACGCGGAGGAAGTCGTGGGCCGTAACTAGTTTTAATTATACCCTACCTATTCATATTAGTTTTCAAAGCCACTGTAAAATTATAACAATTGCCACCATTAACGTCAATAGGCAATCTGATTAAATAAATATATTATTGTTCATTGCGTTTTGTGTTTGAATCAAAATATGAGTGGCATTTAACTTGACCTTTTGTTCTGACCAATGGATGTTCTTCACTCGTAAAACTTTCAATTTCGGAATTCAATTCGGTAAGTTATATTGAATAATTGAAGCCACCTCGGCGCAGTTCAGGTTCGAGATGTTGGTATCTGGAAATTCCTTTTGGTATATTTGTATTTCTGATAAGGCAAATATGATTTGTTGTAAGCAATATTAGCTATGGTTGTGTAGAAGCCTTCAATTCCTATTTTTTGAGAGAAATAATTAGTTTCATTTCCTCTCTGATAACGCTCGATGTTGAGTTTAGTCGGGCGGGGAGTGGAGAACGATTCGCTTGACACTAGTTTCTCTCTGTCTATCTTGCCGTACGGGATAAGGAGTGAATCTAAAAATAATATAATATGGTTCCCATATTCCACGACCACTGCCTACAAATGACTCACAAAACTTATCAGACATGTCCGTCTAAGCATTCCAAACTTACAATAAATGATAATTTAATTGTTAATCGAATTAGAGCGAGACAATACGTACGAATGGAGGTACTAATTACTACAGACGGACGGACGGACGGACGGACCGACTGAGACACGTTACTGCGGAGAGACGCGTGGGTCGCGTGTGCAGTGGTTTGGGTTGTTCTATATTATAAACGCAATTATAAGTGTAGGTTCTTTTGGTGGGTTTTGTGTAATTTTTTGTAGTTATTATTGTATGTTTATATGTGTATGTAAAGCTGTGATGGCGTGAAGTGCTATAAACTTCGGCAAAATAAATCTCGGAACTAGGATTTCTAGCTAAAATAGTGCTAAGTTGAAGTAGGACGCTGACATGTTTTCGAGGAAAAGGAAAACTAAACATAACGCTTCCTTAAAGAGACGGTGCTCCATTAAGCCAAACGTGAGTGAAATATACGTATGTTCATATTTCTTAGAAGACTTTATTATTTTAATATGTCCAAAGAAAACTTAATTAGAGTTAAAGTGGTCGTTCCTTTGAGAACTTCGTTTTTGTACTGTGTATTGTGCTTCGTAATTAATCAAGATGTGTTTGGGAATTTTTAATTTATATTTTAAATGTCCTTACAATTGTTTTAACATTGGTATGTTTTGTTGTATTAATATTATAATGATGTAAATTTTTAAATGAAGTTCTTAAAATTAATTTAAAAATTATTTGAAATGAGCAGTAAGATGAGAATGGAGAGTCTTAGTAGGTTTTCCATCCCCATATTCATCTGTAAAGATGTATGAAGGTATAAGAATTATGAAAAAGAAATCTATAATGGTAGTCGTAAATTTTAACGTATGCAAAAATAAAAGCGTTTATTTTATAGTCTTAAATAAACTTATACTCTCCGAGTCTCGGGACAACCTCGGTGAAGTCATCGACGAATATACTGAATCGTCTTCTTATTATATCTTAAAGATCAGGGCTGACAAGATTTGCAAACATTTATATTTTATGCCTATTTGTTTTTAAATTTCATAAATTTTACAAACATTATTAGAAATATTAAAGTGGAATAATACTAAAATATTTCCTTTTGGTTAACATTCCTTTTAATATTGTTAGAATAAAATATCTGTGTTCTGTGATATTACTTTGTCAGACGAAGCCGTAGAAATTCTGCAGTAAGAAAAGTAAAGATTAAAAAATGGCACATTAGTTCATTCGATATGTAAATGAGTATTAAATTTTATTACCTCTATGGTGGTTGAGTTTAACTTTAACGTTTAACCTGGTTGCAGTTTAATGACCGTTATGTATTCAAATAATTATAGCTAAAAAATTTCTATTTAAATTTGTTAATTAGGCATTTACGAGTTAATAAGCATGCTATAGATTTATATGGTTACTAAGGATTTTTTTTTGTCTCAGTGTTTTATTTTTTGACTTATGCTTTACCTCACACGAAGCAGGTTAAACGAGAGGAAACCTAGTCCGCCGCCAATTCAGGAACTGAACATTATTTTATATACAATAATTCCCTCGAGTGGACATCGAACCCACAGCCATCGTGATCACAGTCAGACCCTGTCCCATTGCCGTGGCCTTTCTGATTATATGATTCACTTTTAAATATACATAATCCTTCAATTATTATTATCACAACACAACAATATTCTCTTCCTTATACAAATATTTGATAATTAAATCCTACAATATTCCATTGTTTGTTATACAAATAAGTATAAAACTGTTTTTGTTCGATGCTTCGTAATAATGTTTACGTACTGAGTGAGCGATTCAATTATAATGTTGATATTAATTGTATTACTTTTAATTGATACATTCTTTTACAATTGACATTATTTGCAAATCGATCATTGTAGATATGTGAATGTTTAACATTTGTCAAAAAGCTCGTGTATAATTATAATACTAGTCGTCGCCTGTAGCTTTGTTTGCGTAGACTTTTAAGATTAGCTTCACGCTGTATAAAATTCCGTAGCAAATGAGGTACGTAGTGTCTTGACACTAGCCGATAAGCTTTCTTTTTTTTGTTTTTCATTATCAAAATAACTATTGGATAATAAGTTAATTTATCATAAGAGTAATTTTTTTTATACTCATAATTTTTATCTTTCATATTTCGTTGTCGTATTTTTCCATACACGTTAAGTGCATCTTATCTCCAACGAAAACATTGTAATATAATAAATTAATTAATTATGCAAATATATACTTGAGAGTTGAGTGACGTTTTACTTGGGAATTACACAAGGTGCTTGGTGATAAAACAACACTTTTATTAAATTTCCGTCTTAAGTTTTTGTTTTTTATTATTTTAAAGTTAAAAAGGTGTAATTTCGTAATGAAAATGTTTATGCGGACTTATTTTTACTTATAATTTGCATAAACTTTTCTTATGCAACGCACAGGATATTATAAAAATATAATTTTACGTAATGTTAATTTTAGATTTTAATATTTTTTTAATATATATTTTTGTAAGCGTAAAGTACTTTTAAACTTTTTTTATCAATATGAAAAATAATCAGAAACCTAATATTTTTTTTCATATGCGTAACATCTGATTTTACAGATAAGGAAGATGTGTAACGAAATGAAAAATCTTTCAAAGAAGGAAATGAAATGTTTAATAATTACATTTCCCTCGCTCTGGTAAGGAGGCAAAGCCCAGTGTTGAGGTCCAGCACTCAACAAGCAAGCTAGAATTTAGCAGATTGTGGAGCACGAAAGTGTCTTGAATATGGATGGAGTATCTCTCTACCTACCCGCCTATGTGCTGATAGGTACAGCGTGAATTTAGAAAAAAAAAACAATTTTATCACAATAAATGTTGTCTCGGCCCTACAACACTGAATGAATCCGCGAGACGCACACATGACGGCAGGAGAGATGCGTCAGGCGCCACCCTGATTCAACAGTGTGACTCATGCGTGCAATTGTGAGCCTACCCTCGTGCTGTATTGTTTACATTAGTGGAAATTATAGTTCTTTTTTTAAAATAATGTGTTTGTTTGTTAAAGAGTTTATTGATCACATTACCTAGGGAACTGATTGTGGCAAATGATAAATAAAAATAAAAAAAAACATTTTTCGCATCTTAAGTGATGAGCTGATGGTGATGAGTGATATTTTTTAGTAGCAGTCGTTGTTGTTAGTTTTGTGCCCTTGAATTTTTTAATGGAATGTCTCGTTTACCTGGATAAAATATATTTTTAATATCTTAATGTTAATTATATCATTGCGTGTAGAATTTAGATATGTATATTATATGTTTTACTTTTAATACTTACTTACTATGGTGTTATTTAAACATTTTTTTATTTAAAGTGATATAGTAGTTATTGTATTGTGCCAACCAAAAAAAAACATCGCCAGCTTGTCACATCAGAATTGAATACGTCTGCAAAAAACATTGAGATTGAGTACATTTTAATTGCAAATTAAAGTTAAAATGCTAATAACATTGACTGCCGTCCGTAAAAGGCGTGTTCTTCACAATCGACGAGGAAGCTTACGATGGATATGTAAAAAAATATATACTTATTTATACAGCTGATTAAAAGCTGCTACTCACGTATTGAATGGCAGTATTGTTTAATTATTCTGTCAAATGTCTTTTTGGTTTCCTTCGATTCTTTTTTTTTTTTGTTGCAACTTGCATTTTTAACCGAATAGAGAATAAGAAGGTTGTTAGTTTGATATGTGCGGAAGTGTATTTTGTATGTGATATTTTTGATATTATTGGATAGTATTATAGTAGGATGATCTATTTGAGCTACCAAATAATAAATATCTGTCGATTCGATTCGATCGATTTGAAGTCGATATTAAGTCGATTCAGAGAAAAAAGAGAGAAGTAATGAGTCATGCATGTCATAAATAGTTAATAATTGTTGTTACGTTAACTGAAAATGTCATGTTTGAAATAATAAGCAGAACAGTTTCTCCGTTAGTTTTTATTTAGGCAATATTGCGCTTACTACAATTTCCTTTTTATCTTATTTGTTATAAACTCGGAAAATCCAGGAAATGTTTTTCATAAATCTCGCTCGTGGTTTAAAAATACGAACCGAAATTAAAATTATGGAGCAATTACCTTGCTTGTGTTTTTATTTTCCTGGCGACGATATTAATTTTTACTTCTTGTGGTCTTGTGCTCCACAATTATAGTTTAACAACAAAAACTTTATTTTTAATATATTAAAAAAAACGAAGTTACTATATTTGGTGTAAAACTTTATTATTGGTATATTAAAACGAAGGTTGTTATGGTGCTTTGGTGGTGGTCTGACTGTACAAGGTTTTAGATTCGTTCCTCACTCGAAATTTGGGTAGTAAGTTGGGAATAGTGTATATTATTTACAACACTGGGTTCCCTCGGCCTAAGCTACTTTGCGGGAAACAGCGTGAAGCCGCTTTTTTGTCAACATTAATAAAAAATAGTATACTATTTATATAACATTTTGGTTTTGAGACTCGGTCTGCTTTTTTTGAATTCAGTTCAAAATAAAAAAAAATACTTAAAAAGAAACACAGAGTTAATAACTTTCAAAACATTAAATACACTTATATATTTCCTATAATAATAACACATAATATCATTTGTTCCAGAATGACGAGCCACCCGAGATCACGTACTGCGTGGTGGGTGGCGAAGGTGGACTCGCGCTGCAAGCGGTCACCCCCACGCACCCCATGCCGCCGCAAGATGAGCTCGACGCGAAGTTTGCTGAGCTTGTGGTGAGTAATATATATGTACTTTTTAAGGGTTATTTAGCACTAACTAAGAAAAATATCTTTATTCTGAGACGTAGCGTATTATACGTAGGTGATTTGAATTAGCGCCCCTTAGTTGGTGTGCAAGAAGCAGGTTCAAATACTGCTACGTACAAGTTTGTAAACGCGAAAGTATGTGACCTCTATTTCCACTCAAATTATATACGGAGAGCTTAAACAATAGGTTCCCAGGTTCTCTCTGTCTACTCTGAAAAAAATATAGTTATTTCTACACATATAGCGTTAACAAGAAGGTGTGCATTCAAATTATAACGTGCGTATAAAATGGAGGTCGATAATCTGATTTTACGATCTATTAGATACGGGCGGTGTACGGATACCTAGGCTATAATTTTTTTATGAGTTTTGTATAAATTGTGTTCTTTACCTTCTCAAAGGATCTTTGTATTTAATATTCATATTTATTGCGATAACTATACTTAAGGCCAGCCTCTCGATGAAATGAAATATATATAAAATATCAAATCAGCTTCACGCTGTATCGCAGGGATACAAGTATGTGAAATGAATGGCGTTGATTTTCTCCACTCAACACGCAATGTGAAGCAAAGAATTCGCTAAAAGTGGGAAACGGAAATGTCTTGGTGGGAACGGAGTGTCTCAACACTAGGATCCCTGCCTGCCCTGCTGAGTGCGGTAGTTAGTGTAGTAACTCCCTATCTAACTAAGGACTTGAGGAAAAAGTAGAAAAAATATGATGGAAAATAACTTGTTGACTGTAACTCCAGTAATTACTTATTATCATTATGTAAACAATAACTAATTGATTTTTAAACACTTTTAAGTATCTGTCATAATTAAGTTCTTTTTCCCTCGCCTCTTCCCTCTAAACAACAACTATCAAGTAACAAAGTATTTTTTCAATACCAAACAATAGTTCATTAGATTAGAGCGTTCAAACAAACAAATTTGTTTTATAATATTAGTACAGAAGTATT
>JAKRZM010000394.1:11022-44284 GCA_036379175.1 Heliconius cydno galanthus
TTGGGTGGTTTAGAAGAAGAAGAGTTAGAAACAACAGACAGACACGAAAAGCGACTTTGTTTTATAAGATATAGGATAATTAAATTAACAAACTGAAAGCGCTAATGATACGAAATATGATAATGAAAGCTACTTACTTTGAAATCATTTGCGTACCTACTTAAAAAAAGTAACTTTCAGTTTTTGCCATTAGCACAAACTTAATGGGCGTGTTTTTAGAAAGAAAAAGGTAAATCTGATATCTTAATTTACTTCCAAAGCCATAAAATTCTTAATTAATATGTAATTTACAAATTTCATATAAAAACAAAATTGATTACTCTTATAGTAATCTATCTTGTAATTGAGACTAGTAATAAATTCATATTTTAAACTTAAACAAACTGTTTGCGTAATCTACTAACTACCATTTCGTAATACTTCCGAAGCGATGTACCCATTCTATAGATATTATTGATTGGACCTACATACATACATAACGTGTAAAACTAGTTTTGTTTGTTATTATAATTAAAAAATCTTTTGGCCGTAGATCAATTGAGATGTTGGCAGCTCGTAAGATCTATAGTTTATATATTGGCACTATATTTCTTATATTGATGGTTATAGGTTAGGGGTTCAATTAAAAGATGACTAATTTCGGTTATTTTATAAAGAACTTGGTGATAGTATTTGTATACAATCATTAGGAAGTAATTTTAAACTTTGTAATAAAATCATGATTTTTTTTCTTTGCTCGTTTACATTGACAATATTTGTTATATTTTTAAGTATGACTACAAATTATTACAAACATAAAGCAATAACAGTAAATTTAATAAATTATAAAGTGCCTCAATGGGAACAGAGTGTCTTAACACTAGGTTCGCCAGTCCTCCAGCCCTATGCCTATCCTGCTAGTGCAGAATACAGCGTTTGAGTTTGGATACTCTATCTCTATTAGTAGTTAATGTGGCCCTTAATATTTCTCACGTTATAAAACGTCCCGCAAGTTTTCTCCGCACCGATTATTCTATATTAGCGGTTTTACTATCACTAATTAACACGTAAATTTCAATGAAAGCCCTACAATACATGTTATACAAACATTAGAGATAGCTCCGGTGTAAATGCAATTTCACTTCTAAGGGAAAACTGGTCGTAGGTAAGTACTCGGCGCCAAATAAATTGAAATAGGTACATGTCTAATTGGATGGTTGATACTTTCGCGGACTGGAATAGGAGAAACTGTTGGGTGTTTGAGGCTTTATCTAAAGAAGGAGTTTTTAGTTTATTATGTGTAGATTATTGAAGTTAAACCTTTGTTAAATCTTGTTAAATAATTCTTTTTAAGGTTCCGTACTTTTTAAGGAATAAATGAACTTTATAATATCACTTTGTTGTCAGTCTGTCTGTCTGTCGTAACACGATAATTTTTCGGCGCCAGACATAAACATCTATGTAATTATTGTATGACAGTAATTGGGTGATTAAATATTATACAGAAAAAAAAAACCCCAATCATCACAGACAACTCTGCCACAATCACACAACACGATATTAGAACTGACCACTATTAACGAAGTTTGCAAATCGATACAGATTGCCCATACGCCATCAGCTCTTACATAAGAAAGAAAGTAGCGCGATTTTGACAGGTCTGTGAGATAGACGCGATAACAGATTATGTTTCATATGGAACTAGTGATGTGACGTAATACTACTAGTGCGGCTTTCGCCGAATGTTTTGTCCGATTTAATCCTTTATTTATTGATCTGTGTAGTGCTGGTGGTGGTACGAGAGGTTCTTTGTTTGATTTGTTTGTTATGTAACTATGGGAGGAAATGTAAATAGAGTTGTATTCGAAAATGGATGTTATGTTTTAATTTATATTGTTATTATCGACAAGTAATGTAAACTAAAAATATATATAGGTATAGGTCCAGGCATAAGTTGTGTGTCTATAGATATATTTTTTGGGTCTGGAAGTAAAATTTCAGGGGTGTGAATAGTTCATCTCGTCTTCTCTATTTCTACGTCCATGATTATAAGTACTTATATATTACATATATTTGTATTTTTTAATGTATGTATTTGTATGTGAAAGGATAAGTTCTTGTTACTTATCTGGTACGCACAAAGCATCACATTAATATGTGTACCGCGTTGAACCTATGACCTTTGTCCTTGCAGTCAGGATCTGCAGTAATGCAGGAGATAAAATTTCAAATATTAATCTTCGATGTAATACATGTCTAACCGAACTGCATAAAATGAGATGCTCATGAATTTACATTCAATACACGCATTTAGAAGTTATGGTGGATTTGATTTCGGATAATTACATAGTTTTCAAATTACATTTAGTATTTTCTTTTCCTGGCTCTTGTAACGAGGAAAAGCGGGGCCCTTCCTACGCCCATAGTTGTATTTAAGCATATGCCATTTTGAACTACCATGCTGTAATATCACGCACATACTATAATATCACTCTTTTTATACAACCAGCACACATAACTTTAATTTTAGACAAATTTACACTAATTAATCTAATCACGCGACGCTCTCAATGACGATGTGATTAAATAAGATTAGCTCACATTCGATACAGAACGGATAAGTGATGTAATGAGAATGCTTCACTTTCACTGTCCGTGTGATAGTGATGGTGATAGATTGCTTGTTTGCGTGTGATAGTGTGATAGTCTGATATGGTTATTAAACAAAGGGACTGGTCGGCTTTAGTTGTCGCTTCTACTGTTCTTTGTCATTTTAATAAATATATGGGGAGATAGGGGAAGATACTCTGGTTTGAAGAAACTTTATTTTTTGTCTCCCATTTAAGATGTGGTGGAACTCAATCTCTAATCTTGTTTTGCCAGAAAAGGAAAAGGAAAATAATTAATTTTCCTAAAGGGAATTGAGCCCAGTGGAGGTATTTAAGTAGTTAGTGTAAAAATTTTGAAATGTTATATTGTAAGTATGGTAAGAATAATAATTAAAAAATAAATAATTAAAAAAAATAAGATTTGTCCTGCCGTAGTTTTATTACTGAATTAGTTTCTTGACTGTAAACGAAGAAAGAAAATTTTAATTTTAAACTGAAATTAGATTTCATATTTTTTGTATCCGATTTGAATTCAACTCCGGTAGTAACCTATTAGTGTTCAATTCAATATAGCGAGTAGACGTTGATTTAAGAATTCTAGCCATAGTGGTTAATTCCATTCGCGAACAGATTGCGGTTAAGCAGCAATTACTGGTGCAGTATTGTTGGTGTTAAATATAGGTTATTAGATCTGTTCAATAATGTTTTCCGTATACTAACTACCTTATTATTTAAAAGTTGGTTAAGTGCCATTCTCTCTGCTTAGCTCGCTAAGTGTGTAATTCTAAAAAATATGTACTTATTATATATTGTTATATTTTAATTATGTTCATATTTCACTCATACAAGATATTTTTACTCTAAACATTTAATAAAACTGTAACTCGTCCCTATCTGTTTATGGAATACACTTGAGAAAATCCATTAGTAGAGGCGTTTCTTATGTAATACTACTTAGGCTTATTCAAAATTCAAAATATTCTTTATTCAAATAGACTGTTATAAGAACTTTTGAATCGTCGAATAAATCATTATTTTAATTCTACGTAAAAATTGTAGATCTAACATCAGTTGCAACTTGGAGTGGCAAAGCCAGTTCAAGCTAGTAATCATTATGTAATTTTGTTTTAAATACTTAAATCAAAATATATTTTTATTATGTATGTTTGTATGTATGTAGTAATAATTGTACAAATATTTATTTGCCAAAATTGCATCGGTCGACATCTCTTCGACTTGTTAATTCGTGTTCTATAAGGTGTATGTATCTTCACAGTTTTCAATAAATTCTCCACTTTATAGGTATCTATGTAATATGTATTTAATGTCAAAACTTTCTCCG
The DNA here is from genome assembly GCA_036379175.1 of Heliconius cydno galanthus. Classification (NCBI taxonomy): domain Eukaryota; kingdom Metazoa; phylum Arthropoda; class Insecta; order Lepidoptera; family Nymphalidae; genus Heliconius; species Heliconius cydno. The sequence goes on from JAKRZM010000394.1 coordinate 14,953, forward strand.
CCTCCTGACAGTGATGGGCAGTCGCTCTTGAAGTTATAAATGGTTTCTCTTAATTTAATTAAAGTTCTCGAGTTTTCACTTTGATTATTGTTTAATATATAATCTTGCACCGGTCGACCAGTCTCTACTGGTGGTATTCTCTGGTACTCTCTATCTCTATAGAGAACATCACTGTTCTATAGTGGTATAACATCACTGTTTACGCGATAATTGTGGGTTGGATCTCACTGGGGGGACAGTTAATTATTTTCATTTCTACGTTCTGGCATTTTCATAGATCGATAATTCAGTCGTTTGACTTTGATTCTAGTTTGACTAAAATTGGACATCCATATATGGCATGAGGTTCCCCTCACGTGGCCTTACAACGAATTGAATTAATCGGTTGAGAATCTCCCGTAGACCGCATGTGGGCCCTACCGAGTAATGAAAACGAGTACAACATGCGATCCCTACGGTATTCCACCGATTTTCCACCGAAATTCTCCCGCACCCCGTATACGTACTGCAACGATCAATAAAAGTGAGTTCTAAGGGGGCTTTGACTCAAATTGTGTCGGATAACGGAGAATGGAGAGTCTCTGCCTACCTTGGTGCGGAAAAAAAAAGGAATCTAAAAAAAATATTCTTCTATCATATATTACCATATCCACATATTTGTAATGCACAAAGTATATTGCATAATTAAGTAATTTGTGCAATACTGTAATGGCTCTGGTACCTCAGCTCGGGCTCTAGTAACTGGAGCTCGACCGCAACCCGCGCCCCATGTCGTGCTGCGGTCGGCAGTTACGGCACGCGGTGTGGTGCCTTTCAACGTTATTTCTAAATGATTTGCTTCGATATCTTTATTATATGAGCTAATCATTTTTGGGTCAAAATATCGTTGTGGGTAATTGATGATTAAATTTTGGTAGATTACCATAGTTTTTGTTTTTTTATTCTCTTTGTTTACTAAAAAGTGCGCGTGAAGACCTTTAGTAAATACTATTAATAATTAAAAATATAGACTATTATTAAGTACAAGTATAATATATAATTTCACATTATATCAAAGTTAATAAGTATATAACACTGAAAGCAAAAACGGAAAATAATATGCAAAGGTAAAAAAATAAAAGTAACTAGAAATATTTCATCAACTATTTCCAACTCCTTGTTATATAAATATATAATAACTATATTATTGTTTCTTATTATATTTAATCTGATACAATTAAATATGCCAGTCAGTGCTACAATTTAAGATAATAAAATCGCAAATAAAATGGCCACAAGAAACCTTGACACGGCGTAGAGTCACGATTTGCATTCATTATGAACCTCGTCCATCCCCGTCACCCATATTTAATTAAGATACCACTGGCTTTTTATATAGGTAGCTTTGAATACCTGTATGTAGATTGTAGGTAGGTAAATGATATAAACGCTACTGCAACATGTTTAAATAGGTAGAAATAATATATAGGTACTTTGTTTTAGCTTCACACTGTATCCTGCATATAGCACAGTATGCAGAGGGAACCTAATGTTAAATGAGAGGTATTGTGTATTGAATGGCGGATATTAACGCCGCGTTTTTTATCTTTTTACCAGAGCGAAGATATTAAGATATTAAATAATAAACACTAAAATATTTTTTCAATTGGCACCAGTAGTTTTTGAGATTAGCACGTTCAAACAAACAAATTCTTCAGCTTTATAATCTAGAGAAGCGTGAGGAAAACAGGTAATATCAAAATAATGCAGAAGGAAAACATTTAAGATTTAAAATAGAGAAAATACCTAGTATGTAATCTAAGAATTGGTATATTCGTTTGAAGGAAATGTAGAGAAATAATGTCTCAATTAATTCTACTTTCAACTTTTGCTAAAAATATAAGATAGGCGTGTCTAGTGTCTACAAGTAAGGTCGTTTACCTCGAAAGCTTTACTAAGAGTTATGAAGCCCTACTGTGTAATCCGATTAGATATACTCGTACATACAAATCCTGGCATTTGTTCATTATATATTTATCATTAGTAAAGAATAATTTTCAGATAATAACTGAAATTTTCACTTTAAATTAAAAAAATATATATATAATTATGTTTTGTTCTTTAGTTGTAAATGCCTAATAAACTTACATCTTTTTAATACATTATTTTCAATCGAAACTGCACACAGTATAGAAGAAACTCGTGAAAGTACAAAATAAATAAATATTATAACACAAATGGTAGAAAATAAGTAACATTTCCATTTTCTACAAGTATTTAGGTGTACATATTTACTTGTAGTATAGGCGTCCGTTGATAAGCTTTCACCCGGTATTTATCGAAGCTTTAAGAGAACTTTACGAGTGGCAATTACTTGCAAATTCATTAACTATTTTATTATGCGAAAATCTAGATAATCTATTTTAATTACTTTTCATACGTTGATTTTAAACTTTTGTCTAACTGAAATTTATTTTAGAACTTTTGAATTTAATGTTTTTTTTTTGTTTTAGCTTAATAAGTAAACGAATACAGTTTTTTTACTAAGTGTATATTACAGTTACACACTTTTTTCTTGCATATTGTTACAATAGTTTCTCTGTTAATTTGTTTTTTGCGTAACTTCAATTTCAGAAGTAGATCTGATATTTTCACACTTTTACTAAACGTCGAACCAATGTTAATTATGGAAAGTACTCGAAAGTTAGGTACAAATTAAGTCGGTTGAGGAACTAAACTTTTAAATTGTAGGTATATAAATTATTTTTACCAAAATTCTCGCTTAATTTCTCGATTATTATTATTCTCAGTTTACTTAGTTTAAAAAATATATTTTTTTTTCATTTTGATAAGAATAATCTTTTTGCCCTTACGTATACTGGTTTTTTCGAGGTTAATTTTTATGAGTACGAGCGCAGTGACCTGTAACGTCGTGAGATATGAGATGATGAGGTAATTACGGTTATTATACTAAACGTCGCCCTGACATGGCTCTATTTAGTAAATTTACTAACATTAACACATTTATAAAATTCCTAAACATGTTTGTTCTGAATGTCGCAGTTGATATTTTTTTAAAATATATATTTTTTAATTTCACGCTGTACCTCGCTCATAGTAAGGTGGGAGAACCTTGGAACCTGAAACCGGATGTTAAGTCACTCCGTTTCCATTAAGACTTCTATTACCCATGTTCAGCCGCGAATCCTGAGGACACTGCGTGTTGACTCCAGAATTCAGCGGAAAGTTGGAAAAAGAGTGTCTCAACACTAGGTTCCTTCTGCCTACTCTGCTGTTTGCGTGAACCTTAAAAAAAGGAGTAGTATAGAATCACCAACTCAACATAATAACAATGGGTGGCATTGTGCGGGCGACTCTAGGCGTCTAGTTTTCATGGGCGTGATAGAGCCTTGACATTCCTTATTGACAGCCGCTCTGACACCCCTCGCCGTGAAAGGACCGTTTGTATGTTGGTACATCTATATTATTTTGGATTTAATAGATGCATGTGTCGTATTTAATACTTACTCAGTATTTATTGAATTTTTAATCTTATATATCTTTCGTTAGTAAGAGACTGACAGACAACGCACAGTCGAAGCTATTAGTAGCGGCTGGATCGAGGAATCTTGCCTTTGTGTTCATTATAAAGAAAATAGTTTCACGCTGCATCTCACATATGACAGGGTAATAATATAATATTATGTTTAATCATAATATTAATGACATTATATGATAATATTTCGTTATTTGTATTCAAAATATTGACTAGAAATATTAGGTTACTTCCAAATTTATTTTTTCTCATTATTCTCTAAAAATAGTTTAATTGTTGGTTATGTTAAACTTTTCTGCGTTATCTTATTAAAGTTAGCAGTTGTAAAACAAGAGATGAAACGCACCTCGTTTAATCACCACTGGAGAGATCTTTATCCAATAGTGAATAAAAACGGACTGATGATAGTGATAGTGATTGATAGTGATTATGTCGATCATTATGTCGTTATAATATAATAAGGCGCAACCAAAAAATATTTGCTTATATATTGCGTCAACTTTCTAAGTTAACATCGTATTTGCATCTATAAGTCAAGTCAGTTTAAGTAGGTACGTAGTACTTCTATTTTTTTTTATTTCACGCTGTATCCCGCAAGTGAGGTGGAGTGAGTGTCATTAAAACCGTAGTTCTTAGAAATAAACACTTTACAGTATTTTAAAATCAATTCTGGCAGTATTTCCTTTCGATTTTGGAGAATTTGTGTGAAGGTCTTCAAGGGCCTCAGATCCGGTCGAATTAGAATTTTTCATCTTATTTAAATGTTCCAAATAACCAAATACGTTATAAAATTACATGTAATTAGTTTGTGTGGACGTAAGAAGACATTATTTCTTAACAAGATAAATCTATATAAGGCTCGTGCAATCCAACCGACTTTCCGTATAGTTATTTCCATTTATATGTTTCTGTTTTTTGCACCGCCGGAACATGGAATTAAATATCAAAGACCCAATTTGCTTGTAATGGTAAGGCATCTTGTTGTGTGCCTTAGTATGTACAATGTTTATAGTTGCTTCTATTTCCATGATGTGGTTCCTGTTGAAAGTGTTGTTTTTCTATATTTTATTCTAATACAAATTGTATTATACATATAATAAATTGAATTTAATAAAATGTTTTTACTACTGACAAGACCGAAAAACCTAGCGAAAAGTCACTCCATTGCCCACACCAATTCCTAAGAAACTCAAGCTGATTTTTGTCTTGTTACAAAAGCGGTAAAATTAAAGTAATTAATTTCCCCAGGTGGATATCGAACTCACAACAGCCTTAACCAAAAATTTGTGTTAGAATTTTTTATCTGTTTCACTTAATGAATATAAAGTAACACCAGGTTTTTTGGGATTACAGGAGGAACTAGACCTAACAGCAATAAATAAAGCTGCGATGATGGACCTGCCGGCGGCGAAGAAGTGGCAAATATACTGCAGCCGAAGGCCGCCACCAGGTCAAGCGCCACCACTCGCGACCGCCCCACAAGTTGAAGATTATATCAAAGCTTTGAATGAAATTGCTGATGTAGGTATTTTTTGAGAAATAATATGATTTAATATAGTAAAATTTTTTAAAATCATGTTTGCCTCATTCCATCTAAAGATTTGGCAGCCTGCAGTGCCAACTAGGTCATTGGTTCAAAGCTTACTAGGACTCTTGGCACCGCCACGTTTATAACTTTATCTGCATTAATGTTATGAGTTAAAATTGCAAATGCAGCACAATAATTTTTCTTTATGTTACAAAACTTTTATAGTTGTCTTTTATGTATTTTACTAGCATTTTTATAGCTTTCAGCATGTATTAGTATAGACAGAGAGGAGATAGTGTCAACGTACTCTTTTCTCTATTTTGTGACTGAATCCATGCATTGTGTGAACCCACAATCATTCAGTCGGGCATTCACCACAATTTCCAGGAGTCCACAATTGGCTCAATGAATAAATAATTTTATGATAATAAAAAATAACATATTAAAAATATTTTTTCAGGCTTTTGCATCATCAGAATCAGTAACGCCCACGGAAGCACTAGCTCTGGTAGACGGTCTTAAGACGGCTCTTAGGACGAGGGCACACAGCTTTGTCCTCCGCTTCATAAAGCAAGGTGGTCTCGCGGCGTTACTTGAGAGCTTGCAAAGGGCGCCGAGAGACGATGCTGTTACAAGGCATAACCTTATAGCGGGTATTAAGGCGCTTATGAATAATTCTGTAAGTGGTTTTTATTATGTTTTATATAAATCTTAAATTTAATATTTAAAATGATGAGTAAAACTCATGCCTTAGTGTGCTAACAACTCATTGTACATTGGTGTACATTGAGTTACAAAATTACAATATACTTTAATTTTTTGAACATCAAATAATTTACCATCGGTTTACTAAAGTTATGCCTCAACCCTGAACAGCGCAAGGTACTCAGCCGGATAGTTCTATTTGAAATTAATAAATTGATAGATTTATGAATATTTATTAAATTTTTTTATGAATTTTATTTCATTTTCGAAATAATTTATTTAATAATAAATCTTATACTGTTCCCTATATATACTTTCAGACGGGTCGAGCTCACGTACTAGCACACCCAACCAGCATAGACCTAATAGCGCAATCTATGGACACGGAAAATGTTAAGACTAAAGTGGCCGCCTTGGAGATACTAGGAGCGGTTTGTCTTGTGCCAGGAGGACATAAAAAGGTATTTATTGTTTAACATTTTTAAAGTGTTAGGAAAGAAAAATACTAATTGAATTAAATGGTGGAACTCAACACCGAGCTTTGACTCGTTGCTCGTTGCAAATATTAAATAATTCATTTTATACTTTTTAATTTCCACTCAGGGGAGTGGGAGTTATTGTATAAACACATTTATGGACTTTTTTGAAAATCGAAAAAAACTACTACTATCGACTAAAACTATGTGCCGATACGTAATATTTTTTTAATTATTAATAAATGTCAATAAAGAGCCAAAGATGAAGTTTGACATCACCAAATTTGCCATTGTTAGTTAGAACTGAGATGATGTGAAATGTGAAACTTAATGATGATCATGTCAAATATCTCTAAACATTGATTTTATATCTCCAATAGGTATTGGAAGCCATGATCCACTATCAAAAATACGCCGGAGAACGAGCTCGTTTCCAAGGCATCGTAAACGAATTAGACCGTAGCACAGGAGCCTATAGAGATGACTTGGGCCTAAAAACGGCCATAATGTCTTTTGTAAATGCCGTCTTAAATTATGGACCGGGCGAGGAAAGTCTGGAGTTTAGGCTGCATTTGAGATATGAACTGCTCATGCTTGGTATACAGCCTGGTGAGTTATTTTGGTGATTTTTTTTAAACATTTTAGTAAGAACTAAAAGAAACAAATGTAATAAGAGAAAAGTACTTTTGTATTTTTTATTATTCATTGTATAAAAAATACAAAAGAAGAATACAATGTTTTAACTTTTTAAAATAATATCAATCAAGCAGATCAAGTTTGCTTACAGTTGTAATTATTATGGACATTTTTTAATCGATACATTTATCATTCTTTATTAAATTACAGTGATCGAAAAACTTCGAAAATACGAAAACGAGACGCTCGATAGGCACATTGAGTTCTTCGAGATGGTGCGCAATGAAGATGAGAGGGAACTTGCCAGGAGGTTCGATAAGCAACACGTGGATACTAAGAGTGCGGCGGCTATGTTTGAATTGTTGAGGCGGAAGTTGAGTCATACAGCTGCTTATCCACATTTGTTGTCTCTCTTGGAGCATCTCTTGTTATTGCCGTGTAAGTGTTTTTTATTTATTTTTTTACTTTGCCACTCAACAAGTAATGTTTGAGTTTGAAGAGCACAAGGGTGTGACTGTAACGCGACGGTTGTGTATTGTGGGTTCGATTCCCACTCGGGGGAATGAATTATTATATATTTTAATTTCCTCGCTCTCGCAATAAAGTGCAGCGTAGAGTTCCGCTATTCAACATACAATGCTCCGAGAACCCGGCGGGAAGTAAAGAATGATACGGAGTATCTTAACGCTAAATATAAAAAGGTGTATTATAAAAACAATTTATAAAAACGCTTAAGTACTCTTTCTTACACGTTTCTCACACATTCATATATATTTTTGAAATTTTCTGTTCCCAGTGGAATACAACCCGCACTCGCAGCACTGGCTGCTACTAGACCGTGTGGTGCAGCAGGTGGTACTGCAGCAGCCGTCCCGCGCGCACAGCGACCGCGACAGCGCCACCGACACCAGCTCTGACACCGCCAAGGTTATATACACGTCAATATTTATTATTTGTAAGCTCGTAACGGTTGTGTGTTTGATTCTCACATGGAGAAATGAAATATTTCATATTTTCATTTTCTCGTTCTGGTAACGAAGAAAAGTGCGGCGTTGAGCTCCACAACTCAAAAGCTTTACACCTTACCTTCAGACTTCAGCGGAAAGTAAGAAACGGAATATCTTAACACTAGGTTTCCAGATTCCCTCTGTTCACCTCGATATGTGCGGGATACATTATAAAGCTACAATTTTAAAACAACTGTAGCAAATTATAAAAAAAAAGTGTATAGAAGACCCTTTAGCTATGCCACAAGAAACGATATAATTATATTTTTACTTTTAAAGTGAATACGCAAAAGTTAGAAAAAGCCTACCTTCAAGGCCGCCATGAGGGATGAGCTATTGAGCTGATGAGTTATTCTGGAAATGTGAGATACAGCGTGAATATAAAAAATATGTAAATAAGGATTTTTTTTGTACTCCAGGTGTACGATCCAGATGTGGCACCATTAGAAATAAACGTAGGAGAAATAGTTCACTTGTTAGCTAAAGAAGAAGAATTAGTAGCAGCGAGAAATAAAGCGGACAATTTGGAGAGAGAAAATGTCGACTTGGCCACCGAACTGGCTAAGAAGGTATAAAAATATATTTTGTTTTAATAAAGCCTATAACGTTTGTGACGATTTAATTTTAGTTCGTAAAGGGTGGAAAAATTATTTATTTATTAGTTTTTTTAATATTTAATTAGGAAGGTTTCTTGTTTGGATTAAACTGTCGAATGTCGTTTATACAGGGTGTTTGGAAAAGTAAAATGTTTTTTATTTTATTTTATTTAAATTCTTTAATGTATTTTTAGATTAAATCGTCGAAAACGTTAATATTTTGAGGGAAGCGGTGTCTTGAAACCATTTTAACTAGATATCATTTCGTGTAATTCTATAATGCCATCCCATTGGCTTCCTAAAGGCCCGGGGATAAAGGTTATATTTGCATGTCATTACATCGTTGTGGTTATTAAAGTTAATGTTATTCTATAAGACATTGATTAACAAAATGTTCATCTTAATTTTTATTAAAATATATACATTTAATTTTAACTGTGAGCGAAATTTATTCGAAATTGTTATTTGAAATTGAAAATGTAATAAACAGATAAATCAAAATTTACTAAAACGTAAAACTAATTTGTTTTGGATTTTTTGCTTTAAATTTATTTTATTTTACGTACCAAACCGTTTTTCGCTTGACAATATCGATTTATCCATGAAATGTGGTTTTTAATACTTAATTACGCCGTAAATACATAGAAATTGGCATATTACCAATCGCTCACAGTACTTAAATCATCCATACTAACTAACTAACAGGAGAAACAAGTAGACCAGCACACGCAGGAAAGGGAAGAGTTAGAGGGAGTGGTCTCCCGACTCAAGGAGAGATTGGAGAGAGAGACAGCAGCTCACATGGAGTGTACGGAGAGAGCTCGAGCCTCTGCGTGTAGGGCTCATCAGTTGGAACAACAGGTAAGAGATTATAGTACTATCTTTTGTTATACGAGTATGTTTAATCTATCATTTTATTATATTGTGGCCGCCCTGGAGTATATATTTTAGTCTGTATGTATTTTTGTACATTGTACACTCGGAAACAAAAATCAAATCTGCGCAAACATGTGCAGCTAACTAACTTCATGGCAGCCGTGACACAGCGACTGTACTGTACACTGATATGTAACGTAACGTTATCTTTAAAAACCGTATTAATTATGATATAACTTTTTTTGTCATTAAAACATTGATACGTTTTGCAGTTAAACCAGGAGCGTGCTGAACGTGTTAGATTCGAAAAATTGGTTAGTGAAGGAAGCATACCTGATGACGCTAAGGTACGTTAGTCTTAACTGAGTTCGCGACCGTTGCATTTATAATCAGAGGCTGTGAGCCACGAAGGCCTCTTAAATTATATAATTTTCGTTACTTTATAAATTTCAGGTCAGCAACCTAAAGAGCGCAGTAATAGAAACATGCTCGGCCCCTCCTCCACCTCCGCCTCCCTCGTTGTGCCCTCCTGCTCCTCTCCCACCACCAGCCCCCCTAGCTCCCCCTGCTCCCCTCGCACCACAACCACCCAGACCCAAAAAGAATGTACCAACTCCCGGAAACCCCCTAAAGAGCTTCAATTGGAGTAAACTACCCGATACTAAGCTACACGGAACGATATGGCAGGAACTGGATGACACCAAATTGTACAATGCGATCGATTTGCACGGTATTGATAAGATGTTTTGTGCTTATCAGAAGAATGGGGTTCAGGTGAGTTGATTTGTACTGTTATAGTATAAGTTGTTGCATAGCGTGTTGAGTGGCGGAACTCAACGCTGGGCTTCTTTCTTTACCTTGGTTCCAGTGCGAAGAAATGAAAATATTAATAAATAATAATTTATTCCCTCGAGTGGGGATCGAGATTGGGGATTATGTGTAGTTAATGTAATAATACACATATCTTATTAAAGTTATTTATCTGTAGGTTTTGTACTCACGACTATCCAGTAAGATGTGATACATAATGCAAATTATTATTATTATATTAAAATTAGTGTTAATATATTTTAGAACGAAGGCTCCGTAGAAGATTTAAGACAATTAGGTTCAAAACCTAGAACTAAGATCTTATCGGTAATAGACGGTCGTCGCGCTCAAAATTGTACTATACTGCTTTCCAAATTGAAAATGTCTGATGAGGAGATTTGTAGGTGAGTTATGGTTTTATCTTCTTATTTTTTTCTTTCACGCTGTATCCCGCAGATCAGGAAAGGCAGGGAGAACCTAATGTTAAGTCACTCCTTTCTCCGGTTTCTGCCTGAATTTGTATAGACTTTTTTTTCATTGCCCGAATATTATAGTGTCCGAATTTTCATATTTATACATTGAGAACGTTGCTTATTTTTCCCTAGAATATTCAATGGTTTCAAGAAATATAAATAAAACTCCTCTTTCAGAGCAATCCTCCGTATGGACAGTGGTGAACAGCTTCCCCTGGACATGGTGGAACAACTCCTCAAATTCACTCCGAGTGCTGAAGAAGCAGCTTTACTGGAGGAGCACCAGGATGAGCTGGACAGCATGGCTAGAGCTGATAGGTTCCTTTATGAGATATCTAAGTGAGTCATTGTATTCCGTATTTCTAGAGGTTTTTTTGAAAAATCACAATGAACCTAGACATAGATATTGGTATTAACATAAATGTTGCTCCATAATTAGGAAAGAAAAATATTCTTATTAGAAAATATGTAAAGATCTCGCAGGTTCAACCCGCAGGCTCCAGTGGCGGGACTCAACGCCACGCTTTACCTCGCCAGGACGAAAAAATGAAATTATTAAATATTCCATTCAAGTGGGAATCCAAAACAAACCAGTCGTTCACAGTCACATTCTTGTGCTCCTACGCCACGAGTGGGCTTATATATTTTCTACTTATTTAAATTATAAAGTAACTACATACATAGAAGGAAATAGATAATACATATAAATTTGCTTCATTATCCACAGGATCCCTCACTACTCTCAACGTGTACGTACATTGTTATTCAAGAAGAAGTTCTCAGTGGCCATATCAGAAGCTAGGAGTCGAGCCTCTGTCGTACTACGAGCGGCTCGAGACATGACACGGTCAAGGCGACTTCGTTCGTTACTCGAGATTGTACTGGCTTTGGGCAATTATATGAATCGGTGAGTTATTTTGAGCAATTATATGAACCGGTGAGTTTTATTATATAGTTAGCTTTTAATGAAAGAATTTTCGGTGATCATATAAATTGCTCACTGTCTTCAAATATTGTCTGTCAGAGATTGCTATTTGCAATAAAAAACGTCATTTCATTATATTATATATATATATTGTATATGATAGTAAAAAAAATATTTTTACTATATTATATTGTCTGTTTAAATTATTTAATATTTATATTAATAAATGCATTTTTTTCTCGTTCCAGTGGTGCTCGTGGAAATGCATCAGGTTTTCGATTGTCTTCTCTTAACAAACTCGCTGATACTAAGTCTAGTGTGACACGCAACACGACTCTGTTGCATTACCTTGTTGAACTGTTGGAGACTCAGGTATGTCGTATCGTATTTTTTTAGCTTCACGCTATACAAAAAATAAAATCAAAATATTCTTTATTCAAATAGACTGTTTGTTTATAAGCACTTTTGAATCGTCCAATTAGCATATAAGCAAAAAAATACCTAATTAAAGATAATAAAGTGTAGATGAAAATGTACGATTTAAGTAGTATTTGTAGTTAGCGTTCGCGACTTTTCAAAGATCTGGTAAAATCACCTTTTTTTTGTCTATTCTAATTCCAGTTCAAAGACATCCTCCTCTTGGAAGAAGATCTACCACACGTACGCGCAGCTGGCAAGGTCTGCGTCGACCAGTTAGAAAAGGACGTCAGCGCCCTGAGGAATGGTCTCCGGGAAGTATCCCGGGAGCTGGACTACCACGCGTCTCTACCAGCCCCTGGACAGAATGATGCCTTTGTGCCCGTCATGAGGGAGTTCCACGCGCATGCTGTGTGCTCCTTTACACAGTTGGAGGATTTATTCCAGGTTAGTTTGCTTGTAACGTTACTCATACTGTTTCGGCTATTAGGAATGGTTTTGGATGAGTCTGGGGATTGGATTTATACTTAGTTTATGTTTATACATGAAGGACGATATATGTTATAATATGTTTGTATTATTTATTTATTTATTAGGATTTTCGACAAAAGAAACACGGTTAAAGTATATAAAGTTTTAAATAAAGTTTTGAGTAATTAAAGCTTTGAATAAATATTTATCAATTATAGCCACATTCAAATTTGAATATATAACTACTATAGTATTCTAGTAAGAGGATATCGCATTCTTTACGAAGAAAGTCAAATTCTATCTTATTTAATGGGTTGCCAAACTTGTACTGTTTATATATGCGCAATGATGTATCGACACAATAAAGTGATATTATTAAATTAATAACAACCATTAATGCTATAAATCTAAAACAGGATATGAAGAGTCGCCTGGAGGCGTGCGCGCACGCGTTCGGCGAGGAGGCGTCGGCGTCCCCCGAGCAGCTGTTCGGTGCGCTCGACGCCTTCCTCGCGCAGCTGTGCGAGGCGCGCGCCGAGTGCGACGCGGCTCGACGCCGCCGCGACGAGGAAGAACGCCGCACGCGACACGAGCAGGAGGTGACAATCGTTGTTTTATATGTTACAGTACAGTCATGGCGTAGGGGGACAAGTGTTCTGCAAAATCGACTGGTTGTGGGTTCGATCCCCACTCGAGGAGAACGGAGTGTCTTAACTACTACACTCTGTGTGCGGGATATAGCGTGATGCTGATGTGTTTTAAACAGTATAGTTGAAAACGCACCTGTTGCTACTCTGGTGTTACACGGAGTCGTGGGCGGCGATGATCACTTACCATTAGCTGCCCCGTACACTCGTTTGCTTTGTCTTTTTCCTTAAAAAATAATAAATTGACGAGTCGTGGCGGCCTTGAAGTGAAATGTAGATCGCTGTTCGACAGTTTTGTTCTCGAGTGAACATTGCGCAACGACTTGTCGACTGTATTGTATATATTATGATCTGTTATATTTAATTCATAAGTTAAGAATGTTTCTAATATAACAACACACACTGCTATATGCTGCGATATTTTTAACTGTAGAATAGATAATTAATTATCAATATAACTTATGTCAAAATATATTTAATTACAGCTCAAAAAACGTACAATGGAGAGAAAACAAGGTTCCAGCCTCCTAGGTTCAGTAGGAAAATCCCTAGGAAAATCAAATAGCACAGATTGCAATGGCCACTCTGAGAATAATTCTCGAGACGGTACCCTCACAAACGGGCAGAAAGGGGAATTCGATGATCTAATCTCCGCTCTCCGTACTGGAGACGTATTTGGTGATGACGTGGCTAAGTTTAAAAGGTCAAGAAAAACTACTAAGAAAGGCAGAGATTCACCTCCGAGAGGTATTTGTAGGGAGGATTCTAGGGAAAGGCAGAAGAATTGAGAATAAGTTATTGATTTTTGGTTTGATTGTGTGATAAATTATGAATGAAATTGTTTTGGGGGTCATGGAAATGTGTTATAAAGTGGACCTAATATCAACATTTTGATTTTTGATATGTTATGTTATGGTTTAAAATACTTTCCCCCTACAGAGATACCAACGACATAAATATATTGATAGTAACAATCGTATAAGAATTACGATGAAGATGAGACCGGCTCAGTGGTGAGAGTGCTTGTATGGAAAAAAAGAGTTGCGGATACAAATTTTGCTACTTTCCAATTTTTATGTTTTCTAACAAAGTAATTCTACTGAAATTGAAGTTAATGACTTCATTATGAAGTCAATTGAATAATAGAGTGGATTGAATAAGTTCATTCTCATAGTTTGATGGGTTCTCAAAACGTGTTTTGGTTTAATTAAAACAAATATACACAGGGAGCGTAATATTATAGCACTATCCTAAATAACTTTTTTAATAAAAGTGTGTATAAGAAAGAGGCGAAAATAACTTTGACGTTAGTTTGTTTGTATGCATTATAACGATTGCGAATGATTATAATTATTATTATCATATATTTATAAGATATTGCTCAAGTAAATGTAGCTTTTATTAAAACAGTACATTTCTTAACAATATTTTTTTTTGTCTCATAGTATTTGATATTTATATAGAAGTCTATAGTTACTATTGATAGTAAGCTATTAACAGTTTTTACACAAATATCGATTTTATATATAATTGTATCATTCGCAATCGTAATCTTTTTCCATACAAAATATATCGATATAGTCATATAAAGTGATATTTTCCAGTTTTCGATGTAGATTGTAATTAATCGAGTCACAAATGTAGCGAAATTGTAGATTGTGCCAATATTTGGTTTCTTTATAAAAAATATATATGTGAAAATAATGTAGACATTATCATCATGTTTATTTAACTTTAGTTTATTGTTTAATATAGATGCTTGTGTAGACTTAAAGGTCTGCGTGTAAAAAGCTTTTAATGAATTATCATATTAATGTATAGAGTTATAAAGAAATCTTATATTTGGCGTAAGTGACGTCATCAATAAAATTGATTTTTTTTTTCATTAATATTGATTTGCAATATTTTCTTTTATCGTCTTATTTATTTTAAATTTATTAGTGTATAATGATTTGATTATTATATATTTTTATTTTACATATTTCGCCTAATTCTGTCAACTTTTATTGGCATAATATTTGAATTGGACTAAAATTAAGACTGTATGTTATTTAATTTAGAATTGTATTGTGATTGACCGTAGGCTACATCCTCGGAGATGTATTTAAGCATCTTTTTCGATATCGATATTTAGCCGATTGAAACATATCGATAAATTTTCATTAATTTTAGTATTTTTTTAACTTAACTTCGACGACCAGATTTATCTGTGATCCGACGAATGGGGCGAAAGACAAAATAAACTTAAATTATTTATTGATTTCTAAATTTCATTAAGTGTTATTGAAACAATAAGCTGAACAAAGTAAACTGAAATTTGACCAAGTTTTTGCCTTTATTTTGGAATAGTGTACTTGAACACTAGACTCTTTCTCTTCTCTCTTTCTGCATACAAAATAACAACTTCGAAAAATAAGCGACATTCTATTATATTTATGTTTGAACTTTTCTTTCCCACTTATACAAATTACATACATATGCTGAATAAATATATAATCATTCGTATCATATTGGAATTGTTTTTATATCTCGCATACAAACGAATAGAATAGGAATTGATATCTAAGCCTAAGTATTCATAACATTTTGGACTTTTTATTATTATTAATAACGCCATATTTGGCATTTCTATGAATATACAGTTTTTTGTAATTTTACATAAACACTTTCATGTAATTTGATCTGATTTTTATTCCTCATTTTCTAATGAACATTTTTAGAAGATTAGTTTTCTGTTTATTTTGTAAATAATATATTTTAATTCGATGCAATTTGTTACCGCTACGGTGTTTAATAATTTATTCTACAGTACGTATAGATGTTTGTCTGTAAATTTTATTGTTTTGTTCAGTATTGCTTAAGCGTATAGTATATTATATTGTCATACCTTAATAGATACTATTTAAATAAAACTTTGGAACTGATGTCTTTATTTTATTTTATACCCATATATCCCAAAACCCTATCAAAGCTAATAATATAATAGAAACATCTCCGATTTCGAGGCCAATCTAGGCGCATGGAGCACAAAGTGTGATTAACGTGACAGGTGAATTTGATTCCCACTCAAAGAAGTTAAATATTTGATGTCAAGGCAAAGCGCGTCTTTGAGTTCCGCCACTCAACACGAGATGCTTCCAAAATTCGCCGGTAAATGAGGAACGGAGGGTCTTCACGTTAGGTTCCTTCAGCCTACCATGTGCGGGAGGCAGCATGACGATGAAAGAAGTTCTGATTTTGGAAAGATTTTTCTTGGAAAAAATTAAGTAATAGTAGTAACAAATTACCTAAAAACTTTAGTTCATATTTTGTAAAAAATAAATCTAGATATAATATTTAAGTTTAGAAAAGTCAAGACCCTCTTTGTGACAAATAGACAATATATATTATATATATCTATAATAAGCTATTCCAATACACTAGGATGCCTCCAGCATATGCCGAGGTCATGAAAGAATACCTTTGGCTCCCGTAGCTCCTGTGTGTGACGGTCGAGGAGGAGCATCATCATTTTTTTGTGGGTAGCGTGGACAACCAAAATTTGCTGGTCCATAAATCCCTCATAACCCGCTCGACTCGGGCCGAAAACCGGTAAAAGGGTTTCCTCACGATAAAAAAAACAAGGTTCCAGCACTAATTTTGAGTCTACATAAAACTTTATTCATACAAAATTATACAATTATAATTAAAAAATACAATATACAGTAGTTAGTTGTACATTCACAATTATTCAGTTGTAACATTTATAAAAGCGTCGGTAATGATGGCGGACTTCGTTAGCCGGACCGACTCTCTAATGACCGAAAGAGTCCTCTTACATTCTAAAATATGAAATGAATTTTGTAATTTTATATTGCCCTGGGATTTATTTTTGGGTCTATTTTGGATTAGACAAAATGAATTAATATATTATGATCAGCGGGAACCTAGTGTTAGTAGAGGAAAATAGTACAAGCGGGTGACTTCCCACTATTCCCACTATTTCCATTTGCTCTGGTAAAAAGGCAAACGGAAAGTGATTTAAACAACTAGGGTCCTTCTGCTTAGTCTGAAATGTGCGGGATACAGCGTGAAGCTAAAATAATAATAATACAACTTCAGATTTTTTATTATTACTTTAAAAAACAACATTCAAGAATAAATAGAAAGTGAAACAGACTAAAAGCTTCAATAGTTTTTTTAATTAATATAAACATCAAAATAAACACGGATTTTTATAAAACAGAAAAACCTACTAAGCCTCGAAAGTGTCAACATAGATAATTTAAAATCGATATCAAACTTTGGAAGCTCCTCAAAGCTCTAGCTAATACAAAAGTTCTATCAGGCCTAGGAAATTTACTGCGGATAAGTACTGTGTTTATATTTCGTTTTATCCATAGCTTTGCAGTATTTTTTAGGTTATATCTTAAAGTTCTTATCCCTATGGACATCGTTATAAAAGATATTATATTAAACTACAATACTAATCTAGTATTAAAATTAAAGTAACAAGTAACTTTATTAAGATAAATATTTAATTTTAACAATCTGAGCGTTGTGAAGTTTAATAAAAATATATTACATTTAGAAATTACTTCTATTTCTTCTACCTTTTACTGTTTTTACATAATTTCAAATAAAAAAGTATTACTATTAAAAATTATTAAAATTTGATTATAGATTATAGATTGGAGGAGAGATTCAAACACACATGTATCGTAGAGTAAACACATATAGCAAATGTCCACGAAGCCCCATGGCGTTAATATGTCGATTGTTTCTATTGCGTAATACTAATATCATATGTTAAACATATGTATGTACTATGTACTCATATGTAGTCTATGGGAATATCATCAAATTACGATAAACTAGCTATTATAAATAATTTAAGCTATAATTTTTTAAGTCTTAGGTACAAGGGAGTAGGTTCCTATGGAAAATGTGTATTCAGCGGTACTTATTATACTATGTTACCAAGCGCGACGGGTGTCAGTTCGATTCTAAATTGGGGAAATGAAAATATTCATTTCCTTGTTTTGGTAATAAACCAAAGAGCGGCGTTAAGTTTAGTTCTTACGTGTGGTATACAGCGTGAAGCTGTAAGAAAAATCATCTAATAAAAATAAAACTAAAATACACATTTTTCTATTTTGTATAAATTCCATGCAAAATTACTATTAATTTGTTTTTAAAGCAAAATGCATTTCACAATAATATGCACTTCCACGTTTTGACAGATTTAGAAGTAGATTACATTTAAACTGTAGTTGAAGGCCAAGTGCAAGACCTTGAGCTGCATCTGGGATGTGTCGTATTAACACGGTGATGGCGCTCGATATTGGTTTAATATTTTAGATGTTTCCCTGCTTTGATATAGATATAATATTCAAATGGACATACATTTAGTTGTGTTGGACTCATTCTAAAATGTCAAACTGACCCTGAAATGACTTCTTCTGAAAACTGCATCTTAAGATCGAACTCAGAGTTGAGAACGGTTTTATAAATTCGGGCCTAAGTACCAGAAGTAACTCTGACCTCAGGTGTAGTGTTACATTGAAACGGTTAACGTGATGTACGTACTTAAAATAAAAGCAGAACTGCCTTCCGAACCGGTGGTAGCTTTTTGTTGACATGTACATTCGACGATTCAAAAGTGCTTTTATAGTTTATTTGAATAAAGAATATTTTGAATTTTGAATTTGAATTGAATAAATCAGATTCACGCTGTATCCCGCATACAGCAGGATAGACAGAGGAAACCTAGTGTTAAGACACTACATTCCCCACTTTAAACCGAATTCTGGAGGCATTGCGTGTTGAGTGGCAGAACTGAACGCGGCGATTTGCCTCGACACCAGAGCGAAGAAATGGAAATATTAATTTAAATAAATATTTAATCTCCTCGAGTGGGGATCGAACCCACAACCAGTCGGTTTTACAGTTACATTCACTACTGCTAGTTTCCTTTTCTATTGCTGGGAAATATAGTTACGCAAACCGTACACACGGGAGGCAAGTGCCCCACGGATAAGCGATAGGTACTGTGGTATAAGCAGTTGAATCCAATTCAACCACTAAAACCCATAGGAAACCCGCCCCACGAATATGAGATGCCCCAGGATCGCTCGCGCATACTAACTACGATGGCCTGCCCTTCTATTGCGGGCCACCGTCGCCTATGATAATAGTATGATATTTTATAATAACAAGCGGAAATAGGCACTAAGGCTTGTGCTAGATAATAAGTATATCGACAAGATTTTTGCTTAAAGGTTTTCCCACAAACAAAACAAGTTACACTATAGGAGCCTCCACGCTCGGTCGGTCCTCAGTTCGTGTTTACAAGTTCCGTTAACTGCACGTCTACAGTAAAAGTAAGTTTATTTATATCTTATGTTATTTCTCAATAGTAATTATAAAGAAAAATACTTTTGTTTCATTCTTATAGTAATATAGTTTTTTTTTTATTATTTAAGTAGTACATAGTTTAATTATAAGGCAGTAAGTTAGGTTCGAAGTTGTATATTATAGAATATAGATACTCATATATGGATGGCGTCTCAGCGCAAGGAATCGTTGACGAGTCGATTTCACAAATGGTTGTTGGTATTTGTGAAATTAGCTGTCAATAATATACTAATACTAATATACTAATAATATTACTATTATTTATTTCTTACTTTCTTTAATATTTATGAACTACCCGCGTAAAATTATTATTATAAAGTTTTATCTAAATCGGTTCAGTAATTTTTGCGTGAAAATGGAATAAACATCCATCCTCATAAACTTTAATATTTATAATATTAATAGGATGTTCATATAAATAAAGGTTTTCGTTCATTTAAAAATATAGGTCGATTTCAAATTTACCTTGTACCCTTATAATGCAAAATGTATATAGTGAGTAAAATGTAAAAAGTCGTGGCGCAGACGCACAAAGTGAATATATTTCCGTACTCAACTTACAATGCCTCCAGAATTCGACGGAAAGTGGAGAACGGAGTGTCTTAACACTAAGTTCCCTCTGCCTACCCAGCTGTGTGCGGGATACAGCGTGAAGCTGATTTGTAGATATAGATATAGATCTGAGGTCAGTTTAACACTAATTGTTATCTCTAAGTGCGTTTGTACCAACTATAAATGTGTTAAAATATTGCGAAATAAAATAATAATGATATTTTTTTGTTGAGGCACGTTTTTGTTAAGATATTCGATACTACATTCCATCTTATTTATAAATACAAATAAGATTTTTTTGTATTAAATAGTGCAATAAAACTACATACACTGAAAAACCTTTATCCGGCAAACAGCATAGTAGGCTGAGCGAACGTCGTGTAAATTTTTGCCCCGTTTGCGTGTTAAGTGGCGGAAGTCATCCCATTAAATATTTCATTTTCTCAAGTGGGAATCAAACCCAGAACCTGTCGCGTTGATCTTAGTATTTGAATCCAGAAACAGTAAAAGTATCTTTAATTCACAGATACAAGACTGCCGATACAAAGAAATCTATATTTATAATATTTAGATATAACAGTTCATAGGTTATCTATGTTAACGCGTGATTATTGTAATTGTGCATGTTTCGTTTTCACATGACCATGTGCTTGTCGTGGTGCTGAGGGGCTTCTTAATGTAACACGTGGTGGTAGTGGGTTCGATTCCCAATCAACTAAATGGTAAGTTATAAACGATTGTTATTTCTGAGGATCATCAGGTAGTGTTTTTTATATTGCTATATTACCTCATCCTATTTGGTTGTGCGAGACAAAGGTGTAAATTAAAACAATATGCTTAGTTAACTTAATTTTATAAAGTTAAAAATATTAAATATATATTTTTTACTAATTTTTATAATTAGAGTGAAGTGATGAGTTGTGACTCATCACAAGTGTTGACTATATCAAGTAAGAGCGAAATTTTAATAAAAATTGCCCTCACTTATTATTTTTTAAATGATTCTATATTATTCATTTAGTTAAAAAAAAATTATTCATTTAGATATTTATTTAGTTAAAAAATACACATAGGACACTGTCATAACCGCTATAGCACAACTTTTTTCATTTAAAATTGTTTGATTTATTATTTTCGGCGTCAAGACGACAGAATGTGGGTGGAAAGAATTTTTTTTTGACGTTTATCACCATACAATAGTTAGCAACGGAGTGTCTTAACACTATATTTAATTTGGTTATTTATACGCTACAAAACAATAGCGGAAAATAATTTCACAATTGCATTTGTAGCGAATAAATCTAGGGCGTGCTTACAAATATTATTTATAAATAATATTAATTGCAGTTGTCATTCTTGTACTGTTTACATTTACATTGTGCAATAATGCGATAACGGAGGCTTCAAATACCGTTAAGGAAAAGATTCATATTATATTATATACACATATATATACAGGCTGTAACGATTACGACGGATTGGCAGTTGTCTGTGGCTAGAGGGCCTCAATACCTATCCATTTCACTAATTTTTGCCAATTTTTTCAAGAATGAGATTTTTTCCAAAATTATACAAATTCTCAAATATCTGTCGAACCGAACGATGGTGTTACAGCCTGTATACTGATAACTTTGTTTTTTAGGCTATGCCAAAGACTACCCTTTAAAAGTAAATAAAAAGCCATCACATAAATCATAGAATTAGTGTCCTCTCGCGGGGAAAAAAAACGAAAGAGTTCATTCACTCTACACGCGAAGTCTTTCAACGAGCAAAAAGTAGATGTATCGTGAGTTCAAAAAAATAATAAAAAAAATTACATTTCAATTATATTTTTTCTTAGCTATTTGTTTAGAATATTACCAATAAACTAACTAAAACTGTACTAGTTCAAGCTTACGTTGGCGTTCAAAGCTCTTTCTACGTATGGTCATATTACGTCATTCCATTCTCACATGTTGCTAAACACTGCGGGAACAATTTCAATCCAGTTTATTTACATTATAAGGTATTTAATGTTTATATTTAGCCGTAATATAGATAGCTTTATTTTTATGACAGCAGGGTAGGTGAAGAGTATTTAGTGTCAAGATCCTCCTTCGGCTTTCCGCTATAATTCGAGAATAAATGGCAGAACTCTATTCCGTGTTTAGCCATGCTAGATCGAGAGAAATGAAAATATTTCTTCGAATAGGAATCGAACTCACTATTATTGTATTGATACGAGGACCGCCTAATCATGTTCCCAAAGGGCTATAAACAACGTTTATATAAAAATCTATAAGTATATTCAATGAACTTTCTACGTTATAGAAATTCCATTGAGCAATAAAACGAAACGTTGGCTTTCCTTATGTCTTAGTACCTATATGGTATAGTTTCTAAGGGGGTCCTTATTATTATTGCAATAACGTTGATTTTCAAATGAATTATCGATAATATAGGTTTAAATTAATTTAAACTGGTAGGTATACCTTCGTAACTTTAACTTGCTAATTTCATTTTCGCTACAAAACTTGTATACGGTATTTACATTACGACACAGTAAAAATGGTTGTAAGTTTAATAAAGTGCAATTCATGAGTTTACGCGAATAAAACAAAGTGTAGGTTCATAACTGGTTTCAATCAGTTGTTAAATAATTTGGAAGTTTCTCATTTATTAAACT
The DNA here is from genome assembly GCA_036379175.1 of Heliconius cydno galanthus. Classification (NCBI taxonomy): domain Eukaryota; kingdom Metazoa; phylum Arthropoda; class Insecta; order Lepidoptera; family Nymphalidae; genus Heliconius; species Heliconius cydno. Next base: position 37,668 of record JAKRZM010000394.1, read on the forward strand.
GTAACCTAACAAAAGATATTTTTTTAAATAAAAAGGATTGCGAGTTAACTGCGCCACAATAGCTCGTGAGATACCACCTTCATTAGGTCCACGATCGTAATGACGTAATCTTATGTGAATCTGATCTGAGATAGCAGTTGTTGAAGGTTATATTTTGAATCCTAGGAATATTTATCTTCATATATTTGGTTTATTCAAAGGTTTTTTCTTCAGCTTTATGCTGTATGTTGATGCTGGGTAGGCAGAGGCAGCGTAGTAAACATACACACTCCGCTCCCCATTTCCGTCTAATTCTGGAGGAATTGCGTGTTGAGTGGCGGAATTTAACGCCGAGCTTTGCCTTGATACTAAAGCGAAGAAACGAAAATATTTAATTACCTTGAGCGGCAATCGAACCCACAACCACTCGCATTTATGACAAAGTGTTCATAAATGTGCTACAAATTCAATTTGAATTCAAAGTTTAAATACGATTTTCTCTTTATTACAATAGACTTTTGTTTTGTTTTTGAATCGTCGAATGAACATTAAGCTACCACTGCCAAACACCCCAAAGTTGCTCTTATCAATATTAATATCACAATTTCCATCATCACGTCAGCTTCACGCTGTATCCCGCACATAGCAGAGTAGGTAGATGGAACTTGTGTTAAGACACTGCATTCTCCACTTTCTGCCGAGTTTTCGAGACGTTGAGTGTTGGCTGGCGGAACACAACGCCGCGCTTTTGCTTTCCTGCCAGAGCGACTAATGAATTAATTAATATTAATTTCACATAATTTTATCCGTTAAACATTCCTGAACAGTGTATATTGTTAGGTTTTAGTATTGTTAAAAATATTATAGTATTTTTATGCAGTAATTAAGGAATTGCATTAAACTTAAAGTGTAATCGTTATTTTTCCTTATCTTAATATAGCTTTCATTTAAATATATCTCTTTGTCTCATATCGCATATTTACATAACCTGTATTTAATAAAGTTTGGCGGTGAAAACCTAACGGCTTTTATGTTTTGGTCTTTCCATCTATTTGAAGACTTAGGATTTTGGGGGAATCCAAAGTTTACTTTATCCACTGAGATTGAGGATATTACATAAAAATATGAATGGCTCATCATGGCTGGCAGTTTTCGTCTACAATCAAATTTATTATTTATATTTTTTTAACTTTTCACGCATATAGCAGGTAGAGTTCCGCTACTCAACACACAATGACTCCAGAATTCGACGGAAAGTGAGGAACGGAGGGTCTTAACTCTAGGCTCCCTGTTACAGCGTGGAACTTACAAAAAATATTTCCTTTGGGGAGTATCAAAACCATTGCCACCTCGTCGATATTCAGACGTCGACTTCTATATACGAGTATATATATTATAATATTATGTTTGTATGTAACTTTTATTGTTGATGGATTTTTAGCGGTATGCCATGGACCGGTTTTTGACTCGACGTCCAAAATTTGTATGAACTCGGTTAAGGTTAAGGTTAAGCTTGGTGTTTTTACAATATCAATTCGGTATAGTTTGTATAAGTTGATTTAGAAACGTATTTATTACATTATATAGAAAATAATGTCTTTGCGTTATAAGCGCTATCAATGTTATAAGTTCGTATTCCACTTGACTTAAGGTTTATATTAGAAAATATTTATATTATTGTTTTTTTTTTAAATATTTTTGTTGATATGGTATTTCTTTAATGTGTTTATTTCTTTCACTATTGATTAAGATACTTATTTTTATGTTCTTTTTTTTTATTATGGCGTTCCGAGCATGCCAGTTGAGCACAAAATCACTTCGCCAGTGTCACCTTATTATTATTTTTAATATCTATTGGGTATTTTCAAGAGGACCTACAATTATGACATTGGAAAATTGTAATAACGTGCTCTATAAATAAAGAAAGAAATCGAAATATGGAATTCGAAATTTATATTTATAAAAATTTAATATATTCTTTATACAGTTAGGCCATTATAAAGATTTTAAAATTATCAAGTACATAGAAATATCAGTATTAAATATCTGTAATATCATTTTTTTATTACAGATAAAAAATACGTTTTTGTTTTAAGTATTAACAACTTATTTTTTGTTTTAGTACAAATAAAAGAACAGAAGTTCAATAATAATTATAACTTAAAAATAAATATGTGTTTGTATAAGTTTTATAGAGTTACCCTTTGCTCATTGTTTAGAGGGCAAGGATATAAAGAAACCACCTTTATATAATATTTATGCAATGTGGATATCAACAAAAGTTGGTGAAGGCGTTGGAACCAGCTCGAATATTTAATTTGATATTGTAAGGAATGAAGATGGTTTTCCTCATGTATAACAAAACATGAAACTAATGATATACTGTTATTTATATATAAATAACATGGATTTTCTATATGTTAATTTGCAAATAATTGTGATTAATTTGTACTATAATAACAGGTTTTCAATAAGGATAATAATATTAATAAAACATTGCGTAAGCATATCGAGAAATATTTTCACGATTTTCCATGATTTATTAAGTACATATGTATAAATCTAAGGCAATCGTGGCATAGGCTTAGTTTTTATATGTATGTCTTTTTAGGTTTAGAGTGAAAATTCATAGATTTAAAAAATTGTATAAGTTAATATATCAGAAATTAATCGTTATAATAAAAACAAACATATTATACATGTTGCTCTTTAATGAGTTTATATTAAGATATTTAGTTTATTAAAATATCTTATTACTTTCTATAAGTGGAAGGGTAGTTAGTAAGTACATAGTGCTATTTTCCGCCGCCGCTCTTAGTCATAGGGAGTAGAAAAATGAAAATAATGAATTCCATCGAATGGATATTGAACTCGCAATCATCGTGTTTACAGTTAACCAATGCGCCACTGCGACTTGTTGGCGCATTATGCATTTTTCGATACATACATCATGTTGTTATTTTAATAATTAAATAATAAATAATGAATAATCTATTAATTATATCTAAACAGGATTCAAGTCTAAGACGTGAATATTTGTTATTATGATCATTTGTAATAATTATATGTTATATTTGTTATTTTATGTTTGTATATCTCTTTTTCATAAGTCGGCAACTAGATCTTAGTATGAAATTACTTCTTTCTGGATTCTTCTATAATCCTCTACCACAGTTCATCTAAGTAGGGTAAAGAAAAGAAAAATATTTTGTATGTGTGATTTTTTTCATATACAGAAGTGTAGTACTGCTTATTTGTGCTACGATACAGTTGTTTTATGTTATATTAAACTATAGCTATAATTTATTAATTTTTGTTTCAGAATAAAAATGGTTTTCTTTGATAAATGCTGTTTTTGCGTGCCGCTGAAGCCAGGCTGCTTTGTGATAGCGTACCTGAATTTAGTAAGACTAGCAACCACTAATATATTTATTTATCAATTGTATAAAAAACGGACATAAATTGAACTCTTGTTTCAGATTGGATCAATTCTTGGAATGATTTTGTCAATATATACGACAATGACTGGGGCTAAGTTTCGGGATTCTCCCAAACTAAAGGAGTCAGAGCTGGGTTTTATGCTGCTTTGCATAGGTTCAGTGCTCATCATCTTCTTTGTCCTTTCATTAGCTTTCGCCATAGTCCTACTGGTTGGACTTCATAAGGTATATATGGTTTTTCACTTGTTCTTACTTCACGCTTTATCCCGTATATAGCGGGGTAGACAGAGGGAAATCGAAAAACTGAGGCTGAAGTTCCGTTTCCCCACACATGGCACATTTTCTTTAAATTTTTAATTTATTTAAAAGATATTGCGGCGAAATTCAACGCCGCGCTTAGCCTTGTCATCAGAATGAAGATTTGGAAATTTACTTTACGAGTATTTGATACTAACAATATGTTACGAGAAGTGTCCTGTTGTGGATTCGATTCCCACTCGTGGAAATTAAATATCTGAATTCAACACGTAATGTTATCAGCATTTGACTAAAAGTTTGTCTTAACACTAGATTAGGTTAAGTTAGGTTTCCAAGTTCCCTCTGCCTCCTATGTTCCCTATCCTCTACGTGGTGGAATTATATTTTAATCATATTTTCACATTTCAGAACAAGCCGAAACATGTTAAGGCATATCTAACATACTGTTTGGTATTCCTCATCATCTACGCCATTTTGCTTATCGTAAGGCTGGTAACCGGCTTGGGTGGAGCGATCGAAGGAGTAGTTAACTTGCGTAAGTAAAGATATATAATTATATAAAAATATTTTCCCAGGTACCCTCTGCCTACCCTACTATGTGCGGGATAGAGGCGTTAAGCTAAAAAAAATTAAACGAGAGAAAAAAGCTAAAGCACGGCGTTGAGTTTCGCAACCCAACGCATTGTCTCATACTCTAGGTTCTTTCTGTTTACCGTGCCTGACTTAAAACAGACATAAACCCAATTATTATCCTACCAAGGTTTCCTTATTTTAAAACGTAATTGTAAAATTTATATTAATATATTTTGTCTCTTTTTCCAGTTGTCAGTGTATACTTCCTTCTTGTTATGAAAAGTTATCACCAAACAATGTTAGAAGACAAGCCTGATAGAGTACAAAAAGTTTAAGCGTTTCCGTTTCCACATACAAATATAGATTTAAGTTAATTTAAAATTAATAACATTTAAGAAATGTATTTTATTTTTTCCATTTTGTATTTTGTAATAAAAAAACTTGAATGGTGTTCTAGATTCATTTATTTGTGATCATATCTACATATTTGCTATTATATATTAAAGTAATAAAACATATATATGACAAGTAACCAACCTATCATATTTTAATGGGTATCTGGATGATTTTTTAATATGGAACCTGGTAGATGGCAGTGCAGTCGGCATGCACTATAAGCACAATTAAAACAATAAGAAAGAAAGAAAATTAAAACAATTAGAAATTCATTAAAATATATAACAATATCTCAAACTATTATATCTATAACAATAAAAATATAATATTGTTAGAAATAATGACCATAGAGGTTATATAAGGACGACTCTAATTACTGGCTGGCACTTTTTAAGGCTGTCAACGGCGACCGAAAGAGGAAGATCGCTAACGTCACTCTGCCCGATGAATTCTTTAGAACCGGATATTGTTATTAGACTGCTAGATAAATCCCTTGAGTTGTTTAATAATTATTTGAAGCCTTGTTTTAATTCATTACCTTTCCCACTTTATTTAATATTTCCAATAGTTTCTTACAATATCTATATTAGTATGGGTAGATAAAGCAAAGGATATAGGTAATAGCGATTTATGCTGTTTTTACTCCATATAGTATGAATTGTATTTTCAATACAATAGGATATACTTCATTACAAATAAAAAATCACATAAATTTTATACAAACTAACAGATACGACATGTACAATAAGGCTGTCCGCTTAAAGCGATCTCTTCCAGGCAACCTTTGGTCGTTGGAGTTCAATAAAACAGATGGTGGGTGGTGCATTAAATTGCAGGATATTATTTAATAATAATAAAATAAAATATACATATAAATATATAAATAAATAAATAAATATTTATACAATACACACAATTAATAACATATACTCGTATATTTATACTACATAATTATATGTTAATAAATTTATATTAATAAACAATAAAAATATCTTTTGGCATATCTGACGTCAATTGGTAAGGAATTCCATAGTTGGGCAGCTTTTATAGTTAATGAGTTAGACAGAAATAAAGAAGAGTAAAGGAATTTCAAGCACGAATATAAAACTATATTGGTGGAGAATGCTGAATAATAGAGTAAGAATAATAGAATAAGAATAATATCTGATACTCTTGTAGTATTGCTTATAATCTTGATTTAATAACTATCAAAAATATGCGGTAAGGCTTGTGCTAAATAATAAGTATATCGACAGGATTTTTGCTTAAGGGTTTTCCCACAAACAAAACAAGTTACACTATAGGAGCCTCCACGCTCGGTCGGTCCTCACTCAGTTCGTGTTTACAAGTTCCGTTATCTGCACGTCTACAGTAAAAGTAAGTTTATTTATATCCCATGTTATTTCTCAATAGTAATTATAAAGAAAAATATTTTTGTTTCATAATAAAAAGTAGGTTTTTTGGTTATTTTAATAGTACATAGTTTAAATATGAGACAGAAAGTTAGGTTGCAGGCTATATTTTGTTTATTTGACTTTACTTATATATATATTGAAGGCGTCTCAGCGAAAGGAATAGTTGACGAGTCGATTTCACAAATACTTGTTATTTGTATGCGAAATCTTCTATGAATAATATTAGCTCAAGTTATTTACTTATATACTTATTTATTTCTTAGTTTGTTGTGCATTTATGAAGTTATTGTTATCTATATATATAAAAGGACTTGTCCTCACTGACTGAGGTAAGACGCACGCACAGCCGTAACCGCTGTGCGTAGAAACGTGGAATTTGGGCAGATGATTACTTTCGTAATCTGGACATCCGCTAAGAAGGGATTTTGAAAAATGTTAACCCTAAAGGGGTGATATAGGGGTTGAAAGTTTGTATGGAAAAAAAAAAATCGGCACCGATTCTTATAAAATTTGAAATTCAGACTCTTAAAAGTATTTAATTGAACACATGTTTCAT